>OV884003.1:36798456-37394299 GCA_930367185.1 Myathropa florea
AATTTGGTTTATTTCCATTTTCTCGGAAACTACTAGGCCTAGAATTAAGATTTTTGGTTTAAAATGTTCGTAATGAATGCCTCTACAAATCTTGTTATGGTCAAAACCACGCCAGACTTACCGTTTTTGAGAAAAAATATGTGCATCGCACAATAACATACATATTTTTAGCTAAAAGTATGGCATAATTTGGTTTATTTTCATTTTCTCGGAAACTACTAGGCCTAGAATTAAGATTTTTGGTTTAAAATGTTCGTAATGAATGCCTCTACAAATCTTGTTATGGTCAAAACCACGCCAGACTTACCGTTTTTGAGAAAAAATATGTGTATCGCACAATAACATACATATTTTTACATATTTTCAGCTAAAAGTATGGCATAATTTGGTTTATTTCCATTTTCTCGGAAACTACTAGGCCTAGAATTAAGATTTTTGGTTTAAAATGTTCGTAATGAATGCCTCTACAAATCTTGTTATGGTCAAAACCACGCCAGACTTACCGTTTTTGAGAAAAAATATGTGCATCGCACAATAACATACATATTTTTAGCTAAAAGTATGGCATAATTTGGTTTATTTTCATTTTCTCGGAAACTACTAGGCCTAGAATTAAGATTTTTGGTTTAAAATGTTCGTAATGAATGCCTCTACAAATCTTGTTATGGTCAAAACCACGCCAGACTTACCGTTTTTGAGAAAAAATATGTGCATCGCACAATAACATACATATTTTTAGCTAAAAGTATGGCATAATTTGGTTTATTTTCATTTTCTCGGAAACTAGTAGGCCTAGAATTAAGATTTTTGGTTTAAAATGTTCGTAATGAATGCCTCTACAAATCTTGTTATGGTCAAAACCACGCCAGACTTACCGTTTTGAGAAAAAATATGTGTATCGCACAATAACATACATATTTTTACATATTTTCAGCTAAAAGTATGGCATAATTTGGTTTATTTCCATTTTCTCGGAAACTACTAGGCCTAGAATTAAGATTTTTGGTTTAAAATGTTCGTAATGAATGCCTCTACAAATCTTGTTATGGTCAAAACCACGCCAGACTTACCGTTTTTGAGAAAAAATATGTGCATCGCACAATAACATACATATTTTTAGCTAAAAGTATGGCATAATTTGGTTTTATTTTCATTTTCTCGGAAACTACTAGGCCTAGAATTAAGATTTTTGGTTTAAAATGTTCGTAATGAATGCCTCTACAAATCTTGTTATGGTCAAAACCACGCCAGACTTACCGTTTTTGAGAAAAAATATGTGCATCGCACAATAACATACATATTTTTAGCTAAAAGTATGGCATAATTTGGTTTATTTTCATTTTCTCGGAAACTAGTAGGCCTAGAATTAAGATTTTTGGTTTAAAATGTTCGTAATGAATGCCTCTACAAATCTTGTTATGGTCAAAACCACGCCAGACTTACCGTTTTTGAGAAAAAAATATGTGTATCGCACAATAACATACATATTTTTACATATTTTCAGCTAAAAGTATGGCATAATTTGGTTTATTTCCATTTTCTCGGAAACTACTAGGCCTAGAATTAAGATTTTTGGTTTAAAATGTTCGTAATGAATGCCTCTACAAATCTTGTTATGGTCAAAACCACGCCAGACTTACCGTTTTTGAGAAAAAATATGTGCATCGCACAATAACATACATATTTTTAGCTAAAAGTATGGCATAATTTGGTTTATTTTCATTTTCTCGGAAACTACTAGGCCTAGAATTAAGATTTTTGGTTTAAAATGTTCGTAATGAATGCCTCTACAAATCTTGTTATGGTCAAAACCACGCCAGACTTACCGTTTTTGAGAAAAAATATGTGCATCGCACAATAACATACATATTTTTAGCTAAAAGTATGGCATAATTTGGTTTATTTTCATTTTCTCGGAAACTACTAGGCCTAGAATTAAGATTTTTGGTTTAAAATGTTCGTAATGAATGCCTCTACAAATCTTGTTATGGTCAAAACCACGCCAGACTTACCGTTTTTGAGAAAAAATATGTGCATCGCACAATAACATACATATTTTTAGCTAAAAGTATGGCATAATTTGGTTTATTTTCATTTTCTCGGAAACTACTAGGCCTAGAATTAAGATTTTTGGTTTAAAATGTTCGTAATGAATGCCTCTACAAATCTTGTTATGGTCAAAACCACGCCAGACTTACCGTTTTTGAGAAAAAATATGTGTATCGCACAATAACATACATATTTTTACATATTTTCAGCTAAAAGTATGGCATAATTTGGTTTATTTCCATTTTCTCGGAAACTACTAGGCCTAGAATTAAGATTTTTGGTTTAAAATGTTCGTAATGAATGCCTCTACAAATCTTGTTATGGTCAAAACCACGCCAGACTTACCGTTTTTGAGAAAAAATATGTGTATCGCACAATAACATACATATTTTTACATATTTTCAGCTAAAAGTATGGCATAATTTGGTTTATTTCCATTTTCTCGGAAACTACTAGGCCTAGAATTAAGATTTTGGTTTAAAATGTTCGTAATGAATGCCTCTACAAATCTTGTTATGGTCAAAACCACGCCAGACTTACCGTTTTTGAGAAAAAATATGTGCATCGCACAATAACATACATATTTTTAGCTAAAAGTATGGCATAATTTGGTTTATTTTCATTTTCTCGGAAACTACTAGGCCTAGAATTAAGATTTTTGGTTTAAAATGTTCGTAATGAATGCCTCTACAAATCTTTTTATGGTCAAAACCACGCCAGACTTACCGTTTTTGAGAAAAAATATGTGTATCGCACAATAACATACATATTTTTAGCTAAAAGTATGGCATAATTTGGTTTATTTTCATTTTCTCGGAAACTAGTAGGCCTAGAATTAAGATTTTTGGTTTAAAATGTTCGTAATGAATGCCTCTACAAATCTTGTTATGGTCAAAACCACGCCAGACTTACCGTTTTTGAGAAAAAATATGTGTATCGCACAATAACATACATATTTTTACATATTTTCAGCTAAAAGTATGGCATAATTTGGTTTATTTCCATTTTCTCGGAAACTACTAGGCCTAGAATTAAGATTTTTGGTTTAAAATGTTCGTAATGAATGCCTCTACAAATCTTGTTATGGTCAAAACCACGCCAGACTTACCGTTTTTGAGAAAAAATATGTGCATCGCACAATAACATACATATTTTTAGCTAAAAGTATGGCATAATTTGGTTTATTTTCATTTTCTCGGAAACTACTAGGCCTAGAATTAAGATTTTTGGTTTAAAATGTTCGTAATGAATGCCTCTACAAATCTTGTTATGGTCAAAACCACGCCAGACTTACCGTTTTGAGAAAAAATATGTGCATCGCACAATAACATACATATTTTTAGCTAAAAGTATGGCATAATTTGGTTTATTTTCATTTTCTCGGAAACTAGTAGGCCTAGAATTAAGATTTTTGGTTTAAAATGTTCGTAATGAATGCCTCTACAAATCTTGTTATGGTCAAAACCACGCCAGACTTACCGTTTTTGAGAAAAAATATGTGTATCGCACAATAACATACATATTTTTACATATTTTCAGCTAAAAGTATGGCATAATTTGGTTTATTTCCATTTTCTCGGAAACTACTAGGCCTAGAATTAAGATTTTTGGTTTAAAATGTTCGTAATGAATGCCTCTACAAATCTTGTTATGGTCAAAACCACGCCAGACTTACCGTTTTTGAGAAAAAATATGTGCATCGCACAATAACATACATATTTTTAGCTAAAAGTATGGCATAATTTGGTTTATTTCCATTTTCTCGGAAAACTACTAGGCCTAGAATTAAGATTTTTGGTTTAAAATGTTCGTAATGAATGCCTCTACAAATCTTGTTATGGTCAAAACCACGCCAGACTTACCGTTTTTGAGAAAAAATATGTGTATCGCACAATAACATACATATTTTTACATATTTTCAGCTAAAAGTATGGCATAATTTGGTTTATTTCCATTTTCTCGGAAACTACTAGGCCTAGAATTAAGATTTTTGGTTTAAAATGTTCGTAATGAATGCCTCTACAAATCTTGTTATGGTCAAAACCACGCCAGACTTACCGTTTTTGAGAAAAAATATGTGTATCGCACAATAACATACATATTTTTACATATTTTCAGCTAAAAGTATGGCATAATTTGGTTTATTTTCATTTTCTCGGAAACTACTAGGCCTAGAATTAAGATTTTTGGTTTAAAATGTTCGTAATGAATGCCTCTACAAATCTTGTTATGGTCAAAACCACGCCAGACTTACCGTTTTTGAGAAAAAATATGTGTATCGCACAATAACATACATATTTTTACATATTTTCAGCTAAAAGTATGGCATAATTTGGTTTATTTCCATTTTCTCGGAAACTACTAGGCCTAGAATTAAGATTTTTGGTTTAAAATGTTCGTAATGAATGCCTCTACAAATCTTGTTATGGTCAAAACCACGCCAGACTTACCGTTTTTGAGAAAAAATATGTGCATCGCACAATAACATACATATTTTTAGCTAAAAGTATGGCATAATTTGGTTTATTTCCATTTTCTCGGAAACTACTAGGCCTAGAATTAAGATTTTTGGTTTAAAATGTTCGTAATGAATGCCTCTACAAATCTTGTTATGGTCAAAACCACGCCAGACTTACCGTTTTTGAGAAAAAATATGTGTATCGCACAATAACATACATATTTTTACATATTTTCAGCTAAAAGTATGGCATAATTTGGTTTATTTCCATTTTCTCGGAAACTACTAGGCCTAGAATTAAGATTTTTGGTTTAAAATGTTCGTAATGAATGCCTCTACAAATCTTGTTATGGTCAAAACCACGCCAGACTTACCGTTTTTGAGAAAAAATATGTGCATCGCACAATAACATACATATTTTTAGCTAAAAGTATGGCATAATTTGGTTTATTTTCATTTTCTCGGAAACTACTAGGCCTAGAATTAAGATTTTTGGTTTAAAATGTTCGTAATGAATGCCTCTACAAATCTTGTTATGGTCAAAACCACGCCAGACTTACCGTTTTTGAGAAAAAATATGTGCATCGCACAATAACATACATATTTTTAGCTAAAAGTATGGCATAATTTGGTTTATTTTCATTTTCTCGGAAACTACTAGGCCTAGAATTAAGATTTTTGGTTTAAAATGTTCGTAATGAATGCCTCTACAAATCTTGTTATGGTCAAAACCACGCCAGACTTACCGTTTTTGAGAAAAAATATGTGTATCGCACAATAACATACATATTTTTACATATTTTCAGCTAAAAGTATGGCATAATTTGGTTTATTTCCATTTTCTCGGAAACTACTAGGCCTAGAATTAAGATTTTTGGTTTAAAATGTTCGTAATGAATGCCTCTACAAATCTTGTTATGGTCAAAACCACGCCAGACTTACCGTTTTTGAGAAAAAATATGTGCATCGCACAATAACATACATATTTTTACATATTTTCAGCTAAAAGTATGGCATAATTTGGTTTATTTTCATTTTCTCGGAAACTAGTAGGCCTAGAATTAAGATTTTTGGTTTAAAATGTTCGTAATGAATGCCTCTACAAATCTTGTTATGGTCAAAACCACGCCAGACTTACCGTTTTTGAGAAAAAATATGTGCATCGCACAATAACATACATATTTTTAGCTAAAAGTATGGCATAATTTGGTTTATTTTCATTTTCTCGGAAACTACTAGGCCTAGAATTAAGATTTTTGGTTTAAAATGTTCGTAATGAATGCCTCTACAAATCTTGTTATGGTCAAAACCACGCCAGACTTACCCTTTTTGAGAAAAAATATGTGCATCGCACAATAACATACATATTTTTACATATTTTCAGCTAAAAGTATGGCATAATTTGGTTTATTTTCATTTTCTCGGAAACTAGTAGGCCTAGAATTAAGATTTTTGGTTTAAAATGTTCGTAATGAATGCCTCTACAAATCTTGTTATGGTCAAAACCACGCCAGACTTACCGTTTTTGAGAAAAAATATGTGCATCGCACAATAACATACATATTTTTAGCTAAAAGTATGGCATAATTTGGTTTATTTTCATTTTCTCGGAAACTACTAGGCCTAGAATTAAGATTTTTGGTTTAAAATGTTCGTAATGAATGCCTCTACAAATCTTGTTATGGTCAAAACCACGCCAGACTTACCGTTTTTGAGAAAAAATATGTGCATCGCACAATAACATACATATTTTTAGCTAAAAGTATGGCATAATTTGGTTTATTTTCATTTTCTCGGAAACTACTAGGCCTAGAATTAAGATTTTTGGTTTAAAATGTTCGTAATGAATGCCTCTACAAATCTTGTTATGGTCAAAACCACGCCAGACTTACCGTTTTTGAGAAAAAATATGTGCATCGCACAATAACATACATATTTTTAGCTAAAAGTATGGCATAATTTGGTTTATTTTCATTTTCTCGGAAACTACTAGGCCTAGAATTAAGATTTTTGGTTTAAAATGTTCGTAATGAATGCCTCTACAAATCTTGTTATGGTCAAAACCACGCCAGACTTACCGTTTTTGAGAAAAAATATGTGTATCGCACAATAACATACATATTTTTACATATTTTCAGCTAAAAGTATGGCATAATTTGGTTTATTTCCATTTTCTCGGAAACTACTAGGCCTAGAATTAAGATTTTTGGTTTAAAATGTTCGTAATGAATGCCTCTACAAATCTTGTTATGGTCAAAACCACGCCAGACTTACCGTTTTTGAGAAAAAATATGTGCATCGCACAATAACATACATATTTTTAGCTAAAAGTATGGCATAATTTGGTTTATTTTCATTTTCTCGGAAACTACTAGGCCTAGAATTAAGATTTTTGGTTTAAAATGTTCGTAATGAATGCCTCTACAAATCTTGTTATGGTCAAAACCACGCCAGACTTACCGTTTTTGAGAAAAAATATGTGCATCGCACAATAACATACATATTTTTAGCTAAAAGTATGGCATAATTTGGTTTATTTTCATTTTCTCGGAAACTACTAGGCCTAGAATTAAGATTTTTGGTTTAAAATGTTCGTAATGAATGCCTCTACAAATCTTGTTATGGTCAAAACCACGCCAGACTTACCGTTTTTGAGAAAAAATATGTGTATCGCACAATAACATACATATTTTTACATATTTTCAGCTAAAAGTATGGCATAATTTGGTTTATTTCCATTTTCTCGGAAACTACTAGGCCTAGAATTAAGATTTTTGGTTTAAAATGTTCGTAATGAATGCCTCTACAAATCTTGTTATGGTCAAAACCACGCCAGACTTACCGTTTTTGAGAAAAAATATGTGCATCGCACAATAACATACATATTTTTAGCTAAAAGTATGGCATAATTTGGTTTATTTTCATTTTCTCGGAAACTACTAGGCCTAGAATTAAGATTTTTGGTTTAAAATGTTCGTAATGAATGCCTCTACAAATCTTGTTATGGTCAAAACCACGCCAGACTTACCGTTTTTGAGAAAAAATATGTGCATCGCACAATAACATACATATTTTTACATATTTTCAGCTAAAAGTATGGCATAATTTGGTTTATTTTCATTTTCTCGGAAACTAGTAGGCCTAGAATTAAGATTTTTGGTTTAAAATGTTCGTCATGAATGCCTCTACAAATCTTGTTATGGTCAAAACCACGCCAGACTTACCGTTTTTGAGAAAAATATGTGCATCGCACAATAACATACATATTTTTAGCTAAAAGTATGGCATAATTTGGTTTATTTTCATTTTCTCGGAAACTACTAGGCCTAGAATTAAGATTTTTGGTTTAAAATGTTCGTAATGAATGCCTCTACAAATCTTGTTATGGTCAAAACCACGCCAGACTTACCCTTTTTGAGAAAAAATATGTGCATCGCACAATAACATACATATTTTTACATATTTTCAGCTAAAAGTATGGCATAATTTGGTTTATTTCCATTTTCTCGGAAACTACTAGGCCTAGAATTAAGATTTTTGGTTTAAAATGTTCGTAATGAATGCCTCTACAAATCTTGTTATGGTCAAAACCACGCCAGACTTACCGTTTTTGAGAAAAAATATGTGCATCGCACAATAACATACATATTTTTAGCTAAAAGTATGGCATAATTTGGTTTATTTTCATTTTCTCGGAAACTACTAGGCCTAGAATTAAGATTTTTGGTTTAAAATGTTCGTAATGAATGCCTCTACAAATCTTGTTATGGTCAAAACCACGCCAGACTTACCGTTTTTGAGAAAAAATATGTGCATCGCACAATAACATACATATTTTTAGCTAAAAGTATGGCATAATTTGGTTTATTTTCATTTTCTCGGAAACTACTAGGCCTAGAATTAAGATTTTTGGTTTAAAATGTTCGTAATGAATGCCTCTACAAATCTTGTTATGGTCAAAACCACGCCAGACTTACCGTTTTTGAGAAAAAATATGTGCATCGCACAATAACATACATATTTTTACATATTTTCAGCTAAAAGTATGGCATAATTTGGTTTATTTCCATTTTCTCGGAAACTACTAGGCCTAGAATTAAGATTTTTGGTTTAAAATGTTCGTAATGAATGCCTCTACAAATCTTGTTATGGTCAAAACCACGCCAGACTTACCGTTTTTGAGAAAAAATATGTGTATCGCACAATAACATACATATTTTTACATATTTTCAGCTAAAAGTATGGCATAATTTGGTTTATTTCCATTTTCTCGGAAACTACTAGGCCTAGAATTAAGATTTTTGGTTTAAAATGTTCGTAATGAATGCCTCTACAAATCTTGTTATGGTCAAAACCACGCCAGACTTACCGTTTTTGAGAAAAAATATGTGTATCGCACAATAACATACATATTTTTACATATTTTCAGCTAAAAGTATGGCATAATTTGGTTTATTTCCATTTTCTCGGAAACTACTAGGCCTAGAATTAAGATTTTTGGTTTAAAATGTTCGTAGTGAATGCCTCTACAAATCTTGTTATGGTCAAAACCACGCCAAACTTACCGTTTTTGAGAAAAAATATGTGCATCGCACAATAACATACATATTTTTAGCTAAAAGTATGGCATAATTTGGTTTATTTCCATTTTCTCGGAAACTACTAGGCCTAGAATTAAGATTTTTGGTTTAAAATGTTCGTAATGAATGCCTCTACAAATCTTGTTATGGTCAAAACCACGCCAGACTTACCGTTTTTGAGAAAAAATATGTGTATCGCACAATAACATACATATTTTTACATATTTTCAGCTAAAAGTATGGCATAATTTGGTTTATTTCCATTTTCTCGGAAACTACTAGGCCTAGAATTAAGATTTTTGGTTTAAAATGTTCGTAATGAATGCCTCTACAAATCTTGTTATGGTCAAAACCACGCCAGACTTACCGTTTTTGAGAAAAAATATGTGCATCGCACAATAACATACATATTTTTAGCTAAAAGTATGGCATAATTTGGTTTATTTTCATTTTCTCGGAAACTACTAGGCCTAGAATTAAGATTTTTGGTTTAAAATGTTCGTAATGAATGCCTCTACAAATCTTGTTATGGTCAAAACCACGCCAGACTTACCCTTTTTGAGAAAAAATATGTGCATCGCACAATAACATACATATTTTTACATATTTTCAGCTAAAAGTATGGCATAATTTGGTTTATTTTCATTTTCTCGGAAACTAGTAGGCCTAGAATTAAGATTTTTGGTTTAAAATGTTCGTAATGAATGCCTCTACAAATCTTGTTATGGTCAAAACCACGCCAGACTTACCGTTTTTGAGAAAAAATATGTGCATCGCACAATAACATACATATTTTTAGCTAAAAGTATGGCATAATTTGGTTTATTTCCATTTTCTCGGAAACTACTAGGCCTAGAATTAAGATTTTTGGTTTAAAATGTTCGTAATGAATGCCTCTACAAATCTTGTTATGGTCAAAACCACGCCAGACTTACCGTTTTTGAGAAAAAATATGTGTATCGCACAATAACATACATATTTTTACATATTTTCAGCTAAAAGTATGGCATAATTTGGTTTATTTCCATTTTCTCGGAAACTACTAGGCCTAGAATTAAGATTTTTGGTTTAAAATGTTCGTAATGAATGCCTCTACAAATCTTGTTATGGTCAAAACCACGCCAGACTTACCGTTTTTGAGAAAAAATATGTGCATCGCACAATAACATACATATTTTTAGCTAAAAGTATGGCATAATTTGGTTTATTTTCATTTTCTCGGAAACTACTAGGCCTAGAATTAAGATTTTTGGTTTAAAATGTTCGTAATGAATGCCTCTACAAATCTTGTTATGGTCAAAACCACGCCAGACTTACCGTTTTTGAGAAAAAATATGTGTATCGCACAATAACATACATATTTTTACATATTTTCAGCTAAAAGTATGGCATAATTTGGTTTATTTCCATTTTCTCGGAAACTACTAGGCCTAGAATTAAGATTTTTGGTTTAAAATGTTCGTAATGAATGCCTCTACAAATCTTGTTATGGTCAAAACCACGCCAGACTTACCGTTTTTGAGAAAAAATATGTGTATCGCACAATAACATACATATTTTTACATATTTTCAGCTAAAAGTATGGCATAATTTGGTTTATTTCCATTTTCTCGGAAACTACTAGGCCTAGAATTAAGATTTTTGGTTTAAAATGTTCGTAATGAATGCCTCTACAAATCTTGTTATGGTCAAAACCACGCCAGACTTACCGTTTTTGAGAAAAAATATGTGTATCGCACAATAACATACATATTTTTACATATTTTCAGCTAAAAGTATGGCATAATTTGGTTTATTTCCATTTTCTCGGAAACTACTAGGCCTAGAATTAAGATTTTTGGTTTAAAATGTTCGTAATGAATGCCTCTACAAATCTTGTTATGGTCAAAACCACGCCAGACTTACCGTTTTTGAGAAAAAATATGTGTATCGCACAATAACATACATATTTTTACATATTTTCAGCTAAAAGTATGGCATAATTTGGTTTATTTCCATTTTCTCGGAAACTACTAGGCCTAGAATTAAGATTTTTGGTTTAGAATGTTCGTAATGAATGCCTCTACAAATCTTGTTATGGTCAAAACCACGCCAGACTTACCGTTTTTGAGAAAAAATATGTGCATCGCACAATAACATACATATTTTTAGCTAAAAGTATGGCATAATTTGGTTTATTTCCATTTTCTCGGAAACTACTAGGCCTAGAATTAAGATTTTTGGTTTAAAATGTTCGTAATGAATGCCTCTACAAATCTTGTTATGGTCAAAACCACGCCAGACTTACCGTTTTTGAGAAAAAATATGTGTATCGCACAATAACATACATATTTTTACATATTTTCAGCTAAAAGTATGGCATAATTTGGTTTATTTCCATTTTCTCGGAAACTACTAGGCCTAGAATTAAGATTTTTGGTTTAAAATGTTCGTAATGAATGCCTCTACAAATCTTGTTATGGTCAAAACCACGCCAGACTTACCGTTTTTGAGAAAAAATATGTGCATCGCACAATAACATACATATTTTTAGCTAAAAGTATGGCATAATTTGGTTTATTTTCATTTTCTCGGAAACTACTAGGCCTAGAATTAAGATTTTTGGTTTAAAATGTTCGTAATGAATGCCTCTACAAATCTTGTTATGGTCAAAACCACGCCAGACTTACCGTTTTTGAGAAAAAATATGTGTATCGCACAATAACATACATATTTTTACATATTTTCAGCTAAAAGTATGGCATAATTTGGTTTATTTCCATTTTCTCGGAAACTACTAGGCCTAGAATTAAGATTTTTGGTTTAAAATGTTCGTAATGAATGCCTCTACAAATCTTGTTATGGTCAAAACCACGCCAGACTTACCGTTTTTGAGAAAAAATATGTGCATCGCACAATAACATACATATTTTTAGCTAAAAGTATGGCATAATTTGGTTTATTTTCATTTTCTCGGAAACTACTAGGCCTAGAATTAAGATTTTTGGTTTAAAATGTTCGTAATGAATGCCTCTACAAATCTTGTTATGGTCAAAACCACGCCAGACTTACCGTTTTTGAGAAAAAATATGTGTATCGCACAATAACATACATATTTTTAGATATTTTCAGCTAAAAGTATGGCATAATTTGGTTTATTTCCATTTTCTCGGAAACTACTAGGCCTAGAATTAAGATTTTTGGTTTAAAATGTTCGTAATGAATGCCTCTACAAATCTTGTTATGGTCAAAACCACGCCAGACTTACCGTTTTTGAGAAAAAATATGTGTATCGCACAATAACATACATATTTTTACATATTTTCAGCTAAAAGTATGGCATAATTTGGTTTATTTCCATTTTCTCGGAAACTACTAGGCCTAGAATTAAGATTTTTGGTTTAAAATGTTCGTAATGAATGCCTCTACAAATCTTGTTATGGTCAAAACCACGCCAGACTTACCGTTTTTGAGAAAAAATATGTGTATCGCACAATAACATACATATTTTTACATATTTTCAGCTAAAAGTATGGCATAATTTGGTTTATTTCCATTTTCTCGGAAACTACTAGGCCTAGAATTAAGATTTTTGGTTTAAAATGTTCGTAATGAATGCCTCTACAAATCTAGTTATGGTCAAAACCACGCCAGACTTACCGTTTTTGAGAAAAAATATGTGCATCGCACAATAACATACATATTTTTAGCTAAAAGTATGGCATAATTTGGTTTATTTCCATTTTCTCGGAAACTACTAGGCCTAGAATTAAGATTTTTGGTTTAAAATGTTCGTAATGAATGCCTCTACAAATCTTGTTATGGTCAAAACCACGCCAGACTTACCGTTTTTGAGAAAAAATATGTGCATCGCACAATAACATACATATTTTTACATATTTTCAGCTAAAAGTATGGCATAATTTGGTTTATTTCCATTTTCTCGGAAACTACTAGGCCTAGAATTAAGATTTTTGGTTTAAAATGTTCGTAATGAATGCCTCTACAAATCTTGTTATGGTCAAAACCACGCCAGACTTACCGTTTTTGAGAAAAAATATGTGCATCGCACAATAACATACATATTTTTAGCTAAAAGTATGGCATAATTTGGTTTATTTTCATTTTCTCGGAAACTACTAGGCCTAGAATTAAGATTTTTGGTTTAAAATGTTCGTAATGAATGCCTCTACAAATCTTGTTATGGTCAAAACCACGCCAGACTTACCGTTTTTGAGAAAAAATATGTGTATCGCACAATAACATACATATTTTTACATATTTTCAGCTAAAAGTATGGCATAATTTGGTTTATTTCCATTTTCTCGGAAACTACTAGGCCTAGAATTAAGATTTTTGGTTTAAAATGTTCGTAATGAATGCCTCTACAAATCTTGTTATGGTCAAAACCACGCCAGACTTACCGTTTTTGAGAAAAAATATGTGCATCGCACAATAACATACATATTTTTAGCTAAAAGTATGGCATAATTTGGTTTATTTTCATTTTCTCGGAAACTACTAGGCCTAGAATTAAGATTTTTGGTTTAAAATGTTCGTAATGAATGCCTCTACAAATCTTGTTATGGTCAAAACCACGCCAGACTTACCGTTTTTGAGAAAAAATATGTGTATCGCACAATAACATACATATTTTTACATATTTTCAGCTAAAAGTATGGCATAATTTGGTTTATTTCCATTTTCTCGGAAACTACTAGGCCTAGAATTAAGATTTTTGGTTTAAAATGTTCGTAATGAATGCCTCTACAAATCTTGTTATGGTCAAAACCACGCCAGACTTACCGTTTTTGAGAAAAAATATGTGTATCGCACAATAACATACATATTTTTACATATTTTCAGCTAAAAGTATGGCATAATTTGGTTTATTTCCATTTTCTCGGAAACTACTAGGCCTAGAATTAAGATTTTTGGTTTAAAATGTTCGTAATGAATGCCTCTACAAATCTTGTTATGGTCAAAACCACGCCAGACTTACCGTTTTTGAGAAAAAATATGTGCATCGCACAATAACATACATATTTTTAGCTAAAAGTATGGCATAATTTGGTTTATTTCCATTTTCTCGGAAACTACTAGGCCTAGAATTAAGATTTTTGGTTTAAAATGTTCGTAATGAATGCCTCTACAAATCTTGTTATGGTCAAAACCACGCAAGACTTACCGTTTTTGAGAAAAAATATGTGTATCGCACAATAACATACATATTTTTACATATTTTCAGCTAAAAGTATGGCATAATTTGGTTTATTTCCATTTTCTCGGAAACTACTAGGCCTAGAATTAAGATTTTTGGTTTAAAATGTTCGTAATGAATGCCTCTACAAATCTTGTTATGGTCAAAACCACGCCAGACTTACCGTTTTTGAGAAAAAATATGTGTATCGCACAATAACATACATATTTTTACATATTTTCAGCTAAAAGTATGGCATAATTTGGTTTATTTTCATTTTCTCGGAAACTACTAGGCCTAGAATTAAGATTTTTGGTTTAAAATGTTCGTAATGAATGCCTCTACAAATCTTGTTATGGTCAAAACCACGCCAGACTTACCGTTTTTGAGAAAAAATATGTGTATCGCACAATAACATACATATTTTTACATATTTTCAGCTAAAAGTATGGCATAATTTGGTTTATTTCCATTTTCTCGGAAACTACTAGGCCTAGAATTAAGATTTTTGGTTTAAAATGTTCGTAATGAATGCCTCTACAAATCTTGTTATGGTCAAAACCACGCCAGACTTACCGTTTTTGAGAAAAAATATGTGCATCGCACAATAACATACATATTTTTAGCTAAAAGTATGGCATAATTTGGTTTATTTTCATTTTCTCGGAAACTACTAGGCCTAGAATTAAGATTTTTGGTTTAAAATGTTCGTAATGAATGCCTCTACAAATCTTGTTATGGTCAAAACCACGCCAGACTTACCGTTTTTGAGAAAAAATATGTGTATCGCACAATAACATACATATTTTTACATATTTTCAGCTAAAAGTATGGCATAATTTGGTTTATTTCCATTTTCTCGGAAACTACTAGGCCTAGAATTAAGATTTTTGGTTTAAAATGTTCGTAATGAATGCCTCTACAAATCTTGTTATGGTCAAAACCACGCCAGACTTACCGTTTTTGAGAAAAAATATGTGTATCGCACAATAACATACATATTTTTACATATTTTCAGCTAAAAGTATGGCATAATTTGGTTTATTTCCATTTTCTCGGAAACTACTAGGCCTAGAATTAAGATTTTTGGTTTAAAATGTTCGTAATGAATGCCTCTACAAATCTAGTTATGGTCAAAACCACGCCAGACTTACCGTTTTTGAGAAAAAATATGTGCATCGCACAATAACATACATATTTTTAGCTAAAAGTATGGCATAATTTGGTTTATTTCCATTTTCTCGGAAACTACTAGGCCTAGAATTAAGATTTTTGGTTTAAAATGTTCGTAATGAATGCCTCTACAAATCTTGTTATGGTCAAAACCACGCCAGACTTACCGTTTTTGAGAAAAAATATGTGTATCGCACAATAACATACATATTTTTACATATTTTCAGCTAAAAGTATGGCATAATTTGGTTTATTTCCATTTTCTCGGAAACTACTAGGCCTAGAATTAAGATTTTTGGTTTAAAATGTTCGTAATGAATGCCTCTACAAATCTTGTTATGGTCAAAACCACGCCAGACTTACCGTTTTTGAGAAAAAATATGTGTATCGCACAATAACATACATATTTTTACATATTTTCAGCTAAAAGTATGGCATAATTTGGTTTATTTCCATTTTCTCGGAAACTACT
The DNA here is from genome assembly GCA_930367185.1 of Myathropa florea. Taxonomy (NCBI): domain Eukaryota; kingdom Metazoa; phylum Arthropoda; class Insecta; order Diptera; family Syrphidae; genus Myathropa; species Myathropa florea. The sequence goes on from OV884003.1 coordinate 36,814,368, forward strand.
AGGCCTAGAATTAAGATTTTTGGTTTAAAATGTTCGTAATGAATGCCTCTACAAATCTTGTTATGGTCAAAACCACGCCAGACTTACCGTTTTTGAGAAAAAATATGTGCATCGCACAATTACATACATATTTTTACATATTTTCAGCTAAAAGTATGGCATAATTTGGTTTATTTCCATTTTCTCGGAAACTACTAGGCCTAGAATTAAGATTTTTGGTTTAAAATGTTCGTAATGAATGCCTCTACAAATCTTGTTATGGTCAAAACCACGCCAGACTTACCGTTTTTGAGAAAAAATATGTGCATCGCACAATAACATACATATTTTTAGCTAAAAGTATGGCATAATTTGGTTTATTTCCATTTTCTCGGAAACTACTAGGCCTAGAATTAAGATTTTTGGTTTAAAATGTTCGTAATGAATGCCTCTACAAATCTTGTTATGGTCAAAACCACGCCAGACTTACCGTTTTTGAGAAAAAATATGTGCATCGCACAATAACATACATATTTTTAGCTAAAAGTATGGCATAATTTGGTTTATTTTCATTTTCTCGGAAACTACTAGGCCTAGAATTAAGATTTTTGGTTTAAAATGTTCGTAATGAATGCCTCTACAAATCTTGTTATGGTCAAAACCACGCCAGACTTACCGTTTTTGAGAAAAAATATGTGTATCGCACAATAACATACATATTTTTACATATTTTCAGCTAAAAGTATGGCATAATTTGGTTTATTTCCATTTTCTCGGAAACTACTAGGCCTAGAATTAAGATTTTTGGTTTAAAATGTTCGTAATGAATGCCTCTACAAATCTTGTTATGGTCAAAACCACGCCAGACTTACCGTTTTTGAGAAAAAATATGTGTATCGCACAATAACATACATATTTTTACATATTTTCAGCTAAAAGTATGGCATAATTTGGTTTATTTCCATTTTCTCGGAAACTACTAGGCCTAGAATTAAGATTTTTGGTTTAAAATGTTCGTAATGAATGCCTCTACAAATCTTGTTATGGTCAAAACCACGCCAGACTTACCGTTTTTGAGAAAAAATATGTGCATCGCACAATAACATACATATTTTTAGCTAAAAGTATGGCATAATTTGGTTTATTTCCATTTTCTCGGAAACTACTAGGCCTAGAATTAAGATTTTTGGTTTAAAATGTTCGTAATGAATGCCTCTACAAATCTTGTTATGGTCAAAACCACGCCAGACTTAGCCTTTTTGAGAAAAAATATGTGTATCGCACAATAACATACATATTTTTACATATTTTCAGCTAAAAGTATGGCATAATTTGGTTTATTTCCATTTTCTCGGAAACTACTAGGCCTAGAATTAAGATTTTTGGTTTAAAATGTTCGTAATGAATGCCTCTACAAATCTTGTTATGGTCAAAACCACGCCAGACTTACCCTTTTTGAGAAAAAATATGTGCATCGCACAATAACATACATATTTTTAGCTAAAAGTATGGCATAATTTGGTTTATTTCCATTTTCTCGGAAACTACTAGGCCTAGAATTAAGATTTTTGGTTTAAAATGTTCGTAATGAATGCCTCTACAAATCTTGTTATGGTCAAAACCACGCCAGACTTACCGTTTTTGAGAAAAAATATGTGTATCGCACAATAACATACATATTTTTACATATTTTCAGCTAAAAGTATGGCATAATTTGGTTTATTTCCATTTTCTCGGAAACTACTAGGCCTAGAATTAAGATTTTTGGTTTAAAATGTTCGTAATGAATGCCTCTACAAATCTTGTTATGGTCAAAACCACGCCAGACTTACCGTTTTTGAGAAAAAATATGTGCATCGCACAATAACATACATATTTTTACATATTTTCAGCTAAAAGTATGGCATAATTTGGTTTATTTTCATTTTCTCGGAAACTACTAGGCCTAGAATTAAGATTTTTGGTTTAAAATGTTCGTAATGAATGCCTCTACAAATCTTGTTATGGTCAAAACCACGCCAGACTTACCGTTTTTGAGAAAAAATATGTGTATCGCACAATAACATACATATTTTTACATATTTTCAGCTAAAAGTATGGCATAATTTGGTTTATTTCCATTTTCTCGGAAACTACTAGGCCTAGAATTAAGATTTTTGGTTTAAAATGTTCGTAATGAATGCCTCTACAAATCTTGTTATGGTCAAAACCACGCCAGACTTACCGTTTTTGAGAAAAAATATGTGTATCGCACAATAACATACATATTTTTACATATTTTCAGCTAAAAGTATGGCATAATTTGGTTTATTTCCATTTTCTCGGAAACTACTAGACCTAGAATTAAGATTTTTGGTTTAAAATGTTCGTAATGAATGCCTCTACAAATCTTGTTATGGTCAAAACCACGCCAGACTTACCGTTTTTGAGAAAAAATATGTGCATCGCACAATAACATACATATTTTTACATATTTTCAGCTAAAAGTATGGCATAATTTGGTTTATTTCCATTTTCTCGGAAACTACTAGGCCTAGAATTAAGATTTTTGGTTTAAAATGTTCGTAATGAATGCCTCTACAAATCTTGTTATGGTCAAAACCACGCCAGACTTACCGTTTTTGAGAAAAAATATGTGTATCGCACAATAACATACATATTTTTACATATTTTCAGCTAAAAGTATGGCATAATTTGGTTTATTTCCATTTTCTCGGAAACTACTAGGCCTAGAATTAAGATTTTTGGTTTAAAATGTTCGTAATGAATGCCTCTACAAATTTTGTTATGGTCAAAACCACGCCAGACTTACCGTTTTTGAGAAAAAATATGTGCATCGCACAATAACATACATATTTTTAGCTAAAAGTATGGCATAATTTGGTTTATTTTCATTTTCTCGGAAACTACTAGGCCTAGAATTAAGATTTTTGGTTTAAAATGTTCGTAATGAATGCCTCTACAAATCTTGTTATGGTCAAAACCACGCCAGACTTACCGTTTTTGAGAAAAAATATGTGCATCGCACAATAACATACATATTTTTAGCTAAAAGTATGGCATAATTTGGTTTATTTTCATTTTCTCGGAAACTACTAGGCCTAGAATTAAGATTTTTGGTTTAAAATGTTCGTAATGAATGCCTCTACAAATCTTGTTATGGTCAAAACCACGCCAGACTTACCGTTTTTGAGAAAAAATATGTGTATCGCACAATAACATACATATTTTTACATATTTTCAGCTAAAAGTATGGCATAATTTGGTTTATTTCCATTTTCTCGGAAACTACTAGGCCTAGAATTAAGATTTTTGGTTTAAAATGTTCGTAATGAATGCCTCTACAAATCTTGTTATGGTCAAAACCACGCCAGACTTACCGTTTTTGAGAAAAAATATGTGCATCGCACAATAACATACATATTTTTAGCTAAAAGTATGGCATAATTTGGTTTATTTCCATTTTCTCGGAAACTACTAGGCCTAGAATTAAGATTTTTGGTTTAAAATGTTCGTAATGAATGCCTCTACAAATCTTGTTATGGTCATAACCACGCCAGACTTACCGTTTTTGAGAAAAAATATGTGTATCGCACAATAACATACATATTTTTACATATTTTCAGCTAAAAGTATGGCATAATTTGGTTTATTTCCATTTTCTCGGAAACTACTAGGCCTAGAATTAAGATTTTTGGTTTAAAATGTTCGTAATGAATGCCTCTACAAATCTTGTTATGGTCAAAACCACGCCAGACTTACCGTTTTTGAGAAAAAATATGTGCATCGCACAATAACATACATATTTTTAGCTAAAAGTATGGCATAATTTGGTTTATTTCCATTTTCTCGGAAACTACTAGGCCTAGAATTAAGATTTTTGGTTTAAAATGTTCGTAATGAATGCCTCTACAAATCTTGTTATGGTCAAAACCACGCCAGACTTACCGTTTTTGAGAAAAAATATGTGCATCGCACAATAACATACATATTTTTAGCTAAAAGTATGGCATAATTTGGTTTATTTTCATTTTCTCGGAAACTACTAGGCCTAGAATTAAGATTTTTGGTTTAAAATGTTCGTAATGAATGCCTCTACAAATCTTGTTATGGTCAAAACCACGCCAGACTTACCGTTTTTGAGAAAAAATATGTGTATCGCACAATAACATACATATTTTTACATATTTTCAGCTAAAAGTATGGCATAATTTGGTTTATTTCCATTTTCTCGGAAACTACTAGGCCTAGAATTAAGATTTTTGGTTTAAAATGTTCGTAATGAATGCCTCTACAAATCTTGTTATGGTCAAAACCACGCCAGACTTACCGTTTTTGAGAAAAAATATGTGTATCGCACAATAACATACATATTTTTACATATTTTCAGCTAAAAGTATGGCATAATTTGGTTTATTTTCATTTTCTCGGAAACTACTAGGCCTAGAATTAAGATTTTTGGTTTAAAATGTTCGTAATGAATGCCTCTACAAATCTTGTTATGGTCAAAACCACGCCAGACTTACCGTTTTTGAGAAAAAATATGTGTATCGCACAATAACATACATATTTTTACATATTTTCAGCTAAAAGTATGGCATAATTTGGTTTATTTCCATTTTCTCGGAAACTACTAGGCCTAGAATTAAGATTTTTGGTTTAAAATGTTCGTAATGAATGCCTCTACAAATCTTGTTATGGTCAAAACCACGCCAGACTTACCCTTTTTGTGAAAAAATATGTGCATCGCACAATAACATACATATTTTTAGCTAAAAGTATGGCATAATTTGGTTTATTTCCATTTTCTCGGAAACTACTAGGCCTAGAATTAAGATTTTTGGTTTAAAATGTTCGTAATGAATGCCTCTACAAATCTTGTTATGGTCAAAACCACGCCAGACTTACCGTTTTTGAGAAAAAATATGTGTATCGCACAATAACATACATATTTTTACATATTTTCAGCTAAAAGTATGGCATAATTTGGTTTATTTCCATTTTCTCGGAAACTACTAGGCCTAGAATTAAGATTTTTGGTTTAAAATGTTCGTAATGAATGCCTCTACAAATCTTATTATGGTCAAAACCACGCCAGAATTACCGTTTTTGAGAAAAAATATGTGGATCGCACAATAACATACATATTTTTAGCTAAAAGTATGGCATAATTTGGTTTATTTTCATTTTCTCGGAAACTACTAGGCCTAGAATTAAGATTTTTGGTTTAAAATGTTCGTAATGAATGCCTCTACAAATCTTGTTATGGTCAAAACCACGCCAGACTTACCGTTTTTGAGAAAAAATATGTGTATCGCACAATAACATACATATTTTTACATATTTTCAGCTAAAAGTATGGCATAATTTGGTTTATTTCCATTTTCTCGGAAACTACTAGGCCTAGAATTAAGATTTTTGGTTTAAAATGTTCGTAATGAATGCCTCTACAAATCTTGTTATGGTCAAAACCACGCCAGACTTACCGTTTTTGAGAAAAAATATGTGTATCGCACAATAACATACATATTTTTACATATTTTCAGCTAAAAGTATGGCATAATTTGGTTTATTTCCATTTTCTCGGAAACTACTAGGCCTAGAATTAAGATTTTTGGTTTAAAATGTTCGTAATGAATGCCTCTACAAATCTTGTTATGGTCAAAACCACGCCAGACTTACCGTTTTTGAGAAAAAATATGTGCATCGCACAATAACATACATATTTTTAGCTAAAAGTATGGCATAATTTGGTTTATTTTCATTTTCTCGGAAACTACTAGGCCTAGAATTAAGATTTTTGGTTTAAAATGTTCGTAATGAATGCCTCTACAAATCTTGTTATGGTCAAAACCACGCCAGACTTACCGTTTTTGAGAAAAAATATGTGTATCGCACAATAACATACATATTTTTACATATTTTCAGCTAAAAGTATGGCATAATTTGGTTTATTTTCATTTTCTCGGAAACTACTAGGCCTAGAATTAAGATTTTTGGTTTAAAATGTTCGTAATGAATGCCTCTACAAATCTTGTTATGGTCAAAACCACGCCAGACATACCGTTTTTGAGAAAAAATATGTGTATCGCACAATAACATACATATTTTTACATATTTTCAGCTAAAAGTATGGCATAATTTGGTTTATTTCCATTTTCTCGGAAACTACTAGGCCTAGAATTAAGATTTTTGGTTTAAAATGTTCGTAATGAATGCCTCTACAAATCTTGTTATGGTCAAAACCACGCCAGACTTACCGTTTTTGAGAAAAAATATGTGCATCGCACAATAACATACATATTTTTAGCTAAAAGTATGGCATAATTTGGTTTATTTTCATTTTCTCGGAAACTACTAGGCCTAGAATTAAGATTTTTGGTTTAAAATGTTCGTAATGAATGCCTCTACAAATCTTGTTATGGTCAAAACCACGCTAGACTTACCCTTTTTGAGAAAAAATATGTGCATCGCACAATAACATACATATTTTTAGCTAAAAGTATGGCATAATTTGGTTTATTTTCATTTTCTCGGAAACTACTAGGCCTAGAATTAAGATTTTTGGTTTAAAATGTTCGTAATGAATGCCTCTACAAATCTTGTTATGGTCAAAACCACGCCAGACTTACCGTTTTTGAGAAAAAATATGTGTATCGCACAATAACATACATATTTTTACATATTTTCAGCTAAAAGTATGGCATAATTTGGTTTATTTCCATTTTCTCGGAAACTACTAGGCCTAGAATTAAGATTTTTGGTTTAAAATGTTCGTAATGAATGCCTCTACAAATCTTGTTATGGTCAAAACCACGCCAGACTTACCGTTTTTGAGAAAAAATATGTGTATCGCACAATAACATACATATTTTTACATATTTTCAGCTAAAAGTATGGCATAATTTGGTTTATTTTCATTTTCTCGGAAACTACTAGGCCTAGAATTAAGATTTTTGGTTTAAAATGTTCGTAATGAATGCCTCTACAAATCTTGTTATGGTCAAAACCACGCCAGACTTACCGTTTTTGAGAAAAAATATGTGCATCGCACAATAACATACATATTTTTAGCTAAAAGTATGGCATAATTTGGTTTATTTTCATTTTCTCGGAAACTACTAGGCCTAGAATTAAGATTTTTGGTTTAAAATGTTCGTAATGAATGCCTCTACAAATCTTGTTATGGTCAAAACCACGCCAGACTTACCGTTTTTGAGAAAAAATATGTGCATCGCACAATAACATACATATTTTTAGCTAAAAGTATGGCATAATTTGGTTTATTTTCATTTTCTCGGAAACTACTAAGCCTAGAATTAAGATTTTTGGTTTAAAATGTTCGTAATGAATGCCTCTACAAATCTTGTTATGGTCAAAACCACGCCAGACTTACCGTTTTTGAGAAAAAATATGTGCATCGCACAATAACATACATATTTTTAGCTAAAAGTATGGCATAATTTGGTTTATTTTCATTTTCTCGGAAACTACTAGGCCTAGAATTAAGATTTTTGGTTTAAAATGTTCGTAATGAATGCCTCTACAAATCTTGTTATGGTAAAAACCACGCCAGACTTACCGTTTTTGAGAAAAAATATGTGTATCGCACAATAACATACATATTTTTACATATTTTCAGCTAAAAGTATGGCATAATTTGGTTTATTTCCATTTTCTCGGAAACTACTAGGCCTAGAATTAAGATTTTTGGTTTAAAATGTTCGTAATGAATGCCTCTACAAATCTTGTTATGGTCAAAACCACGCCAGACTTACCGTTTTTGAGAAAAAATATGTGCATCGCACAATAACATACATATTTTTAGCTAAAAGTATGGCATAATTTGGTTTATTTTCATTTTCTCGGAAACTACTAGGCCTAGAATTAAGATTTTTGGTTTAAAATGTTCGTAATGAATGCCTCTACAAATCTTGTTATGGTCAAAACAACGCCAGACTTACCGTTTTTGAGAAAAAATATGTGCATCGCACAATAACATACATATTTTTAGCTAAAAGTATGGCATAATTTGGTTTATTTCCATTTTCTCGGAAACTACTAGGCCTAGAATTAAGATTTTTGGTTTAAAATGTTCGTAATGAATGCCTCTACAAATCTTGTTATGGTCAAAACCACGCCAGACTTAGCCTTTTTGAGAAAAAATATGTGCATCGCACAATAACATACATATTTTTAGCTAAAAGTATGGCATAATTTGGTTTATTTCCATTTTCTCGGAAACTACTAGGCCTAGAATTAAGATTTTTGGTTTAAAATGTTCGTAATGAATGCCTCTACAAATCTTGTTATGGTCAAAACCACGCCAGACTTACCGTTTTTGAGAAAAAATATGTGTATCGCACAATAACATACATATTTTTACATATTTTCAGCTAAAAGTATGGCATAATTTGGTTTATTTCCATTTTCTCGGAAACTACTAGGCCTAGAATTAAGATTTTTGGTTTAAAATGTTCGTAATGAATGCCTCTACAAATCTTGTTATGGTCAAAACCACGCCAGACTTACCGTTTTTGAGAAAAAATATGTGTATCGCACAATAACATACATATTTTTACATATTTTCAGCTAAAAGTATGGCATAATTTGGTTTATTTCCATTTTCTCGGAAACTACTAGGCCTAGAATTAAGATTTTTGGTTTAAAATGTTCGTAATGAATGCCTCTACAAATCTTGTTATGGTCAAAACCACGCCAGACTTACCGTTTTTGAGAAAAAATATGTGTATCGCACAATAACATACATATTTTTACATATTTTCAGCTAAAAGTATGGCATAATTTGGTTTATTTCCATTTTCTCGGAAACTACTAGGCCTAGAATTAAGATTTTTGGTTTAAAATGTTCGTAATGAATGCCTCTACAAATCTTGTTATGGTCAAAACCACGCCAGACTTACCGTTTTTGAGAAAAAATATGTGCATCGCACAATAACATACATATTTTTAGCTAAAAGTATGGCATAATTTGGTTTATTTCCATTTTCTCGGAAACTACTAGGCCTAGAATTAAGATTTTTGGTTTAAAATGTTCGTAATGAATGCCTCTACAAATCTTGTTATGGTCAAAACCACGCCAGACTTACCCTTTTTGAGAAAAAATATGTGCATCGCACAATAACATACATATTTTTAGCTAAAAGTATGGCATAATTTGGTTTATGTCCATTTTCTCGGAAACTACTAGGCCTAGAATTAAGATTTTTGGTTTAAAATGTTCGTAATGAATGCCTCTACAAATCTTGTTATGGTCAAAACCACGCCAGACTTACCGTTTTTGAGAAAAAATATGTGTATCGCACAATAACATACATATTTTTACATATTTTCAGCTAAAAGTATGGCATAATTTGGTTTATTTCCATTTTCTCGGAAACTACTAGGCCTAGAATTAAGATTTTTGGTTTAAAATGTTCGTAATGAATGCCTCTACAAATCTTATTATGGTCAAAACCACGCCAGACTTACCGTTTTTGAGAAAAAATATGTGCATCGCACAATAACATACATATTTTTAGCTAAAAGTATGGCATAATTTGGTTTATTTTCATTTTCTCGGAAACTACTAGGCCTAGAATTAAGATTTTTGGTTTAAAATGTTCGTAATGAATGCCTCTACAAATCTTGTTATGGTCAAAACCACGCCAGACTTACCGTTTTTGAGAAAAAATATGTGTATCGCACAATAACATACATATTTTTACATATTTTCAGCTAAAAGTATGGCATAATTTGGTTTATTTCCATTTTCTCGGAAACTACTAGGCCTAGAATTAAGATTTTTGGTTTAAAATGTTCGTAATGAATGCCTCTACAAATCTTGTTATGGTCAAAACCACGCCAGACTTACCGTTTTTGAGAAAAAATATGTGTATCGCACAATAACATACATATTTTTACATATTTTCAGCTAAAAGTATGGCATAATTTGGTTTATTTCCATTTTCTCGGAAACTACTAGGCCTAGAATTAAGATTTTTGGTTTAAAATGTTCGTAATGAATGCCTCTACAAATCTTGTTATGGTCAAAACCACGCCAGACTTACCGTTTTTGAGAAAAAATATGTGTATCGCACAATAACATACATATTTTTACATATTTTCAGCTAAAAGTATGGCATAATTTGGTTTATTTCCATTTTCTCGGAAACTACTAGGCCTAGAATTAATATTTTTGGTTTAAAATGTTCGTAATGAATGCCTCTACAAATCTTGTTATGGTCAAAACCACGCCAGACTTACCGTTTTTGAGAAAAAATATGTGTATCGCACAATAACATACATATTTTTACATATTTTCAGCTAAAAGTATGGCATAATTTGGTTTATTTCCATTTTCTCGGAAACTACTAGGCCTAGAATTAAGATTTTTGGTTTAAAATGTTCGTAATGAATGCCTCTACAAATCTTGTTATGGTCAAAACCACGCCAGACTTACCGTTTTTGAGAAAAAATATGTGCATCGCACAATAACATACATATTTTTAGCTAAAAGTATGGCATAATTTGGTTTATTTTCATTTTCTCGGAAACTACTAGGCCTAGAATTAAGATTTTTGGTTTAAAATGTTCGTAATGAATGCCTCTACAAATCTTGTTATGGTCAAAACCACGCCAGACTTACCGTTTTTGAGAAAAAATATGTGCATCGCACAATAACATACATATTTTTAGCTAAAAGTATGGCATAATTTGGTTTATTTCCATTTTCTCGGAAACTACTAGGCCTAGAATTAAGATTTTTGGTTTAAAATGTTCGTAATGAATGCCTCTACAAATCTTGTTATGGTCAAAACCACGCCAGACTTAGCCTTTTTGAGAAAAAATATGTGCATCGCACAATAACATACATATTTTTAGCTAAAAGTATGGCATAATTTGGTTTATTTCCATTTTCTCGGAAACTACTAGGCCTAGAATTAAGATTTTTGGTTTAAAATGTTCGTAATGAATGCCTCTACAAATCTTGTTATGGTCAAAACCACGCCAGACTTACCGTTTTTGAGAAAAAATATGTGTATCGCACAATAACATACATATTTTTACATATTTTCAGCTAAAAGTATGGCATAATTTGGTTTATTTCCATTTTCTCGGAAACTACTAGGCCTAGAATAAAGATTTTTGGTTTAAAATGTTCGTAATGAATGCCTCTACAAATCTTGTTATGGTCAAAACCACGCCAGACTTACCGTTTTTGAGAAAAAATATGTGTATCGCACAATAACATACATATTTTTACATATTTTCAGCTAAAAGTATGGCATAATTTGGTTTATTTCCATTTTCTCGGAAACTACTAGGCCTAGAATTAAGATTTTTGGTTTAAAAAGTTCGTAATGAATGCCTCTACAAATCTTGTTATGGTCAAAACCACGCCAGACTTACCGTTTTTGAGAAAAAATATGTGTATCGCACAATAACATACATATTTTTACATATTTTCAGCTAAAAGTATGGCATAATTTGGTTTATTTTCATTTCCTCGGAAACTAGTAGGCCTAGAATTAAGATTTTTGGTTTAAAATGTTCGTAATGAATGCCTCTACAAATTTTGTTACGGTCAAAACCACGCCAGACTTACCGTTTTTGAGAAAAAATATGTGCATCGCACAATAACATACATATTTTCAGCTAAAAGTATGGCATAATTTGGTTTATTTTCATTTTCTTGGAAACTTGTAGGCCTAGAATTAAGATTTTTGGTTTAAAATGTTCGTAATGAATGCCTCTACAAATCTTGTTATGGTCAAAACCACGCCAGACTTACCCATTTTGAGAAAAAATATGTGCATCGCACAATAACATACATATTTTTAGCTAAAAGTATGGCATAATTTGGTTTATGTCCATTTTCTCGGAAACTACTAGGCCTAGAATTAAGATTTTTGGTTTAAAATGTTCGTAATGAATGCCTCTACAAATCTTGTTATGGTCAAAACCACGCCAGACTTACCGTTTTTGAGAAAAAATATGTGTATCGCACAATAACATACATATATTTACATATTTTCAGCTAAAAGTATGGCATAATTTGGTTTATTTCCATTTTCTCGGAAACTACTAGGCCTAGAATTAAGATTTTTGGTTTAAAATGTTCGTAATGAATGCCTCTACAAATCTTATTATGGTCAAAACCACGCCAGACTTACCGTTTTTGAGAAAAAATATGTGCATCGCACAATAACATACATATTTTTAGCTAAAAGTATGGCATAATTTGGTTTATTTTCATTTTCTCGGAAACTACTAGGCCTAGAATTAAGATTTTTGGTTTAAAATGTTCGTAATGAATGCCTCTACAAATCTTGTTATGGTCAAAACCACGCCAGACTTACCGTTTTTGAGAAAAAATATGTGTATCGCACAATAACATACATATTTTTACATATTTTCAGCTAAAAGTATGGCATAATTTGGTTTATTTCCATTTTCTCGGAAACTACTAGGCCTAGAATTAAGATTTTTGGTTTAAAATGTTCGTAATGAATGCCTCTACAAATCTTGTTATGGTCAAAACCACGCCAGACTTACCGTTTTTGAGAAAAAATATGTGTATCGCACAATAACATACATATTTTTACATATTTTCAGCTAAAAGTATGGCATAATTTGGTTTATTTCCATTTTCTCGGAAACTACTAGGCCTAGAATTAAGATTTTTGGTTTAAAATGTTCGTAATGAATGCCTCTACAAATCTTGTTATGGTCAAAACCACGCCAGACTTACCGTTTTTAAGAAAAAATATGTGCATCGCACAATAACATACATATTTTTAGCTAAAAGTATGGCATAATTTGGTTTATTTTCATTTTCTCGGAAACTACTAGGCCTAGAATTAAGATTTTTGGTTTAAAATGTTCGTAATGAATGCCTTTGAGAAAAAATATGTGTATCGCACAATAACATACATATTTTTACATATTTTCAGCTAAAAGTATGGCATAATTTGGTTTATTTCCATTTTCTCGGAAACTACTAGGCCTAGAATTAAGATTTTTGGTTTAAAATGTTCGTAATGAATGCCTCTACAAATCTTGTTATGGTCAAAACCACGCCAGACTTACCGTTTTTGAGAAAAAATATGTGCATCGCACAATAACATACATATTTTTAGCTAAAAGTATGGCATAATTTGGTTTATTTTCATTTTCTCGGAAACTACTAGGCCTAGAATTAAGATTTTTGGTTTAAAATGTTCGTAATGAATGCCTCTACAAATCTTGTTATGGTCAAAACCACGCCAGACTTACCGTTTTTGAGAAAAAATATGTGTATCGCACAATAACATACATATTTTTACATATTTTCAGCTAAAAGTATGGCATAATTTGGTTTATTTCCATTTTCTCGGAAACTACTAGGCCTAGAATTAAGATTTTTGGTTTAAAATGTTCGTAATGAATGCCTCTACAAATCTTGTTATGGTCAAAACCACGCCAGACTTACCCTTTTTGAGAAAAAATATGTGCATCGCACAATAACATACATATTTTTAGCTAAAAGTATGGCATAATTTGGTTTATTTTCATTTTCTCGGAAACTACTAGGCCTAGAATTAAGATTTTTGGTTTAAAATGTTCGTAATGAATGCCTCTACAAATCTTGTTATGGTCAAAACCACGCCAGACTTACCGTTTTTGAGAAAAAATATGTGTATCGCACAATAACATACATATTTTTACATATTTTCAGCTAAAAGTATGGCATAATTTGGTTTATTTCCATTTTCTCGGAAACTACTAGGCCTAGAATTAAGATTTTTGGTTTAAAATGTTCGTAATGAATGCCTCTACAAATCTTGTTATGGTCAAAACCACGCCAGACTTACCGTTTTTGAGAAAAAATATGTGCATCGCACAATAACATACATATTTTTAGCTAAAAGTATGGCATAATTTGGTTTATTTTCATTTTCTCGGAAACTACTAGGCCTAGAATTAAGATTTTTGGTTTAAAATGTTCGTAATGAATGCCTCTACAAATCTTGTTATGGTCAAAACCACGCCAGACTTACCGTTTTTGAGAAAAAATATGTGCATCGCACAATAACATACATATTTTTAGCTAAAAGTATGGCATAATTTGGTTTATTTTCATTTTCTCGGAAACTACTAGGCCTAGAATTAAGATTTTTGGTTTAAAATGTTCGTAATGAATGCCTCTACAAATCTTGTTATGGTCAAAACCACGCCAGACTTACCGTTTTTGAGAAAAAATATGTGTATCGCACAATAACATACATATTTTTACATATTTTCAGCTAAAAGTATGGCATAATTTGGTTTATTTCCATTTTCTCGGAAACTACTAGGCCTAGAATTAAGATTTTTGGTTTAAAATGTTCGTAATGAATGCCTCTACAAATCTTGTTATGGTCAAAACCACGCCAGACTTACCGTTTTTGAGAAAAAATATGTGCATCGCACAATAACATACATATTTTTAGCTAAAAGTATGGCATAATTTGGTTTATTTTCATTTTCTCGGAAACTACTAGGCCTAGAATTAAGATTTTTGGTTTAAAATGTTCGTAATGAATGCCTCTACAAATCTTGTTATGGTCAAAACCACGCCAGACTTACCGTTTTTGAGAAAAAATATGTGCATCGCACAATAACATACATATTTTTAGCTAAAAGTATGGCATAATTTGGTTTATTTTCATTTTCTCGGAAACTACTAGGCCTAGAATTAAGATTTTTGGTTTAAAATGTTCGTAATGAATGCCTCTACAAATCTTGTTATGGTCAAAACCACGCCAGACTTACCGTTTTTGAGAAAAAATATGTGTATCGCACAATAACATACATATTTTTACATATTTTCAGCTAAAAGTATGGCATAATTTGGTTTATTTCCATTTTCTCGGAAACTACTAGGCCTAGAATTAAGATTTTTGGTTTAAAATGTTCGTAATGAATGCCTCTACAAATCTTGTTATGGTCAAAACCACGCCAGACTTACCGTTTTTGAGAAAAAATATGTGCATCGCACAATAACATACATATTTTTAGCTAAAAGTATGGCATAATTTGGTTTATTTTCATTTTCTCGGAAACTACTAGGCCTAGAATTAAGATTTTTGGTTTAAAATGTTCGTAATGAATGCCTCTACAAATCTTGTTATGGTCAAAACCACGCCAGACTTACCCTTTTTGAGAAAAAATATGTGCATCGCACAATAACATACATATTTTTAGCTAAAAGTATGGCATAATTTGGTTTATTTTCATTTTCTCGGAAACTACTAGGCCTAGAATTAAGATTTTTGGTTTAAAATGTTCGTAATGAATGCCTCTACAAATCTTATTATGGTCAAAACCACGCCAGACTTACCGTTTTTGAGAAAAAATATGTGCATCGCACAATAACATACATATTTTTAGCTAAAAGTATGGCATAATTTGGTTTATTTCCATTTTCTCGGAAACTACTAGGCCTAGAATTAAGATTTTTGGTTTAAAATGTTCGTAATGAATGCCTCTACAAATCTTGTTATGGTCAAAACCACGCCAGACTTACCGTTTTTGAGAAAAAATATGTGCATCGCACAATAACATACATATTTTTACATATTTTCAGCTAAAAGTATGGCATAATTTGGTTTATTTCCATTTTCTCGGAAACTACTAGGCCTAGAATTAAGATTTTTGGTTTAAAATGTTCGTAATGAATGCCTCTACAAATCTTGTTATGGTCAAAACCACGCCAGACTTACCGTTTTTGAGAAAAAATATGTGTATCGCACAATAACATACATATTTTTACATATTTTCAGCTAAAAGTATGGCATAATTTGGTTTATTTCCATTTTCTCGGAAACTACTAGGCCTAGAATTAAGATTTTTGGTTTAAAATGTTCGTAATGAATGCCTCTACAAATCTTGTTATGGTCAAAACCACGCCAGACTTACCGTTTTTGAGAAAAAATATGTGCATCGCACAATAACATACATATTTTTAGCTAAAAGTATGGCATAATTTGGTTTATTTTCATTTTCTCGGAAACTACTAGGCCTAGAATTAAGATTTTTGGTTTAAAATGTTCGTAATGAATGCCTCTACAAATCTTGTTATGGTCAAAACCACGCCAGACTTACCGTTTTTGAGAAAAAATATGTGTATCGCACAATAACATACATATTTTTACATATTTTCAGCTAAAAGTATGGCATAATTTGGTTTATTTCCATTTTCTCGGAAACTACTAGGCCTAGAATTAAGATTTTTGGTTTAAAATGTTCGTAATGAATGCCTCTACAAATCTTGTTATGGTCAAAACCACGCCAGACTTACCGTTTTTGAGAAAAAATATGTGCATCGCACAATAACATACATATTTTTAGCTAAAAGTATGGCATAATTTGGTTTATTTTCATTTTCTCGGAAACTACTAGGCCTAGAATTAAGATTTTTGGTTTAAAATGTTCGTAATGAATGCCTCTACAAATCTTGTTATGGTCAAAACCACGCCAGACTTACCGTTTTTGAGAAAAAATATGTGTATCGCACAATAACATACATATTTTTACATATTTTCAGCTAAAAGTATGGCATAATTTGGTTTATTTCCATTTTCTCGGAAACTACTAGGCCTAGAATTAAGATTTTTGGTTTAAAATGTTCGTAATGAATGCCTCTACAAATCTTGTTATGGTCAAAACCACGCCAGACTTACCGTTTTTGAGAAAAAATATGTGCATCGCACAATAACATACATATTTTTAGCTAAAAGTATGGCATAATTTGGTTTATTTCCATTTTCTCGGAAACTACTAGGCCTAGAATTAAGATTTTTGGTTTAAAATGTTCGTAATGAATGCCTCTACAAATCTTGTTATGGTCAAAACCACGCCAGACTTACCGTTTTTGAGAAAAAATATGTGCATCGCACAATAACATACATATTTTTAGCTAAAAGTATGGCATAATTTGGTTTATTTCCATTTTCTCGGAAACTACTAGGCCTAGAATTAAGATTTTTGGTTTAAAATGTTCGTAATGAATGCCTCTACAAATCTTGTTATGGTCAAAACCACGCCAGACTTACCGTTTTTGAGAAAAAATATGTGCATCGCACAATAACATACATATTTTTACATATTTTCAGCTAAAAGTATGGCATAATTTGGTTTATTTCCATTTTCTCGGAAACTACTAGGCCTAGAATTAAGATTTTTGGTTTAAAATGTTCGTAATGAATGCCTCTACAAATCTTGTTATGGTCAAAACCACGCCAGACTTACCCTTTTTGAGAAAAAATATGTGCATCGCACAATAACATACATATTTTTAGCTAAAAGTATGGCATAATTTGGTTTATTTTCATTTTCTCGGAAACTACTAGGCCTAGAATTAAGATTTTTGGTTTAAAATGTTCGTAATGAATGCCTCTACAAATCTTATTATGGTCAAAACCACGCCAGACTTACCGTTTTTGAGAAAAAATATGTGCATCGCACAATAACATACATATTTTTAGCTAAAAGTATGGCATAATTTGGTTTATTTCCATTTTCTCGGAAACTACTAGGCCTAGAATTAAGATTTTTGGTTTAAAATGTTCGTAATGAATGCCTCTACAAATCTTGTTATGGTCAAAACCACGCCAGACTTACCGTTTTTGAGAAAAAATATGTGCATCGCACAATAACATACAAATTTTTACATATTTTCAGCTAAAAGTATGGCATAATTTGGTTTATTTCCATTTTCTCGGAAACTACTAGGCCTAGAATTAAGATTTTTGGTTTAAAATGTTCGTAATGAATGCCTCTACAAATCTTGTTATGGTCAAAACCACGCCAGACTTACCGTTTTTGAGAAAAAATATGTGTATCGCACAATAACATACATATTTTTACATATTTTCAGCTAAAAGTATGGCATAATTTGGTTTATTTCCATTTTCTCGGAAACTACTAGGCCTAGAATTAAGATTTTTGGTTTAAAATGTTCGTAATGAATGCCTCTACAAATCTTGTTATGGTCAAAACCACGCCAGACTTACCGTTTTTGAGAAAAAATATGTGCATCGCACAATAACATACATATTTTTAGCTAAAAGTATGGCATAATTTGGTTTATTTTCATTTTCTCGGAAACTACTAGGCCTAGAATTAAGATTTTTGGTTTAAAATGTTCGTAATGAATGCCTCTACAAATCTTGTTATGGTCAAAACCACGCCAGACTTACCCTTTTTGAGAAAAAATATGTGCATCGCACAATAACATACATATTTTTAGCTAAAAGTATGGCATAATTTGGTTTATTTTCATTTTCTCGGAAACTACTAGGCCTAGAATTAAGATTTTTGGTTTAAAATGTTCGTAATAAATGCCTCTACAAATCTTGTTATGGTCAAAACCACGCCAGACTTACCGTTTTTGAGAAAAAATATGTGTATCGCACAATAACATACATATTTTTACATATTTTCAGCTAAAAGTATGGCATAATTTGGTTTATTTCCATTTTCTCGGAAACTACTAGGCCTAGAATTAAGATTTTTGGTTTAAAATGTTCGTAATGAATGCCTCTACAAATCTTGTTATGGTCAAAACCACGCCAGACTTACCGTTTTTGAGAAAAAATATGTGTATCGCACAATAACATACATATTTTTACATATTTTCAGCTAAAAGTATGGCATAATTTGGTTTATTTCCATTTTCTCGGAAACTACTAGGCCTAGAATTAAGATTTTTGGTTTAAAATGTTCGTAATGAATGCCTCTACAAATCTTATTATGGTCAAAACCACGCCAGACTTACCGTTTTTGAGAAAAAATATGTGCATCGCACAATAACATACATATTTTTAGCTAAAAGTATGGCATAATTTGGTTTATTTTCATTTTCTCGGAAACTACTAGGCCTAGAATTAAGATTTTTGGTTTAAAATGTTCGTAATGAATGCCTCTACAAATCTTGTTATGGTCAAAACCACGCCAGACTAACCGTTTTTGAGAAAAAATATGTGTATCGCACAATAACATACATATTTTTACATATTTTCAGCTAAAAGTATGGCATAATTTGGTTTATTTCCATTTTCTCGGAAACTACTAGGCCTAGAATTAAGATTTTTGGTTTAAAATGTTCGTAATGAATGCCTCTACAAATCTTGTTATGGTCAAAACCACGCCAGACTTACCGTTTTTGAGAAAAAATATGTGCATCGCACAATAACATACATATTTTTAGCTAAAAGTATGGCATAATTTGGTTTATTTCCATTTTCTCGGAAACTACTAGGCCTAGAATTAAGATTTTTGGTTTAAAATGTTCGTAATGAATGCCTCTACAAATCTTGTTATGGTCAAAACCACGCCAGACTTACCGTTTTTGAGAAAAAATATGTGTATCGCACAATAACATACATATTTTTACATATTTTCAGCTAAAAGTATGGCATAATTTGGTTTATTTCCATTTTCTCGGAAACTACTAGGCCTAGAATTAAGATTTTTGGTTTAAAATGTTCGTAATGAATGCCTCTACAAATCTTGTTATGGTCAAAACCACGCCAGACTTACCGTTTTTGAGAAAAAATATGTGCATCGCACAATAACATACATATTTTTAGCTAAAAGTATGGCATAATTTGGTTTATTTTCATTTTCTCGGAAACTACTAGGCCTAGAATTAAGATTTTTGGTTTAAAATGTTCGTAATGAATGCCTCTACAAATCTTGTTATGGTCAAAACCACGCCAGACTTACCCTTTTTGAGAAAAAATATGTGCATCGCACAATAACATACATATTTTTAGCTAAAAGTATGGCATAATTTGGTTTATTTTCATTTTCTCGGAAACTACTAGGCCTAGAATTAAGATTTTTGGTTTAAAATGTTCGTAATGAATGCCTCTACAAATCTTATTATGGTCAAAACCACGCCAGACTTACCGTTTTTGAGAAAAAATATGTGCATCGCACAATAACATACATATTTTTAGCTAAAAGTATGGCATAATTTGGTTTATTTCCATTTTCTCGGAAACTACTAGGCCTAGAATTAAGATTTTTGGTTTAAAATGTTCGTAATGAATGCCTCTACAAATCTTGTTATGGTCAAAACCACGCCAGACTTACCGTTTTTGAGAAAAAATATGTGCATCGCACAATAACATACATATTTTTACATATTTTCAGCTAAAAGTATGGCATAATTTGGTTTATTTCCATTTTCTCGGAAACTACTAGGCCTAGAATTAAGATTTTTGGTTTAAAATGTTCGTAATGAATGCCTCTACAAATCTTGTTATGGTCAAAACCACGCCAGACTTACCGTTTTTGAGAAAAAATATGTGTATCGCACAATAACATACATATTTTTACATATTTTCAGCTAAAAGTATGGCATAATTTGGTTTATTTCCATTTTCTCGGAAACTACTAGGCCTAGAATTAAGATTTTTGGTTTAAAATGTTCGTAATGAATGCCTCTACAAATCTTGTTATGGTCAAAACCACGCCAGACTTACCGTTTTTGAGAAAAAATATGTGCATCGCACAATAACATACATATTTTTAGCTAAAAGTATGGCATAATTTGGTTTATTTTCATTTTCTCGGAAACTACTAGGCCTAGAATTAAGATTTTTGGTTTAAAATGTTCGTAATGAATGCCTCTACAAATCTTGTTATGGTCAAAACCACGCCAGACTTACCGTTTTTGAGAAAAAATATGTGTATCGCACAATAACATACATATTTTTACATATTTTCAGCTAAAAGTATGGCATAATTTGGTTTATTTCCATTTTCTCGGAAACTACTAGGCCTAGAATTAAGATTTTTGGTTTAAAATGTTCGTAATGAATGCCTCTACAAATCTTGTTATGGTCAAAACCACGCCAGACTTACCGTTTTTGAGAAAAAATATGTGCATCGCACAATAACATACATATTTTTAGCTAAAAGTATGGCATAATTTGGTTTATTTTCATTTTCTCGGAAACTACTAGGCCTAGAATTAAGATTTTTGGTTTAAAATGTTCGTAATGAATGCCTCTACAAATCTTGTTATGGTCAAAACCACGCCAGACTTACCGTTTTTGAGAAAAAATATGTGTATCGCACAATAACATACATATTTTTACATATTTTCAGCTAAAAGTATGGCATAATTTGGTTTATTTCCATTTTCTCGGAAACTACTAGGCCTAGAATTAAGATTTTTGGTTTAAAATGTTCGTAATGAATGCCTCTACAAATCTTGTTATGGTCAAAACCACGCCAGACTTACCGTTTTTGAGAAAAAATATGTGCATCGCACAATAACATACATATTTTTAGCTAAAAGTATGGCATAATTTGGTTTATTTTCATTTTCTCGGAAACTACTAGGCCTAGAATTAAGATTTTTGGTTTAAAATGTTCGTAATGAATGCCTCTACAAATCTTGTTATGGTCAAAACCACGCCAGACTTACCGTTTTTGAGAAAAAATATGTGTATCGCACAATAACATACATATTTTTACATATTTTCAGCTAAAAGTATGGCATAATTTGGTTTATTTCCATTTTCTCGGAAACTACTAGGCCTAGAATTAAGATTTTTGGTTTAAAATGTTCGTAATGAATGCCTCTACAAATCTTGTTATGGTCAAAACCACGCCAGACTTACCGTTTTTGAGAAAAAATATGTGCATCGCACAATAACATACATATTTTTACATATTTTCAGCTAAAAGTATGGCATAATTTGGTTTATTTCCATTTTCTCGGAAACTACTAGGCCTAGAATTAAGATTTTTGGTTTAAAATGTTCGTAATGAATGCCTCTACAAATCTTGTTATGGTCAAAACCACGCCAGACTTACCCTTTTTGAGAAAAAATATGTGCATCGCACAATAACGTACATATTTTTAGCTAAAAGTATGGCATAATTTGGTTTATTTTCATTTTCTCGGAAACTACTAGGCCTAGAATTAAGATTTTTGGTTTAAAATGTTCGTAATGAATGCCTCTACAAATCTTATTATGGTCAAAACCACGCCAGACTTACCGTTTTTGAGAAAAAATATGTGCATCGCACAATAACATACATATTTTTAGCTAAAAGTATGGCATAATTTGGTTTATTTCCATTTTCTCGGAAACTACTAGGCCTAGAATTAAGATTTTTGGTTTAAAATGTTCGTAATGAATGCCTCTACAAATCTTGTTATGGTCAAAACCACGCCAGACTTACCGTTTTTGAGAAAAAATATGTGCATCGCACAATAACATACATATTTTTACATATTTTCAGCTAAAAGTATGGCATAATTTGGTTTATTTCCATTTTCTCGGAAACTACTAGGCCTAGAATTAAGATTTTTGGTTTAAAATGTTCGTAATGAATGCCTCTACAAATCTTGTTATGGTCAAAACCACGCCAGACTTACCGTTTTTGAGAAAAAATATGTGTATCGCACAATAACATACATATTTTTACATATTTTCAGCTAAAAGTATGGCATAATTTGGTTTATTTCCATTTTCTCGGAAACTACTAGGCCTAGAATTAAGATTTTTGGTTTAAAATGTTCGTAATGAATGCCTCTACAAATCTTGTTATGGTCAAAACCACGCCAGACTTACCGTTTTTGAGAAAAAATATGTGCATCGCACAATAACATACATATTTTTAGCTAAAAGTATGGCATAATTTGGTTTATTTTCATTTTCTCGGAAACTACTAGGCCTAGAATTAAGATTTTTGGTTTAAAATGTTCGTAATGAATGCCTCTACAAATCTTGTTATGGTCAAAACCACGCCAGACTTACCGTTTTTGAGAAAAAATATGTGTATCGCACAATAACATACATATTTTTACATATTTTCAGCTAAAAGTATGGCATAATTTGGTTTATTTCCATTTTCTCGGAAACTACTAGGCCTAGAATTAAGATTTTTGGTTTAAAATGTTCGTAATGAATGCCTCTACAAATCTTGTTATGGTCAAAACCACGCCAGACTTACCGTTTTTGAGAAAAAATATGTGCATCGCACAATAACATACATATTTTTAGCTAAAAGTATGGCATAATTTGGTTTATTTCCATTTTCTCGGAAACTACTAGGCCTAGAATTAAGATTTTTGGTTTAAAATGTTCGTAATGAATGCCTCTACAAATCTTGTTATGGTCAAAACCACGCCAGACTTACCGTTTTTGAGAAAAAATATGTGCATCGCACAATAACATACATATTTTTAGCTAAAAGTATGGCATAATTTGGTTTATTTTCATTTTCTCGGAAACTACTAGGCCTAGAATTAAGATTTTTGGTTTAAAATGTTCGTAATGAATGCCTCTACAAATCTTGTTATGGTCAAAACCACGCCAGACTTACCGTTTTTGAGAAAAAATATGTGTATCGCACAATAACATACATATTTTTACATATTTTCAGCTAAAAGTATGGCATAATTTGGTTTATTTCCATTTTCTCGGAAACTACTAGGCCTAGAATTAAGATTTTTGGTTTAAAATGTTCGTAATGAATGCCTCTACAAATCTTGTTATGGTCAAAACCACGCCAGACTTACCGTTTTTGAGAAAAAATATGTGTATCGCACAATAACATACATATTTTTACATATTTTCAGCTAAAAGTATGGCATAATTTGGTTTATTTCCATTTTCTCGGAAACTACTAGGCCTAGAATTAAGATTTTTGGTTTAAAATGTTCGTAATGAATGCCTCTACAAATCTTGTTATGGTCAAAACCACGCCAGACTTACCGTTTTTGAGAAAAAATATGTGCACCGCACAATAACATACATATTTTTAGCTAAAAGTATGGCATAATTTGGTTTATTTCCATTTTCTCGGAAACTACTAGGCCTAGAATTAAGATTTTTGGTTTAAAATGTTCGTAATGAATGCCTCTACAAATCTTGTTATGGTCAAAACCACGCCAGACTTACCGTTTTTGAGAAAAAATATGTGCATCGCACAATAACATACATATTTTTAGCTAAAAGTATGGCATAATTTGGTTTATTTTCATTTTCTCGGAAACTACTAGGCCTAGAATTAAGATTTTTGGTTTAAAATGTTCGTAATGAATGCCTCTACAAATCTTGTTATGGTCAAAACCACGCCAGACTTACCGTTTTTGAGAAAAAAATATGTGTATCGCACAATAACATACATATTTTTACATATTTTCAGCTAAAAGTATGGCATAATTTGGTTTATTTCCATTTTCTCGGAAACTACTAGGCCTAGAATTAAGATTTTTGGTTTAAAATGTTCGTAATGAATGCCTCTACAAATCTCGTTATGGTCAAAACCACGCCAGACTTACCGTTTTTGAGAAAAAATATGTGCATCGCACAATAACATACATATTTTTAGCTAAAAGTATGGCATAATTTGGTTTATTTCCATTTTCTCGGAAACTACTAGGCCTAGAATTAAGATTTTTGGTTTAAAATGTTCGTAATGAATGCCTCTACAAATCTTGTTATGGTCAAAACCACGCCAGACTTACCGTTTTTGAGAAAAAATATGTGTATCGCACAATAACATACATATTTTTACATATTTTCAGCTAAAAGTATGGCATAATTTGGTTTATTTCCATTTTCTCGGAAACTACTAGGCCTAGAATTAAGATTTTTGGTTTAAAATGTTCGTAATGAATGCCTCTACAAATCTTGTTATGGTCAAAACCACGCCAGACTTACCGTTTTTGAGAAAAAATATGTGTATCGCACAATAACATACATATTTTTACATATTTTCAGCTAAAAGTATGGCATAATTTGGTTTATTTCCATTTTCTCGGAAACTACTAGGCCTAGAATTAAGATTTTTGGTTTAAAATGTTCGTAATGAATGCCTCTACAAATCTTGTTATGGTCAAAACCACGCCAGACTTACCGTTTTTGAGAAAAAATATGTGTATCGCACAATAACATACATATTTTTACATATTTTCAGCTAAAAGTATGGCATAATTTGGTTTATTTCCATTTTCTCGGAAACTACTAGGCCTAGAATTAAGATTTTTGGTTTAAAATGTTCGTAATGAATGCCTCTACAAATCTTGTTATGGTCAAAACCACGCCAGACTTACCGTTTTTGAGAAAAAATATGTGCATCGCACAATAACATACATATTTTTAGCTAAAAGTATGGCATAATTTGGTTTATTTTCATTTTCTCGGAAACTACTAGGCCTAGAATTAAGATTTTTGGTTTAAAATGTTCGTAATGAATGCCTCTACAAATCTTGTTATGGTCAAAACCACGCCAGACTTACCGTTTTTGAGAAAAAATATGTGTATCGCACAATAACATACATATTTTTACATATTTTCAGCTAAAAGTATGGCATAATTTGGTTTATTTCCATTTTCTCGGAAACTACTAGGCCTAGAATTAAGATTTTTGGTTTAAAATGTTCGTAATGAATGCCTCTACAAATCTTGTTATGGTCAAAACCACGCCAGACTTACCGTTTTTGAGAAAAAATATGTGCATCGCACAATAACATACATATTTTTAGCTAAAAGTATGGCATAATTTAGTTTATTTTCATTTTCTCGGAAACTACTAGGCCTAGAATTAAGATTTTTGGTTTAACATGTTCGTAATGAATGCCTCTACAAATCTTGTTATGGTCAAAACCACGCCAGACTTACCGTTTTTGAGAAAAAATATGTGTATCGCACAATAACATACATATTTTTACATATTTTCAGCTAAAAGTATGGCATAATTTGGTTTATTTCCATTTTCTCGGAAACTACTAGGCCTAGAATTAAGATTTTTGGTTTAAAATGTTCGTAATGAATGCCTCTACAAATCTTGTTATGGTCAAAACCACGCCAGACTTACCGTTTTTGAGAAAAAATATGTGTATCGCACAATAACATACATATTTTTACATATTTTCAGCTAAAAGTATGGCATAATTTGGTTTATTTTCATTTTCTCGGAAACTAGTAGGCCTAGAATTAAGATTTTTGGTTTAAAATGTTCGTAATGAATGCCTCTACAAATCTTGTTATGGTCAAAACCACGCCAGACTTACCGTTTTTGAGAAAAAATATGTGTATCGCACAATAACATACATATTTTTACATATTTTCAGCTAAAAGTATGGCATAATTTGGTTTATTTCCATTTTCTCGGAAACTACTAGGCCTAGAATTAAGATTTTTGGTTTAAAATGTTCGTAATGAATGCCTCTACAAATCTTGTTATGGTCAAAACCACGCCAGACTTACCGTTTTTGAGAAAAAATATGTGCATCGCACAATAACATACATACTTTTAGCTAAAAGTATGGCATAATTTGGTTTATTTCCATTTTCTCGGAAACTACTAGGCCTAGAATTAAGATTTTTGGTTTAAAATGTTCGTAATGAATGCCTCTACAAATCTTGTTATGGTCAAAACCACGCCAGACTTACCCTTTTTGAGAAAAAATATGTGCATCGCACAATAACATACATATTTTTAGCTAAAAGTATGGCATAATTTGGTTTATTTCCATTTTCTCGGAAACTACTAGGCCTAGAATTAAGATTTTTGGTTTAAAATGTTCGTAATGAATGCCTCTACAAATCTTGTTATGGTCAAAACCACGCCAGACTTACCGTTTTTGAGAAAAAATATGTGTATCGCACAATAACATACATATTTTTACATATTTTCAGCTAAAAGTATGGTATAATTTGGTTTATTTCCATTTTCTCGGAAACTACTAGGCCTAGAATTAAGATTTTTGGTTTAAAATGTTCGTAATGAATGCCTCTACAAATCTTGTTATGGTCAAAACCACGCCAGACTTACCGTTTTTGAGAAAAAATATGTGCATCGCACAATAACATACATATTTTTACATATTTTCAGCTAAAAGTATGGCATAATTTGGTTTATTTCCATTTTCTCGGAAACTACTAGGCCTAGAATTAAGATTTTTGGTTTAAAATGTTCGTAATGAATGCCTCTACAAATCTTGTTATGGTCAAAACCACGCCAGACTTACCGTTTTTGAGAAAAAATATGTGCACCGCACAATAACATACATATTTTTAGCTAAAAGTATGGCATAATTTGGTTTATTTCCATTTTCTCGGAAACTACTAGGCCTAGAATTAAGATTTTTGGTTTAAAATGTTCGTAATGAATGCCTCTACAAATCTTGTTATGGTCAAAACCACGCCAGACTTACCGTTTTTGAGAAAAAATATGTGTATCGCACAATAACATACATATTTTTACATATTTTCAGCTAAAAGTATGGCATAATTTGGTTTATTTCCATTTTCTCGGAAACTACTAGGCCTAGAATTAAGATTTTTGGTTTAAAATGTTCGTAATGAATGCCTCTACAAATCTTGTTATGGTCAAAACCACGCCAGACTTACCGTTTTTGAGAAAAAATATGTGTATCGCACAATAACATACATATTTTTACATATTTTCAGCTAAAAGTATGGCATAATTTGGTTTATTTCCATTTTCTCGGAAACTACTAGGCCTAGAATTAAGATTTTTGGTTTAAAATGTTCGTAATGAATGCCTCTACAAATCTTGTTATGGTCAAAACCACGCCAGACTTACCGTTTTTGAGAAAAAATATGTGTATCGCACAATAACATACATATTTTTACATATTTTCAGCTAAAAGTATGGCATAATTTGGTTTATTTCCATTTTCTCGGAAACTACTAGGCCTAGAATTAAGATTTTTGGTTTAAAATGTTCGTAATGAATGCCTCTACAAATCTTGTTATGGTCAAAACCACGCCAGACTTACCGTTTTTGAGAAAAAATATGTGCATCGCACAATAACATACATATTTTTAGCTAAAAGTATGGCATAATTTGGTTTATTTCCATTTTCTCGGAAACTACTAGGCCTAGAATTAAGATTTTTGGTTTAAAATGTTCGTAATGAATGCCTCTACAAATCTTGTTATGGTCAAAACCACGCCAGACTTACCCTTTTTGAGAAAAAATATGTGCATCGCACAATAACATACATATTTTTAGCTAAAAGTATGGCATAATTTGGTTTATTTCCATTTTCTCGGAAACTACTAGGCCTAGAATTAAGATTTTTGGTTTAAAATGTTCGTAATGAATGCCTCTACAAATCTTGTTATGGTCAAAACCACGCCAGACTTACCGTTTTTGAGAAAAAATATGTGTATCGCACAATAACATACATATTTTTACATATTTTCAGCTAAAAGTATGGCATAATTTGGTTTATTTCCATTTTCTCGGAAACTACTAGGCCTAGAATTAAGATTTTTGGTTTGAAATGTTCGTAATGAATGCCTCTACAAATCTTGTTATGGTCAAAACCACGCCAGACTTACCGTTTTTGAGAAAAAATATGTGCATCGCACAATAACATACATATTTTTAGCTAAAAGTATGGCATAATTTGGTTTATTTTCATTTTCTCGGAAACTACTAGGCCTAGAATTAAGATTTTTGGTTTAAAATGTTCGTAATGAATGCCTCTACAAATCTTGTTATGGTCAAAACCACGCCAGACTTACCGTTTTTGAGAAAAAATATGTGTATCGCACAATAACATACATATTTTTACATATTTTCAGCTAAAAGTATGGCATAATTTGGTTTATTTCCATTTTCTCGGAAACTACTAGGCCTAGAATTAAGATTTTTGGTTTAAAATGTTCGTAATGAATGCCTCTACAAATCTTGTTATGGTCAAAACCACGCCAGACTTACCGTTTTTGAGAAAAAATATGTGTATCGCACAATAACATACATATTTTTACATATTTTCAGCTAAAAGTATGGCATAATTTGGTTTATTTCCATTTTCTCGGAAACTACTAGGCCTAGAATTAAGATTTTTGGTTTAAAATGTTCGTAATGAATGCCTCTACAAATCTTGTTATGGTCAAAACCACGCCAGACTTACCGTTTTTGAGAAAAAATATGTGCATCGCACAATAACATACATATTTTTAGCTAAAAGTATGGCATAATTTGGTTTATTTTCATTTTCTCGGAAACTACTAGGCCTAGAATTAAGATTTTTGGTTTAAAATGTTCGTAATGAATGCCTCTACAAATCTTGTTATGGTCAAAACCACGCCAGACTTACCGTTTTTGAGAAAAAAATATGTGTATCGCACAATAACATACATATTTTTACATATTTTCAGCTAAAAGTATGGCATAATTTGGTTTATTTCCATTTTCTCGGAAACTACTAGGCCTAGAATTAAGATTTTTGGTTTAAAATGTTCGTAATGAATGCCTCTACAAATCTCGTTATGGTCAAAACCACGCCAGACTTACCGTTTTTGAGAAAAAATATGTGCATCGCACAATAACATACATATTTTTAGCTAAAAGTATGGCATAATTTGGTTTATTTTCATTTTCTCGGAAACTACTAGGCCTAGAATTAAGATTTTTGGTTTAAAATGTTCGTAATGAATGCCTCTACAAATCTTGTTATGGTCAAAACCACGCCAGACTTACCGTTTTTGAGAAAAAATATGTGTATCGCACAATAACATACATATTTTTACATATTTTCAGCTAAAAGTATGGCATAATTTGGTTTATTTCCATTTTCTCGGAAACTACTAGGCCTAGAATTAAGATTTTTGGTTTAAAATGTTCGTAATGAATGCCTCTACAAATCTTGTTATGGTCAAAACCACGCCAGACTTACCGTTTTTGAGAAAAAATATGTGTATCGCACAATAACATACATATTTTTACATATTTTCAGCTAAAAGTATGGCATAATTTGGTTTATTTCCATTTTCTCGGAAACTACTAGGCCTAGAATTAAGATTTTTGGTTTAAAATGTTCGTAATGAATGCCTCTACAAATCTTGTTATGGTCAAAACCACGCCAGACTTACCGTTTTTGATAAAAAATATGTGTATCGCACAATAACATACATATTTTTACATATTTTCAGCTAAAAGTATGGCATAATTTGGTTTATTTCCATTTTCTCGGAAACTACTAGGCCTAGAATTAAGATTTTTGGTTTAAAATGTTCGTAATGAATGCCTCTACAAATCTTGTTATGGTCAATACCACGCCAGACTTACCGTTTTTGAGAAAAAATATGTGCATCGCACAATAACATACATATTTTTAGCTAAAAGTATGGCATAATTTGGTTTATTTTCATTTTCTCGGAAACTACTAGGCCTAGAATTAAGATTTTTGGTTTAAAATGTTCGTAATGAATGCCTCTACAAATCTTGTTATGGTCAAAACCACGCCAGACTTACCGTTTTTGAGAAAAAATATGTGTATCGCACAATAACATACATATTTTTACATATTTTCAGCTAAAAGTATGGCATAATTTGGTTTATTTCCATTTTCTCGGAAACTACTAGGCCTAGAATTAAGATTTTTGGTTTAAAATTTTCGTAATGAATGCCTCTACAAATCTTGTTATGGTCAAAACCACGCCAGACTTACCGTTTTTGCGAAAAAATATGTGCATCGCACAATAACATACATATTTTTAGCTAAAAGTATGGCATAATTTGGTTTATTTTCATTTTCTCGGAAACTACTAGGCCTAGAATTAAGATTTTTGGTTTAAAATGTTCGTAATGAATGCCTCTACAAATCTTGTTATGGTCAAAACCACGCCAGACTTACCGTTTTTGAGAAAAAATATGTGTATCGCACAATAACATACATATTTTTACATATTTTCAGCTAAAAGTATGGCATAATTTGGTTTATTTTCATTTTCTCGGAAACTACTAGGCCTAGAATTAAGATTTTTGGTTTAAAATGTTCGTAATGAATGCCTCTACAAATCTTGTTATGGTCAAAACCACGCCAGACATACCGTTTTTGAGAAAAAATATGTGTATCGCACAATAACATACATATTTTTACATATTTCCAGCTAAAAGTATGGCATAATTTGGTTTATTTCCATTTTCTCGGAAACTACTAGGCCTAGAATTAAGATTTTTGGTTTAAAATGTTCGTAATGAATGCCTCTACAAATCTTGTTATGGTCAAAACCACGCCAGACTTACCGTTTTTGAGAAAAAATATGTGTATCGCACAATAACATACATATTTTTACATATTTTCAGCTAAAAGTATGGCATAATTTGGTTTATTTCCATTTTCTCGGAAACTACTAGGCCTAGAATTAAGATTTTTGGTTTAAAATGTTCGTAATGAATGCCTCTACAAATCTTGTTATGGTCAAAACCACGCCAGACTTACCGTTTTTGAGAAAAAATATGTGCATCGCACAATAACATACATATTTTTAGCTAAAAGTATGGCATAATTTGGTTTATTTCCATTTTCTCGGAAACTACTAGGCCTAGAATTAAGATTTTTGGTTTAAAATGTTCGTAATGAATGCCTCTACAAATCTTGTTATGGTCAAAACCACGCCAGACTTACCGTTTTTGAGAAAAAATATGTGTATCGCACAATAACATACATATTTTTACATATTTTCAGCTAAAAGTATGGCATAATTTGGTTTATTTCCATTTTCTCGGAAACTACTAGGCCTAGAATTAAGATTTTTGGTTTAAAATGTTCGTAATGAATGCCTCTACAAATCTTGTTATGGTCAAAACCACGCCAGACTTACCGTTTTTGAGAAAAAATATGTGTATCGCACAATAACATACATATTTTTACATATTTTCAGCTAAAAGTATGGCATAATTTGGTTTATTTCCATTTTCTCGGAAACTACTAGGCCTAGAATTAAGATTTTTGGTTTAAAATGTTCGTAATGAATGCCTCTACAAATCTTGTTATGGTCAAAACCACGCCAGACTTACCGTTTTTGAGAAAAAATATGTGTATCGCACAATAACATACATATTTTTACATATTTTCAGCTAAAAGTATGGCATAATTTGGTTTATTTCCATTTTCTCGGAAACTACTAGGCCTAGAATTAAGATTTTTGGTTTAAAATGTTCGTAATGAATGCCTCTACAAATCTTGTTATGGTCAAAACCACGCCAGACTTACCGTTTTTGAGAAAAAATATGTGCATCGCACAATAACATACATATTTTTAGCTAAAAGTATGGCATAATTTGGTTTATTTCCATTTTCTCGGAAACTACTAGGCCTAGAATTAAGATTTTTGGTTTAAAATGTTCGTAATGAATGCCTCTACAAATCTTGTTATGGTCAAAACCACGCCAGACTTACCGTTTTTGAGAAAAAATATGTGTATCGCACAATAACATACATATTTTTACATATTTTCAGCTAAAAGTATGGCATAATTTGGTTTATTTCCATTTTCTCGGAAACTACTAGGCCTAGAATTAAGATTTTTGGTTTAAAATGTTCGTAATGAATGCCTCTACAAATCTTGTTATGGTCAAAACCACGCCAGACTTACCGTTTTTGAGAAAAAATATGTGTATCGCACAATAACATACATATTTTTACATATTTTCAGCTAAAAGTATGGCATAATTTGGTTTATTTCCATTTTCTCGGAAACTACTAGGCCTAGAATTAAGATTTTTGGTTTAAAATGTTCGTAATGAATGCCTCTACAAATCTTGTTATGGTCAAAACCACGCCAGACTTACCCTTTTTGAGAAAAAATATGTGCATCGCACAATAACATACATATTTTTAGCTAAAAGTATGGCATAATTTGGTTTATTTCCATTTTCTCGGAAACTACTAGGCCTAGAATTAAGATTTTTGGTTTAAAATGTTCGTAATGAATGCCTCTACAAATCTTGTTATGGTCAAAACCACGCCAGACTTACCGTTTTTGAGAAAAAATATGTGTATCGCACAATAACATACATATTTTTACATATTTTCAGCTAAAAGTATGGCATAATTTGGTTTATTTCCATTTTCTCGGAAACTACTAGGCCTAGAATTAAGATTTTTGGTTTAAAATGTTCGTAATGAATGCCTCTACAAATCTTGTTATGGTCAAAACCACGCCAGACTTACCGTTTTTGAGAAAAAATATGTGCATCGCACAATAACATACATATTTTTAGCTAAAAGTATGGCATAATTTGGTTTATTTTCATTTTCTCGGAAACTACTAGGCCTAGAATTAAGATTTTTGGTTTAAAATGTTCGTAATGAATGCCTCTACAAATCTTGTTATGGTCAAAACCACGCCAGACTTACCGTTTTTGAGAAAAAATATGTGTATCGCACAATAACATACATATTTTTACATAATTTCAGCTAAAAGTATGGCATAATTTGGTTTATTTTCATTTTCTCGGAAACTACTAGGCCTAGAATTAAGATTTTTGGTTTAAAATGTTCGTAATGAATGCCTCTACAAATCTTGTTATGGTCAAAACCACGCCAGACTTACCGTTTTTGAGAAAAAATATGTGTATCGCACAATAACATACATATTTTTACATATTTTCAGCTAAAAGTATGGCATAATTTGGTTTATTTCCATTTTCTCGGAAACTACTAGGCCTAGAATTAAGATTTTTGGTTTAAAATGTTCGTAATGAATGCCTCTACAAATCTTGTTATGGTCAAAACCACGCCAGACTTACCGTTTTTGAGAAAAAATATGTGTATCGCACAATAACATACATATTTTTACATATTTTCAGCTAAAAGTATGGCATAATTTGGTTTATTTCCATTTTCTCGGAAACTACTAGGCCTAGAATTAAGATTTTTGGTTTAAAATGTTCGTAATGAATGCCTCTACAAATCTTGTTATGGTCAAAACCACGCCAGACTTACCGTTTTTGAGAAAAAATATGTGTATCGCACAATAACATACATATTTTTACATATTTTCAGCTAAAAGTATGGCATAATTTGGTTTATTTCCATTTTCTCGGAAACTACTAGGCCTAGAATTAAGATTTTTGGTTTAAAATGTTCGTAATGAATGCCTCTACAAATCTTGTTATGGTCAAAACCACGCCAGACTTACCGTTTTTGAGAAAAAATATGTGCATCGCACAATAACATACATATTTTTAGCTAAAAGTATGGCATAATTTGGTTTATTTCCATTTTCTCGGAAACTACTAGGCCTAGAATTAAGATTTTTGGTTTAAAATGTTCGTAATGAATGCCTCTACAAATCTTGTTATGGTCAAAACCACGCCAGACTTACCGTTTTTGAGAAAAAATATGTGTATCGCACAATAACATACATATTTTTACATATTTTCAGCTAAAAGTATGGCATAATTTGGTTTATTTCCATTTTCTCGGAAACTACTAGGCCTAGAATTAAGATTTTTGGTTTAAAATGTTCGTAATGAATGCCTCTACAAATCTTGTTATGGTCAAAACCACGCCAGACTTACCGTTTTTGAGAAAAAATATGTGCATCGCACAATAACATACATATTTTTAGCTAAAAGTATGGCATAATTTGGTTTATTTTCATTTTCTCGGAAACTACTAGGCCTAGAATTAAGATTTTTGGTTTAAAATGTTCGTAATGAATGCCTCTACAAATCTTGTTATGGTCAAAACCACGCCAGACTTACCGTTTTTGAGAAAAAATATGTGTATCGCACAATAACATACATATTTTTACATATTTTCAGCTAAAAGTATGGCATAATTTGGTTTATTTTCATTTTCTCGGAAACTACTAGGCCTAGAATTAAGATTTTTGGTTTAAAATGTTCGTAATGAATGCCTCTACAAATCTTGTTATGGTCAAAACCACGCCAGACTTACCGTTTTTGAGAAAAAATATGTGTATCGCACAATAACATACATATTTTTACATATTTTCAGCTAAAAGTATGGCATAATTTGGTTTATTTCCATTTTCTCGGAAACTACTAGGCCTAGAATTAAGATTTTTGGTTTAAAATGTTCGTAATGAATGCCTCTACAAATCTTGTTATGGTCAAAACCACGCCAGACTTACCGTTTTTGAGAAAAAATATGTGTATCGCACAATAACATACATATTTTTACATATTTTCAGCTAAAAGTATGGCATAATTTGGTTTATTTCCATTTTCTCGGAAACTACTAGGCCTAGAATTAAGATTTTTGGTTTAAAATGTTCGTAATGAATGCCTCTACAAATCTTGTTATGGTCAAAACCACGCCAGACTTAC
Source organism: Myathropa florea (assembly GCA_930367185.1). Classification (NCBI taxonomy): domain Eukaryota; kingdom Metazoa; phylum Arthropoda; class Insecta; order Diptera; family Syrphidae; genus Myathropa; species Myathropa florea. Next base: position 36,849,471 of record OV884003.1, read on the forward strand.
CGTTTTTGAGAAAAAATATGTGCATCGCACAATAACATACATATTTTCAGCTAAAAGTATGGCATAATTTGGTTTATTTCCATTTTCTCGGAAACTACTAGGCCTAGAATTAAGATTTTTGGTTTAAAATGTTCGTAATGAATGCCTCTACAAATCTTGTTATGGTCAAAACCACGCCAGACTTACCGTTTTTGAGAAAAAATATGTGTATCGCACAATAACATACATATTTTTACATATTTTCAGCTAAAAGTATGGCATAATTTGGTTTATTTCCATTTTCTCGGAAACTACTAGGCCTAGAATTAAGATTTTTGGTTTAAAATGTTCGTAATGAATGCCTCTACAAATCTTGTTATGGTCAAAACCACGCCAGACTTACCGTTTTTGAGAAAAAATATGTGTATCGCACAATAACATACATATTTTTACATATTTTCAGCTAAAAGTATGGCATAATTTGGTTTATTTCCATTTTCTCGGAAACTACTAGGCCTAGAATTAAGATTTTTGGTTTAAAATGTTCGTAATGAATGCCTCTACAAATCTTGTTATGGTCAAAACCACGCCAGACTTACCGTTTTTGAGAAAAAATATGTGCATCGCACAATAACATACATATTTTTAGCTAAAAGTATGGCATAATTTGGTTTATTTCCATTTTCTCGGAAACTACTAGGCCTAGAATTAAGATTTTTGGTTTAAAATGTTCGTAATGAATGCCTCTATAAATCTTGTTATGGTCAAAACCACGCCAGACTTACCCTTTTTGAGAAAAAATATGTGCATCGCACAATAACATACATATTTTTAGCTAAAAGTATGGCATAATTTGGTTTATTTCCATTTTCTCGGAAACTACTAGGCCTAGAATTAAGATTTTTGGTTTAAAATGTTCGTAATGAATGCCTCTACAAATCTTGTTATGGTCAAAACCACGCCAGACTTACCGTTTTTGAGAAAAAATATGTGTATCGCACAATAACATACATATTTTTACATATTTTCAGCTAAAAGTATGGCATAATTTGGTTTATTTCCATTTTCTCGGAAACTACTAGGCCTAGAATTAAGATTTTTGGTTTAAAATGTTCGTAATGAATGCCTCTACAAATCTTGTTATGGTCAAAACCACGCCAGACTTACCGTTTTTGAGAAAAAATATGTGCATCGCACAATAACATACATATTTTTAGCTAAAAGTATGGCATAATTTGGTTTATTTTCATTTTCTCGGAAACTACTAGGCCTAGAATTAAGATTTTTGGTTTAAAATGTTCGTAATGAATGCCTCTACAAATCTTGTTATGGTCAAAACCACGCCAGACTTACCGTTTTTGAGAAAAAATATGTGCATCGCACAATAACATACATATTTTTAGCTAAAAGTATGGCATAATTTGGTTTATTTTCATTTTCTCGGAAACTACTAGGCCTAGAATTAAGATTTTTGGTTTAAAATGTTCGTAATGAATGCCTCTACAAATCTTGTTATGGTCAAAACCACGCCAGACTTACCGTTTTTGAGAAAAAATATGTGTATCGCACAATAACATACATATTTTTACATATTTTCAGCTAAAAGTATGGCATAATTTGGTTTATTTCCATTTTCTCGGAAACTACTAGGCCTAGAATTAAGATTTTTGGTTTAAAATGTTCGTAATGAATGCCTCTACAAATCTTGTTATGGTCAAAACCACGCCAGACTTACCGTTTTTGAGAAAAAATATGTGTATCGCACAATAACATACATATTTTTACATATTTTCAGCTAAAAGTATGGCATAATTTGGTTTATTTCCATTTTCTCGGAAACTACTAGGCCTAGAATTAAGATTTTTGGTTTAAAATGTTCGTAATGAATGCCTCTACAAATCTTGTTATGGTCAAAACCACGCCAGACTTACCGTTTTTGAGAAAAAATATGTGCATCGCACAATAACATACATATTTTTAGCTAAAAGTATGGCATAATTTGGTTTATTTCCATTTTCTCGGAAACTACTAGGCCTAGAATTAAGATTTTTGGTTTAAAATGTTCGTAATGAATGCCTCTACAAATCTTGTTATGGTCAAAACCACGCCAGACTTACCGTTTTTGAGAAAAAATATGTGTATCGCACAATAACATACATATTTTTACATATTTTCAGCTAAAAGTATGGCATCATTTGGTTTATTTCCATTTTCTCGGAAACTACTAGGCCTAGAATTAAGATTTTTGGTTTAAAATGTTCGTAATGAATGCCTCTACAAATCTTGTTATGGTCAAAACCACGCCAGACTTACCGTTTTTGAGAAAAAATATGTGCATCGCACAATAACATACATATTTTTAGCTAAAAGTATGGCATAATTTGGTTTATTTCCATTTTCTCGGAAACTACTAGGCCTAGAATTAAGATTTTTGGTTTAAAATGTTCGTAATGAATGCCTCTACAAATCTTGTTATGGTCAAAACCACGCCAGACTTACCGTTTTTGAGAAAAAATATGTGTATCGCACAATAACATACATATTTTTACATATTTTCAGCTAAAAGTATGGCATAATTTGGTTTATTTCCATTTTCTCGGAAACTACTAGGCCTAGAATTAAGATTTTTGGTTTAAAATGTTCGTAATGAATGCCTCTACAAATCTTGTTATGGTCAAAACCACGCCAGACTTACCCTTTTTGAGAAAAAATATGTGCATCGCACAATAACATACATATTTTTAGCTAAAAGTATGGCATAATTTGGTTTATTTCCATTTTCTCGGAAACTACTAGGCCTAGAATTAAGATTTTTGGTTTAAAATGTTCGTAATGAATGCCTCTACAAATCTTGTTATGGTCAAAACCACGCCAGACTTACCGTTTTTGAGAAAAAATATGTGCATCGCACAATAACATACATATTTTTAGCTAAAAGTATGGCATAATTTGGTTTATTTTCATTTTCTCGGAAACTACTAGGCCTAGAATTAAGATTTTTGGTTTAAAATGTTCGTAATGAATGCCTCTACAAATCTTGTTATGGTCAAAACCACGCCAGACTTACCGTTTTTGAGAAAAAATATGTGTATCGCACAATAACATACATATTTTTACATATTTTCAGCTAAAAGTATGGCATAATTTGGTTTATTTCCATTTTCTCGGAAACTACTAGGCCTAGAATTAAGATTTTTGGTTTAAAATGTTCGTAATGAATGCCTCTACAAATCTTGTTATGGTCAAAACCACGCCAGACTTACCGTTTTTGAGAAAAAATATGTGTATCGCACAATAACATACATATTTTTACATATTTTCAGCTAAAAGTATGGCATAATTTGGTTTATTTCCATTTTCTCGGAAACTACTAGGCCTAGAATTAAGATTTTTTGTTTAAAATGTTCGTAATGAATGCCTCTACAAATCTTGTTATGGTCAAAACCACGCCAGACTTACCGTTTTTGAGAAAAAATATGTGTATCGCACAATAACATACATATTTTTAGCTAAAAGTATGGCATAATTTGGTTTATTTTCATTTTCTCGGAAACTACTAGGCCTAGAATTAAGATTTTTGGTTTAAAATGTTTGTAATGAATGCCTCTACAAATCTTGTTATGGTCAAAACCACGCCAGACTTACCGTTTTTGAGAAAAAATATGTGTATCGCACAATAACATACATATTTTTACATATTTTCAGCTAAAAGTATGGCATAATTTGGTTTATTTCCATTTTCTCGGAAACTACTAGGCCTAGAATTAAGATTTTTGGTTTAAAATGTTCGTAATGAATGCCTCTACAAATCTTGTTATGGTCAAAACCACGCCAGACTTACCGTTTTTGAGAAAAAATATGTGTATCGCACAATAACATACATATTTTTACATATTTTCAGCTAAAAGTATGGCATAATTTGGTTTATTTCCATTTTCTCGGAAACTACTAGGCCTAGAATTAAGATTTTTGGTTTAAAATGTTCGTAATGAATGCCTCTACAAATCTTGTTATGGTCAAAACCACGCCAGACTTACCGTTTTTGAGAAAAAATATGTGTATCGCACAATAACATACATATTTTTACATATTTTCAGCTAAAAGTATGGCATAATTTGGTTTATTTCCATTTTCTCGGAAACTACTAGGCCTAGAATTAAGATTTTTGGTTTAAAATGTTCGGAATGAATGCCTCTACAAATCTTGTTATGGTCAAAACCACGCCAGACTTACCGTTTTTGAGAAAAAATATGTGCATCGCACAATAACATACATATTTTTAGCTAAAAGTATGGCATAATTTGGTTTATTTCCATTTTCTCGGAAACTAGTAGGCCTAGAATTAAGATTTTTGGTTTAAAATGTTCGTAATGAATGCCTCTACAAATCTTGTTATGGTCAAAACCACGCCAGACTTACCCTTTTTGAGAAAAAATATGTGCATCGCACAATAACATACATATTTTTAGCTAAAAGTATGGCATAATTTGGTTTATTTCCATTTTCTCGGAAACTACTAGGCCTAGAATTAAGATTTTTGGTTTAAAATGTTCGTAATGAATGCCTCTACAAATCTTGTTATGGTCAAAACCACGCCAGACTTACCGTTTTTGAGAAAAAATATGTGTATCGCACAATAACATACATATTTTTACATATTTTCAGCTAAAAGTATGGCATAATTTGGTTTATTTCCATTTTCTCGGAAACTACTAGGCCTAGAATTAAGATTTTTGGTTTAAAATGTTCGTAATGAATGCCTCTACAAATCTTGTTATGGTCAAAACCACGCCAGACTTACCGTTTTTGAGAAAAAATATGTGCATCGCACAATAACATACATATTTTTAGCTAAAAGTATGGCATAATTTGGTTTATTTTCATTTTCTCGGAAACTACTAGGCCTAGAATTAAGATTTTTGGTTTAAAATGTTCGTAATGAATGCCTCTACAAATCTTGTTATGGTCAAAACCACGCCAGACTTACCGTTTTTGAGAAAAAATATGTGTATCGCACAATAACATACATATTTTTACATATTTTCAGCTAAAAGTATGGCATAATTTGGTTTATTTCCATTTTCTCGGAAACTACTAGGCCTAGAATTAAGATTTTTGGTTTAAAATGTTCGTAATGAATGCCTCTATAAATCTTGTTATGGTCAAAACCACGCCAGACTTACCCTTTTTGAGAAAAAATATGTGCATCGCACAATAACATACATATTTTTAGCTAAAAGTATGGCATAATTTGGTTTATTTCCATTTTCTCGGAAACTACTAGGCCTAGAATTAAGATTTTTGGTTTAAAATGTTCGTAATGAATGCCTCTACAAATCTTGTTATGGTCAAAACCACGCCAGACTTACCGTTTTTGAGAAAAAATATGTGCATCGCACAATAACATACATATTTTTAGCTAAAAGTATGGCATAATTTGGTTTATTTCCATTTTCTCGGAAACTACTAGGCCTAGAATTAAGATTTTTGGTTTAAAATGTTCGTAATGAATGCCTCTACAAATCTTGTTATGGTCAAAACCACGCCAGACTTACCGTTTTTGAGAAAAAATATGTGCATCGCACAATAACATACATATTTTTAGCTAAAAGTATGGCATAATTTGGTTTATTTCCATTTTCTCGGAAACTACTAGGCCTAGAATTAAGATTTTTGGTTTAAAATGTTCGTAATGAATGCCTCTACAAATCTTGTTATGGTCAAAACCACGCCAGACTTACCGTTTTTGAGAAAAAATATGTGTATCGCACAATAACATACATATTTTTACATATTTTCAGCTAAAAGTATGGCATAATTTGGTTTATTTCCATTTTCTCGGAAACTACTAGGCCTAGAATTAAGATTTTTGGTTTAAAATGTTCGTAATGAATGCCTCTACAAATCTTGTTATGGTCAAAACCACGCCAGACTTACCGTTTTTGAGAAAAAATATGTGCATCGCACAATAAACATACATATTTTTAGCTAAAAGTATGGCATAATTTGGTTTATTTTCATTTTCTCGGAAACTACTAGGCCTAGAATTAAGATTTTTGGTTTAAAATGTTCGTAATGAATGCCTCTACAAATCTTGTTATGGTCAAAACCACGCCAGACTTACCGTTTTTGAGAAAAAATATGTGTATCGCACAATAACATACATATTTTTACATATTTTCAGCTAAAAGTATGGCATAATTTGGTTTATTTCCATTTTCTCGGAAACTACTAGGCCTAGAATTAAGATTTTTGGTTTAAAATGTTCGTAATGAATGCCTCTACAAATCTTGTTATGGTCAAAACCACGCCAGACTTACCGTTTTTGAGAAAAAATATGTGTATCGCACAATAACATACATATTTTTACATATTTTCAGCTAAAAGTATGGCATAATTTGGTTTATTTCCATTTTCTCGGAAACTACTAGGCCTAGAATTAAGATTTTTGGTTTAAAATGTTCGGAATGAATGCCTCTACAAATCTTGTTATGGTCAAAACCACGCCAGACTTACCGTTTTTGAGAAAAAATATGTGCATCGCACAATAACATACATATTTTTAGCTAAAAGTATGGCATAATTTGGTTTATTTCCATTTTCTCGGAAACTAGTAGGCCTAGAATTAAGATTTTTGGTTTAAAATGTTCGTAATGAATGCCTCTACAAATCTTGTTATGGTCAAAACCACGCCAGACTTACCCTTTTTGAGAAAAAATATGTGCATCGCACAATAACATACATATTTTTAGCTAAAAGTATGGCATAATTTGGTTTATTTCCATTTTCTCGGAAACTACTAGGCCTAGAATTAAGATTTTTGGTTTAAAATGTTCGTAATGAATGCCTCTACAAATCTTGTTATGGTCAAAACCACGCCAGACTTACCGTTTTTGAGAAAAAATATGTGTATCGCACAATAACATACATATTTTTACATATTTTCAGCTAAAAGTATGGCATAATTTGGTTTATTTCCATTTTCTCGGAAACTACTAGGCCTAGAATTAAGATTTTTGGTTTAAAATGTTCGTAATGAATGCCTCTACAAATCTTGTTATGGTCAAAACCACGCCAGACTTACCGTTTTTGAGAAAAAATATGTGCATCGCACAATAACATACATATTTTTAGCTAAAAGTATGGCATAATTTGGTTTATTTTCATTTTCTCGGAAACTACTAGGCCTAGAATTAAGATTTTTGGTTTAAAATGTTCGTAATGAATGCCTCTACAAATCTTGTTATGGTCAAAACCACGCCAGACTTACCGTTTTTGAGAAAAAATATGTGTATCGCACAATAACATACATATTTTTACATATTTTCAGCTAAAAGTATGGCATAATTTGGTTTATTTCCATTTTCTCGGAAACTACTAGGCCTAGAATTAAGATTTTTGGTTTAAAATGTTCGTAATGAATGCCTCTACAAATCTTGTTATGGTCAAAACCACGCCAGACTTACCGTTTTTGAGAAAAAATATGTGCATCGCACAATAACATACATATTTTTAGCTAAAAGTATGGCATAATTTGGTTTATTTTCATTTTCTCGGAAACTACTAGGCCTAGAATTAAGATTTTTGGTTTAAAATGTTCGTAATGAATGCCTCTACAAATCTTGTTATGGTCAAAACCACGCCAGACTTACCGTTTTTGAGAAAAAATATGTGCATCGCACAATAACATACATATTTTTAGCTAAAAGTATGGCATAATTTGGTTTATTTCCATTTTCTCGGAAACTACTAGGCCTAGAATTAAGATTTTTGGTTTAAAATGTTCGTAATGAATGCCTCTACAAATCTTGTTATGGTCAAAACCACGCCAGACTTACCGTTTTTGAGAAAAAATATGTGCATCGCACAATAACATACATATTTTTAGCTAAAAGTATGGCATAATTTGGTTTATTTCCATTTTCTCGGAAACTACTAGGCCTAGAATTAAGATTTTTGGTTTAAAATGTTCGTAATGAATGCCTCTACAAATCTTGTTATGGTCAAAACCACGCCAGACTTACCGTTTTTGAGAAAAAATATGTGTATCGCACAATAACATACATATTTTTACATATTTTCAGCTAAAAGTATGGCATAATTTGGTTTATTTCCATTTTCTCGGAAACTACTAGGCCTAGAATTAAGATTTTTGGTTTAAAATGTTCGTAATGAATGCCTCTACAAATCTTGTTATGGTCAAAACCACGCCAGACTTACCGTTTTTGAGAAAAAATATGTGCATCGCACAATAAACATACATATTTTTAGCTAAAAGTATGGCATAATTTGGTTTATTTTCATTTTCTCGGAAACTACTAGGCCTAGAATTAAGATTTTTGGTTTAAAATGTTCGTAATGAATGCCTCTACAAATCTTGTTATGGTCAAAACCACGCCAGACTTACCGTTTTTGAGAAAAAATATGTGTATCGCACAATAACATACATATTTTTACATATTTTCAGCTAAAAGTATGGCATAATTTGGTTTATTTCCATTTTCTCGGAAACTACTAGGCCTAGAATTAAGATTTTTGGTTTAAAATGTTCGTAATGAATGCCTCTACAAATCTTGTTATGGTCAAAACCACGCCAGACTTACCGTTTTTGAGAAAAAATATGTGCATCGCACAATAACATACATATTTTTAGCTAAAAGTATGGCATAATTTGGTTTATTTTCATTTTCTCGGAAACTACAAGGCCTAGAATTAAGATTTTTGGTTTAAAATGTTCGTAATGAATGCCTCTACAAATCTTGTTATGGTCAAAACCACGCCAGACTTACCGTTTTTGAGAAAAAATATGTGCATCGCACAATAACATACATATTTTTAGCTAAAAGTATGGCATAATTTGGTTTATTTCCATTTTCTCGGAAACTACTAGGCCTAGAATTAAGATTTTTGGTTTAAAATGTTCGTAATGAATGCCTCTACAAATCTTGTTATGGTCAAAACCACGCCAGACTTACCGTTTTTGAGAAAAAATATGTGTATCGCACAATAACATACATATTTTTACATATTTTCAGCTAAAAGTATGGCATAATTTGGTTTATTTCCATTTTCTCGGAAACTACTAGGCCTAGAATTAAGATTTTTGGTTTAAAATGTTCGTAATGAATGCCTCTACAAATCTTGTTATGGTCAAAACCACGCCAGACTTACCGTTTTTGAGAAAAAATATGTGCATCGCACAATAACATACATATTTTTAGCTAAAAGTATGGCATAATTTGGTTTATTTCCATTTTCTCGGAAACTACTAGGCCTAGAATTAAGATTTTTGGTTTAAAATGTTCGTAATGAATGCCTCTACAAATCTTGTTATGGTCAAAACCACGCCAGACTTACCGTTTTTGAGAAAAAATATGTGCATCGCACAATAACATACATATTTTTAGCTAAAAGTATGGCATAATTTGGTTTATTTCCATTTTCTCGGAAACTACTAGGCCTAGAATTAAGATTTTTTGTTTAAAATGTTCGTAATGAATGCCTCTACAAATCTTGTTATGGTCAAAACCACGCCAGACTTACCGTTTTTGAGAAAAAATATGTGTATCGCACAATAACATACATATTTTTACATATTTTCAGCTAAAAGTATGGCATAATTTGGTTTATTTCCATTTTCTCGGAAACTACTAGGCCTAGAATTAAGATTTTTGGTTTAAAATGTTCGTAATGAATGCCTCTACAAATCTTGTTATGGTCAAAACCACGCCAGACTTACCGTTTTTGAGAAAAAATATGTGTATCGCACAATAACATACATATTTTTACATATTTTCAGCTAAAAGTATGGCATAATTTGGTTTATTTCCATTTTCTCGGAAACTACTAGGCCTAGAATTAAGATTTTTGGTTTAAAATGTTCGTAATGAATGCCTCTACAAATCTTGTTATGGTCAAAACCACGCCAGACTTACCGTTTTTGAGAAAAAATATGTGCATCGCACAATAACATACATATTTTTAGCTAAAAGTATGGCATAATTTGGTTTATTTTCATTTTCTCGGAAACTACTAGGCCTAGAATTAAGATTTTTGGTTTAAAATGTTCGTAATGAATGCCTCTACAAATCTTGTTATGGTCAAAACCAAGCCAGACTTACCGTTTTTGAGAAAAAATATGTGTATCGCACAATAACATACATATTTTTACATATTTTCAGCTAAAAGTATGGCATAATTTGGTTTATTTCCATTTTCTCGGAAACTACTAGGCCTAGAATTAAGATTTTTGGTTTAAAATGTTCGTAATGAATGCCTCTACAAATCTTGTTATGGTCAAAACCACGCCAGACTTACCCTTTTTGAGAAAAAATATGTGTATCGCACAATAACATACATATTTTTAGCTAAAAGTATGGCATAATTTGGTTTATTTCCATTTTCTCGGAAACTACTAGGCCTAGAATTAAGATTTTTGGTTTAAAATGTTCGTAATGAATGCCTCTACAAATCTTGTTATGGTCAAAACCACGCCAGACTTACCGTTTTTGAGAAAAAATATGTGCATCGCACAATAACATACATATTTTTAGCTAAAAGTATGGCATAATTTGGTTTATTTCCATTTTCTCGGAAACTACTAGGCCTAGAATTAAGATTTTTGGTTTAAAATGTTCGTAATGAATGCCTCTACAAATCTTGTTATGGTCAAAACCACGCCAGACTTACCGTTTTTGAGAAAAAATATGTGCATCGCACAATAACATACATATTTTTAGCTAAAAGTATGGCATAATTTGGTTTATTTCCATTTTCTCGGAAACTACTAGGCCTAGAATTAAGATTTTTGGTTTAAAATGTTCGTAAGGAATGCCTCTACAAATCTTGTTATGGTCAAAACCACGCCAGACTTACCGTTTTTGAGAAAAAATATGTGTATCGCACAATAACATACATATTTTTACATATTTTCAGCTAAAAGTATTGCATAATTTGGTTTATTTCCATTTTCTCGGAAACTACTAGGCCTAGAATTAAGATTTTTGGTTTAAAATGTTCGTAATGAATGCCTCTACAAATCTTGTTATGGTCAAAACCACGCCAGACTTACCGTTTTTGAGAAAAAATATGTGCATCGCACAATAACATACATATTTTTAGCTAAAAGTATGGCATAATTTGGTTTATTTTCATTTTCTCGGAAACTACTAGGCCTAGAATTAAGATTTTTGGTTTAAAATGTTCGTAATGAATGCCTCTACAAATCTTGTTATGGTCAAAACCACGCCAGACTTACCGTTTTTGAGAAAAAATATGTGTATCGCACAATAACATACATATTTTTACATATTTTCAGCTAAAAGTATGGCATAATTTGGTTTATTTCCATTTTCTCGGAAACTACTAGGCCTAGAATTAAGATTTTTGGTTTAAAATGTTCGTAATGAATGCCTCTACAAATCTTGTTATGGTCAAAACCACGCCAGACTTACCCTTTTTGAGAAAAAATATGTGCATCGCACAATAACATACATATTTTTAGCTAAAAGTATGGCATAATTTGGTTTATTTCCATTTTCTCGGAAACTACTAGGCCTAGAATTAAGATTTTTGGTTTAAAATGTTCGTAATGAATGCCTCTACAAATCTTGTTATGGTCAAAACCACGCCAGACTTACCGTTTTTGAGAAAAAATATGTGCATCGCACAATAACATACATATTTTTAGCTAAAAGTATGGCATAATTTGGTTTATTTCCATTTTCTCGGAAACTACTAGGCCTAGAATTAAGATTTTTGGTTTAAAATGTTCGTAATGAATGCCTCTACAAATCTTGTTATGGTCAAAACCACGCCAGACTTACCGTTTTTGAGAAAAAATATGTGTATCGCACAATAACATACATATTTTTACATATTTTCAGCTAAAAGTATGGCATAATTTGGTTTATTTCCATTTTCTCGGAAACTACTAGGCCTAGAATTAAGATTTTTGGTTTAAAATGTTCGTAATGAATGCCTCTACAAATCTTATTATGGTCAAAACCACGCCAGACTTACCGTTTTTGAGAAAAAATATGTGTATCGCACAATAACATACATATTTTTACATATTTTCAGCTAAAAGTATGGCATAATTTGGTTTATTTCCATTTTCTCGGAAACTACTAGGCCTAGAATTAAGATTTTTGGTTTAAAATGTTCGTAATGAATGCCTCTACAAATCTTGTTATGGTCAAAACCACGCCAGACTTACCGTTTTTGAGAAAAAATATGTGCATCGCACAATAACATACATATTTTTAGCTAAAAGTATGGCATAATTTGGTTTATTTTCATTTTCTCGGAAACTACTAGGCCTAGAATTAAGATTTTTGGTTTAAAATGTTCGTAATGAATGCCTCTACAAATCTTGTTATGGTCAAAACCACGCCAGACTTACCGTTTTTGAGAAAAAATATGTGTATCGCACAATAACATACATATTTTTACATATTTTCAGCTAAAAGTATGGCATAATTTGGTTTATTTCCATTTTCTCGGAAACTACTAGGCCTAGAATTAAGATTTTTGGTTTAAAATGTTCGTAATGAATGCCTCTACAAATCTTGTTATGGTCAAAACCACGCCAGACTTACCCTTTTTGAGAAAAAATATGTGCATCGCACAATAACATACATATTTTTAGCTAAAAGTATGGCATAATTTGGTTTATTTTCATTTTCTCGGAAACTACTAGGCCTAGAATTAAGATTTTTGGTTTAAAATGTTCGTAATGAATGCCTCTACAAATCTTGTTATGGTCAAAACCACGCCAGACTTACCGTTTTTGAGAAAAAATATGTGCATCGCACAATAACATACATATTTTTAGCTAAAAGTATGGCATAATTTGGTTTATTTCCATTTTCTCGGAAACTACTAGGCCTAGAATTAAGATTTTTGGTTTAAAATGTTCGTAATGAATGCCTCTACAAATCTTGTTATGGTCAAAACCACGCCAGACTTACCGTTTTTGAGAAAAAATATGTGTATCGCACAATAACATACATATTTTTACATATTTTCAGCTAAAAGTATGGCATAATTTGGTTTATTTCCATTTTCTCGGAAACTACTAGGCCTAGAATTAAGATTTTTGGTTTAAAATGTTCGTAATGAATGCCTCTACAAATCTTGTTATGGTCAAAACCACGCCAGACTTACCGTTTTTGAGAAAAAATATGTGTATCGCACAATAACATACATATTTTTACATATTTTCAGCTAAAAGTATGGCATAATTTGGTTTATTTCCATTTTCTCGGAAACTACTAGGCCTAGAATTAAGATTTTTGGTTTAAAATGTTCGTAATGAATGCCTCTACAAATCTTGTTATGGTCAAAACCACGCCAGACTTACCGTTTTTGAGAAAAAATATGTGCATCGCACAATAACATACATATTTTTAGCTAAAAGTATGGCATAATTTGGTTTATTTCCATTTTCTCGGAAACTACTAGGCCTAGAATTAAGATTTTTGGTTTAAAATGTTCGTAATGAATGCCTCTACAAATCTTGTTATGGTCAAAACCACGCCAGACTTACCGTTTTTGAGAAAAAATATGTGTATCGCACAATAACATACATATTTTTACATATTTTCAGCTAAAAGTATGGCATAATTTGGTTTATTTCCATTTTCTCGGAAGCTACTAGGCCTAGAATTAAGATTTTTGGTTTAAAATGTTCGTAATGAATGCCTCTACAAATCTTGTTATGGTCAAAACCACGCCAGACTTACCCTTTTTGAGAAAAAATATGTGCATCGCACAATAACATACATATTTTTAGCTAAAAGTATGGCATAATTTGGTTTATTTCCATTTTCTCGGAAACTACTAGGCCTAGAATTAAGATTTTTGGTTTAAAATGTTCGTAATGAATGCCTCTACAAATCTTGTTACGGTCAAAACCACGCCAGACTTACCGTTTTTGAGAAAAAATATGTGCATCGCACAATAACATACATATTTTTAGCTAAAAGTATGGCATAATTTGGTTTATTTCCATTTTCTCGGAAACTACTAGGCCTAGAATTAAGATTTTTGGTTTAAAATGTTCGTAATGAATGCCTCTACAAATCTTATTATGGTCAAAACCACGCCAGACTTACCGTTTTTGAGAAAAAATATGTGTATCGCACAATAACATACATATTTTTACATATTTTCAGCTAAAAGTATGGCATAATTTGGTTTATTTCCATTTTCTCGGAAACTACTAGGCCTAGAATTAAGATTTTTGGTTTAAAATGTTCGTAATGAATGCCTCTACAAATCTTGTTATGGTCAAAACCACGCCAGACTTACCGTTTTTGAGAAAAAATATGTGCATCGCACAATAACATACATATTTTTAGCTAAAAGTATGGCATAATTTGGTTTATTTTCATTTTCTCGGAAACTACTAGGCCTAGAATTAAGATTTTTGGTTTAAAATGTTCGTAATGAATGCCTCTACAAATCTTGTTATGGTCAAAACCACGCCAGACTTACCGTTTTTGAGAAAAAATATGTGTATCGCACAATAACATACATATTTTTACATATTTTCAGCTAAAAGTATGGCATAATTTGGTTTATTTCCATTTTCTCGGAAACTACTAGGCCTAGAATTAAGATTTTTGGTTTAAAATGTTCGTAATGAATGCCTCTACAAATCTTGTTATGGTCAAAACCACGCCAGACTTACCGTTTTTGAGAAAAAATATGTGTATCGCACAATAACATACATATTTTTACATATTTTCAGCTAAAAGTATGGCATAATTTGGTTTATTTCCATTTTCTCGGAAACTACTAGGCCTAGAATTAAGATTTTTGGTTTAAAATGTTCGTAATGAATGCCTCTACAAATCTTGTTATGGTCAAAACCACGCCAGACTTACCGTTTTTGAGAAAAAATATGTGTATCGCACAATAACATACATATTTTTACATATTTTCAGCTAAAAGTATGGCATAATTTGGTTTATTTCCATTTTCTCGGAAACTACTAGGCCTAGAATTAAGATTTTTGGTTTAAAATGTTCGTAATGAATGCCTCTACAAATCTTGTTATGGTCAAAACCACGCCAGACTTACCCTTTTTGAGAAAAAATATGTGCATCGCACAATAACATACATATTTTTAGCTAAAAGTATGGCATAATTTGGTTTATTTCCATTTTCTCGGAAACTACTAGGCCTAGAATTAAGATTTTTGGTTTAAAATGTTCGTAATGAATGCCTCTACAAATCTTGTTATGGTCAAAACCACGCCAGACTTACCGTTTTTGAGAAAAAATATGTGCATCGCACAATAACATACATATTTTTAGCTAAAAGTATGGCATAATTTGGTTTATTTCCATTTTCTCGGAAACTACTAGGCCTAGAATTAAGATTTTTGGTTTAAAATGTTCGTAATGAATGCCTCTACAAATCTTGTTATGGTCAAAACCACGCCAGACTTACCGTTTTTGAGAAAAAATATGTGTATCGCACAATAACATACATATTTTTACATATTTTCAGCTAAAAGTATGGCATAATTTGGTTTATTTCCATTTTCTCGGAAACTACTAGGCCTAGAATTAAGATTTTTGGTTTAAAATGTTCGTAATGAATGCCTCTACAAATCTTGTTATGGTCAAAACCACGCCAGACTTACCGTTTTTGAGAAAAAATATGTGTATCGCACAATAACATACATATTTTTACATATTTTCAGCTAAAAGTATGGCATAATTTGGTTTATTTTCATTTTCTCGGAAACTAGTAGGCCTAGAATTAAGATTTTTGGTTTAAAATGTTCGTAATGAATGCCTCTACAAATCTTGTTATGGTCAAAACCACGCCAGACTTACCGTTTTTGAGAAAAAATATGTGTATCGCACAATAACATACATATTTTTACATATTTTCAGCTAAAAGTATGGCATAATTTGGTTTATTTCCATTTTCTCGGAAACTACTAGGCCTAGAATTAAGATTTTTGGTTTAAAATGTTCGTAATGAATGCCTCTACAAATCTTGTTATGGTCAAAACCACGCCAGACTTACCGTTTTTGAGAAAAAATATGTGCATCGCACAATAACATACATATTTTTAGCTAAAAGTATGGCATAATTTGGTTTATTTCCATTTTCTCGGAAACTACTAGGCCTAGAATTAAGATTTTTGGTTTAAAATGTTCGTAATGAATGCCTCTACAAATCTTGTTATGGTCAAAACCACGCCAGACTTACCGTTTTTGAGAAAAAATATGTGTATCGCACAATAACATACATATTTTTACATATTTTCAGCTAAAAGTATGGCATAATTTGGTTTATTTCCATTTTCTCGGAAACTACTAGGCCTAGAATTAAGATTTTTGGTTTAAAATGTTCGTAATGAATGCCTCTACAAATCTTGTTATGGTCAAAACCACGCCAGACTTACCGTTTTTGAGAAAAAATATGTGTATCGCACAATAACATACATATTTTTACATATTTTCAGCTAAAAGTATGGCATAATTTGGTTTATTTCCATTTTCTCGGAAACTACTAGGCCTAGAATTAAGATTTTTGGTTTAAAATGTTCGTAATGAATGCCTCTACAAATCTTGTTATGGTCAAAACCACGCCAGACTTACCGTTTTTGAGAAAAAATATGTGTATCGCACAATAACATACATATTTTTACATATTTTCAGCTAAAAGTATGGCATAATTTGGTTTATTTCCATTTTCTCGGAAACTACTAGGCCTAGAATTAAGATTTTTGGTTTAAAATGTTCGTAATGAATGCCTCTACAAATCTTGTTATGGTCAAAACCACGCCAGACTTACCGTTTTTGAGAAAAAATATGTGTATCGCACAATAACATACATATTTTTACATATTTTCAGCTAAAAGTATGGCATAATTTGGTTTATTTCCATTTTCTCGGAAACTACTAGGCCTAGAATTAAGATTTTTGGTTTAAAATGTTCGTAATGAATGCCTCTACAAATCTTGTTATGGTCAAAACCACGCCAGACTTACCGTTTTTGAGAAAAAATATGTGCATCGCACAATAACATACATATTTTTAGCTAAAAGTATGGCATAATTTGGTTTATTTCCATTTTCTCGGAAACTACTAGGCCTAGAATTAAGATTTTTGGTTTAAAATGTTCGTAATGAATGCCTCTACAAATCTTGTTATGGTCAAAACCACGCCAGACTTACCGTTTTTGAGAAAAAATATGTGCATCGCACAATAACATACATATTTTTAGCTAAAAGTATGGCATAATTTGGTTTATTTTCATTTTCTCGGAAACTACTAGGCCTAGAATTAAGATTTTTGGTTTAAAATGTTCGTAATGAATGCCTCTACAAATCTTGTTATGGTCAAAACCACGCCAGACTTACCGTTTTTGAGAAAAAATATGTGTATCGCACAATAACATACATATTTTTACATATTTTCAGCTAAAAGTATGGCATAATTTGGTTTATTTCCATTTTCTCGGAAACTACTAGGCCTAGAATTAAGATTTTTGGTTTAAAATGTTCGTAATGAATGCCTCTACAAATCTTGTTATGGTCAAAACCACGCCAGACTTACCGTTTTTGAGAAAAAATATGTGCATCGCACAATAACATACATATTTTTAGCTAAAAGTATGGCATAATTTGGTTTATTTTCATTTTCTCGGAAACTACTAGGCCTAGAATTAAGATTTTTAGTTTAAAATGTTCGTAATGAATGCCTCTACAAATCTTGTTATGGTCAAAACCACGCCAGACTTACCGTTTTTGAGAAAAAATATGTGTATCGCACAATAACATACATATTTTTACATATTTTCAGCTAAAAGTATGGCATAATTTGGTTTATTTCCATTTTCTCGGAAACTACTAGGCCTAGAATTAAGATTTTTGGTTTAAAATGTTCGTAATGAATGCCTCTACAAATCTTGTTATGGTCAAAACCACGCCAGACTTACCGTTTTTGAGAAAAAATATGTGCATCGCACAATAACATACATATTTTTAGCTAAAAGTATGGCATAATTTGGTTTATTTTCATTTTCTCGGAAACTACTAGGCCTAGAATTAAGATTTTTGGTTTAAAATGTTCGTAATGAATGCCTCTACAAATCTTGTTATGGTCAAAACCACGCCAGACTTACCGTTTTTGAGAAAAAATATGTGCATCGCACAATAACATACATATTTTTAGCTAAAAGTATGGCATAATTTGGTTTATTTTCATTTTCTCGGAAACTACTAGGCCTAGAATTAAGATTTTTGGTTTAAAATGTTCGAAATGAATGCCTCTACAAATCTTGTTATGGTCAAAACCACGCCAGACTTACCGTTTTTGAGAAAAAATATGTGTATCGCACAATAACATACATATTTTTACATATTTTCAGCTAAAAGTATGGCATAATTTGGTTTATTTCCATTTTCTCGGAAACTACTAGGCCTAGAATTAAGATTTTTGGTTTAAAATGTTCGTAATGAATGCCTCTACAAATCTTGTTATGGTCAAAACCACGCCAGACTTACCGTTTTTGAGAAAAAATATGTGTATCGCACAATAACATACATATTTTTACATATTTTCAGCTAAAAGTATGGCATAATTTGGTTTATTTCCATTTTCTCGGAAACTACTAGGCCTAGAATTAAGATTTTTGGTTTAAAATGTTCGTAATGAATGCCTCTACAAATCTTGTTATGGTCAAAACCACGCCAGACTTACCGTTTTTGAGAAAAAATATGTGTATCGCACAATAACATACATATTTTTACATATTTTCAGCTAAAAGTATGGCATAATTTGGTTTATTTCCATTTTCTCGGAAACTACTAGGCCTAGAATTAAGATTTTTGGTTTAAAATGTTCGTAATGAATGCCTCTACAAATCTTGTTATGGTCAAAACCACGCCAGACTTACCGTTTTTGAGAAAAAATATGTGTATCGCACAATAACATACATATTTTTACATATTTTCAGCTAAAAGTATGGCATAATTTGGTTTATTTCCATTTTCTCGGAAACTACTAGGCCTAGAATTAAGATTTTTGGTTTAAAATGTTCGTAATGAATGCCTCTACAAATCTTGTTATGGTCAAAACCACGCCAGACTTACCGTTTTTGAGAAAAAATATGTGTATCGCACAATAACATACATATTTTTACATATTTTCAGCTAAAAGTATGGCATAATTTGGTTTATTTCCATTTTCTCGGAAACTACTAGGCCTAGAATTAAGATTTTTGGTTTAAAATGTTCGTAATGAATGCCTCTACAAATCTTGTTATGGTCAAAACCACGCCAGACTTACCGTTTTTGAGAAAAAATATGTGTATCGCACAATAACATACATATTTTTACATATTTTCAGCTAAAAGTATGGCATAATTTGGTTTATTTCCATTTTCTCGGAAACTACTAGGCCTAGAATTAAGATTTTTGGTTTAAAATGTTCGTAATGAATGCCTCTACAAATCTTGTTATGGTCAAAACCACGCCAGACTTACCGTTTTTGAGAAAAAATATGTGTATCGCACAATAACATACATATTTTTACATATTTTCAGCTAAAAGTATGGCATAATTTGGTTTATTTCCATTTTCTCGGAAACTACTAGGCCTAGAATTAAGATTTTTGGTTTAAAATGTTCGTAATGAATGCCTCTACAAATCTTGTTATGGTCAAAACCACGCCAGACTTACCGTTTTTGAGAAAAAATATGTGCATCGCACAATAACATACATATTTTTAGCTAAAAGTATGGCATAATTTGGTTTATTTCCATTTTCTCGGAAACTACTAGGCCTAGAATTAAGATTTTTGGTTTAAAATGTTCGAAATGAATGCCTCTACAAATCTTGTTATGGTCAAAACCACGCCAGACTTACCGTTTTTGAGAAAAAATATGTGCATCGCACAATAACATACATATTTTTAGCTAAAAGTATGGCATAATTTGGTTTATTTCCATTTTCTCGGAAACTACTAGGCCTAGAATTAAGATTTTTGGTTTAAAATGTTCGTAATGAATGCCTCTACAAATCTTGTTATGGTCAAAACCACGCCAGACTTACCGTTTTTGAGAAAAAATATGTGCATCGCACAATAACATACATATTTTTAGCTAAAAGTATGGCATAATTTGGTTTATTTCCATTTTCTCGGAAACTACTAGGCCTAGAATTAAGATTTTTGGTTTAAAATGTTCGTAATGAATGCCTCTACAAATCTTGTTATGGTCAAAACCACGCCAGACTTACCGTTTTTGAGAAAAAATATGTGTATCGCACAATAACATACATATTTTTACATATTTTCAGCTAAAAGTATGGCATAATTTGGTTTATTTTCATTTTCTCGGAAACTACTAGGCCTAGAATTAAGATTTTTGGTTTAAAATGTTCGTAATGAATGCCTCTACAAATCTTGTTATGGTCAAAACCACGCCAGACTTACCGTTTTTGAGAAAAAATATGTGCATCGCACAATAACATACATATTTTTAGCTAAAAGTATGGCATAATTTGGTTTATTTTC
This sequence comes from Myathropa florea, assembly GCA_930367185.1. Lineage (NCBI taxonomy): Eukaryota > Metazoa > Arthropoda > Insecta > Diptera > Syrphidae > Myathropa > Myathropa florea. The sequence goes on from OV884003.1 coordinate 36,869,996, forward strand.
ATTTTCTCGGAAACTACTAGGCCTAGAATTAAGATTTTTGGTTTAAAATGTTCGTAATGAATGCCTCTACAAATCTTGTTATGGTCAAAACCACGCCAGACTTACCGTTTTTGAGAAAAAATATGTGTATCGCACAATAACATACATATTTTTACATATTTTCAGCTAAAAGTATGGCATAATTTGGTTTATTTCCATTTTCTCGGAAACTACTAGGCCTAGAATTAAGATTTTTGGTTTAAAATGTTCGTAATGAATGCCTCTACAAATCTTGTTATGGTCAAAACCACGCCAGACTTACCGTTTTTGAGAAAAAATATGTGCATCGCACAATAACATACATATTTTTATCTAAAAGTATGGCATAATTTGGTTTATTTTCATTTTCTCGGAAACTACTAGGCCTAGAATTAAGATTTTTGGTTTAAAAGGTTCGTAATGAATGCCTCTACAAATCTTGTTATGGTCAAAACCACGCCAGACTTACCGTTTTTGAGAAAAAATATGTGCATCGCACAATAACATACATATTTTTAGCTAAAAGTATGGCATAATTTGGTTTATTTTCATTTTCTCGGAAACTACTAGGCCTAGAATTAAGATTTTTGGTTTAAAATGTTCGTAATGAATGCCTCTACAAATCTTGTTATGGTCAAAACCACGCCAGACTTACCGTTTTTGAGAAAAAATATGTGCATCGCACAATAACATACATATTTTTAGCTAAAAGTATGGCATAATTTGGTTTACATAATCTTGTTATGGTCAAAACCACGCCAGACTTACCGTTTTTGAGAAAAAATATGTGTATCGCACAATAACATACATATTTTTACATATTTTCAGCTAAAAGTATGGCATAATTTGGTTTATTTCCATTTTCTCGGAAACTACTAGGCCTAGAATTAAGATTTTTGGTTTAAAATGTTCGTAATGAATGCCTCTACAAATCTTGTTATGGTCAAAACCACGCCAGACTTACCGTTTTTGAGAAAAAATATGTGTATCGCACAATAACATACATATTTTTACATATTTTCAGCTAAAAGTATGGCATAATTTGGTTTATTTCCATTTTCTCGGAAACTACTAGGCCTAGAATTAAGATTTTTGGTTTAAAATGTTCGTAATGAATGCCTCTACAAATCTTGTTATGGTCAAAACCACGCCAGACTTACCGTTTTTGAGAAAAAATATGTGTATCGCACAATAACATACATATTTTTACATATTTTCAGCTAAAAGTATGGCATAATTTGGTTTATTTCCATTTTCTCGGAAACTACTAGGCCTAGAATTAAGATTTTTGGTTTAAAATGTTCGTAATGAATGCCTCTACAAATCTTGTTATGGTCAAAACCACGCCAGACTTACCGTTTTTGAGAAAAAATATGTGTATCGCACAATAACATACATATTTTTACATATTTTCAGCTAAAAGTATGGCATAATTTGGTTTATTTCCATTTTCTCGGAAACTACTAGGCCTAGAATTAAGATTTTTGGTTTAAAATGTTCGTAATGAATGCCTCTACAAATCTTGTTATGGTCAAAACCACGCCAGACTTACCGTTTTTGAGAAAAAATATGTGTATCGCACAATAACATACATATTTTTACATATTTTCAGCTAAAAGTATGGCATAATTTGGTTTATTTCCATTTTCTCGGAAACTACTAGGCCTAGAATTAAGATTTTTGGTTTAAAATGTTCGTAATGAATGCCTCTACAAATCTTGTTATGGTCAAAACCACGCCAGACTTACCGTTTTTGAGAAAAAATATGTGTATCGCACAATAACATACATATTTTTACATATTTTCAGCTAAAAGTATGGCATAATTTGGTTTATTTCCATTTTCTCGGAAACTACTAGGCCTAGAATTAAGATTTTTGGTTTAAAATGTTCGTAATGAATGCCTCTACAAATCTTGTTATGGTCAAAACCACGCCAGACTTACCGTTTTTGAGAAAAAATATGTGTATCGCACAATAACATACATATTTTTACATATTTTCAGCTAAAAGTATGGCATAATTTGGTTTATTTCCATTTTCTCGGAAACTACTAGGCCTAGAATTAAGATTTTTGGTTTAAAATGTTCGTAATGAATGCCTCTACAAATCTTGTTATGGTCAAAACCACGCCAGACTTACCGTTTTTGAGAAAAAATATGTGTATCGCACAATAACATACATATTTTTACATATTTTCAGCTAAAAGTATGGCATAATTTGGTTTATTTCCATTTTCACGGAAACTACTAGGCCTAGAATTAAGATTTTTGGTTTAAAATGTTCGTAATGAATGCCTCTACAAATCTTGTTATGGTCAAAACCACGCCAGACTTACCGTTTTTGAGAAAAAATATGTGCATCGCACAATAACATACATATTTTTAGCTAAAAGTATGGCATAATTTGGTTTATTTCCATTTTCTCGGAAACTACTAGGCCTAGAATTAAGATTTTTGGTTTAAAATGTTCGATATGAATGCCTCTACAAATCTTGTTATGGTCAAAACCACGCCAGACTTACCGTTTTTGAGAAAAAATATGTGCATCGCACAATAACATACATATTTTTAGCTAAAAGTATGGCATAATTTGGTTTATTTCCATTTTCTCGGAAACTACTAGGCCTAGAATTAAGATTTTTGGTTTAAAATGTTCGTAATGAATGCCTCTACAAATCTTGTTATGGTCAAAACCACGCCAGACTTACCGTTTTTGAGAAAAAATATGTGCATCGCACAATAACATACATATTTTTAGCTAAAAGTATGGCATAATTTGGTTTATTTCCATTTTCTCGGAAACTACTAGGCCTAGAATTAAGATTTTTGGTTTAAAATGTTCGTAATGAATGCCTCTACAAATCTTGTTATGGTCAAAACCACGCCAGACTTACCGTTTTTGAGAAAAAATATGTGTATCGCACAATAACATACATATTTTTACATATTTTCAGCTAAAAGTATGGCATAATTTGGTTTATTTTCATTTTCTCGGAAACTACTAGGCCTAGAATTAAGATTTTTGGTTTAAAATGTTCGTAATGAATGCCTCTACAAATCTTGTTATGGTCAAAACCACGCCAGACTTACCGTTTTTGAGAAAAAATATGTGCATCGCACAATAACATACATATTTTTAGCTAAAAGTATGGCATAATTTGGTTTATTTTCATTTTCTCGGAAACTACTAGGCCTAGAATTAAGATTTTTGGTTTAAAATGTTCGTAATGAATGCCTCTACAAATCTTGTTATGGTCAAAACCACGCCAGACTTACCGTTTTTGAGAAAAAATATGTGTATCGCACAATAACATACATATTTTTACATATTTTCAGCTAAAAGTATGGCATAATTTGGTTTATTTCCATTTTCTCGGAAACTACTAGGCCTAGAATTAAGATTTTTGGTTTAAAATGTTCGTAATGAATGCCTCTACAAATCTTGTTATGGTCAAAACCACGCCAGACTTACCGTTTTTGAGAAAAAATATGTGCATCGCACAATAACATACATATTTTTATCTAAAAGTATGGCATAATTTGGTTTATTTTCATTTTCTCGGAAACTACTAGGCCTAGAATTAAGATTTTTGGTTTAAAAGGTTCGTAATGAATGCCTCTACAAATCTTGTTATGGTCAAAACCACGCCAGACTTACCGTTTTTGAGAAAAAATATGTGCATCGCACAATAACATACATATTTTTAGCTAAAAGTATGGCATAATTTGGTTTATTTTCATTTTCTCGGAAACTACTAGGCCTAGAATTAAGATTTTTGGTTTAAAATGTTCGTAATGAATGCCTCTACAAATCTTGTTATGGTCAAAACCACGCCAGACTTACCGTTTTTGAGAAAAAATATGTGCATCGCACAATAACATACATATTTTTAGCTAAAAGTATGGCATAATTTGGTTTACATAATCTTGTTATGGTCAAAACCACGCCAGACTTACCGTTTTTGAGAAAAAATATGTGCATCGCACAATAACATACATATTTTTAGCTAAAAGTATGGCATAATTTGGTTTATTTCCATTTTCTCGGAAACTACTAGGCCTAGAATTAAGATTTTTGGTTTAAAATGTTCGTAATGAATGCCTCTACAAATCTTGTTATGGTCAAAACCACGCCAGACTTACCGTTTTTGAGAAAAAATATGTGTATCGCACAATAACATACATATTTTTACATATTTTCAGCTAAAAGTATGGCATAATTTGGTTTATTTCCATTTTCTCGGAAACTACTAGGCCTAGAATTAAGATTTTTGGTTTAAAATGTTCGTAATGAATGCCTCTACAAATCTTGTTATGGTCAAAACCACGCCAGACTTACCGTTTTTGAGAAAAAATATGTGTATCGCACAATAACATACATATTTTTACATATTTTCAGCTAAAAGTATGGCATAATTTGGTTTATTTCCATTTTCTCGGAAACTACTAGGCCTAGAATTAAGATTTTTGGTTTAAAATGTTCGTAATGAATGCCTCTACAAATCTTGTTATGGTCAAAACCACGCCAGACTTACCGTTTTTGAGAAAAAATATGTGCATCGCACAATAACATACATATTTTTAGCTAAAAGTATGGCATAATTTGGTTTATTTCCATTTTCTCGGAAACTACTAGGCCTAGAATTAAGATTTTTGGTTTAAAATGTTCGTAATGAATGCCTCTACAAATCTTGTTATGGTCAAAACCACGCCAGACTTACCGTTTTTGAGAAAAAATATGTGCATCGCACAATAACATACATATTTTTAGCTAAAAGTATGGCATAATTTGGTTTATTTTCATTTTCTCGGAAACTACTAGGCCTAGAATTAAGATTTTTGGTTTAAAATGTTCGTAATGAATGCCTCTACAAATCTTGTTATGGTCAAAACCACGCCAGACTTACCCTTTTTGAGAAAAAATATGTGCATCGCACAATAACATACATATTTTTAGCTAAAAGTATGGCATAATTTGGTTTATTTCCATTTTCTCGGAAACTACTAGGCCTAGAATTAAGATTTTTGGTTTAAAATGTTCGTAATGAATGCCTCTACAAATCTTGTTATGGTCAAAACCACGCCAGACTTACCGTTTTTGAGAAAAAATATGTGCATCGCACAATAACATACATATTTTTAGCTAAAAGTATGGCATAATTTGGTTTATTTTCATTTTCTCGGAAACTACTAGGCCTAGAATTAAGATTTTTGGTTTAAAATGTTCGTAATGAATGCCTCTACAAATCTTGTTATGGTCAAAACCACGCCAGACTTACCGTTTTTGAGAAAAAATATGTGTATCGCACAATAACATACATATTTTTACATATTTTCAGCTAAAAGTATGGCATAATTTGGTTTATTTCCATTTTCTCGGAAACTACTAGGCCTAGAATTAAGATTTTTGGTTTAAAATGTTCGTAATGAATGCCTCTACAAATCTTGTTATGGTCAAAACCACGCCAGACTTACCGTTTTTGAGAAAAAATATGTGCATCGCACAATAACATACATATTTTTAGCTAAAAGTATGGCATAATTTGGTTTATTTTCATTTTCTCGGAAACTACTAGGCCTAGAATTAAGATTTTTGGTTTAAAATGTTCGTAATGAATGCCTCTACAAATCTTGTTATGGTCAAAACCACGCCAGACTTACCGTTTTTGAGAAAAAATATGTGCATCGCACAATAACATACATATTTTTAGCTAAAAGTATGGCATAATTTGGTTTATTTCCATTTTCTCGGAAACTACTAGGCCTAGAATTAAGATTTTTGGTTTAAAATGTTCGTAATGAATGCCTCTACAAATCTTGTTATGGTCAAAACCACGCCAGACTTACCGTTTTTGAGAAAAAATATGTGTATCGCACAATAACATACATATTTTTACATATTTTCAGCTAAAAGTATGGCATAATTTGGTTTATTTTCATTTTCTCGGAAACTACTAGGCCTAGAATTAAGATTTTTGGTTTAAAATGTTCGTAATGAATGCCTCTACAAATCTTGTTATGGTCAAAACCACGCCAGACTTACCGTTTTTGAGAAAAAATATGTGTATCGCACAATAACATACATATTTTTACATATTTTCAGCTAAAAGTATGGCATAATTTGGTTTATTTCCATTTTCTCGGAAACTACTAGGCCTAGAATTAAGATTTTTGGTTTAAAATGTTCGTAATGAATGCCTCTACAAATCTTGTTATGGTCAAAACCACGCCAGACTTACCGTTTTTGAGAAAAAATATGTGTATCGCACAATAACATACATATTTTTACATATTTTCAGCTAAAAGTATGGCATAATTTGGTTTATTTCCATTTTCTCGGAAACTACTAGGCCTAGAATTAAGATTTTTGGTTTAAAATGTTCGTAATGAATGCCTCTACAAATCTTGTTATGGTCAAAACCACGCCAGACTTACCGTTTTTGAGAAAAAATATGTGTATCGCACAATAACATACATATTTTTAGCTAAAAGTATGGCATAATTTGGTTTATTTTCATTTTCTCGGAAACTACTAGGCCTAGAATTAAGATTTTTGGTTTAAAATGTTCGCAATGAATGCCTCTACAAATCTTGTTATGGTCAAAACCACGCCAGACTTACCGTTTTTGAGAAAAAATATGTGCATCGCACAATAACATACATATTTTTAGCTAAAAGTATGGCATAATTTGGTTTATTTTCATTTTCTCGGAAACTACTAGGCCTAGAATTAAGATTTTTGGTTTAAAATGTTCGTAATGAATGCCTCTACAAATCTTGTTATGGTCAAAACCACGCCAGACTTACCGTTTTTGAGAAAAAATATGTGCATCGCACAATAACATACATATTTTTAGCTAAAAGTATGGCATAATTTGGTTTATTTCCATTTTCTCGGAAACTACTAGGCCTAGAATTAAGATTTTTGGTTTAAAATGTTCGTAATGAATGCCTCTACAAATCTTGTTATGGTCAAAACCACGCCAGACTTACCGTTTTTGAGAAAAAATATGTGCATCGCACAATAACATACATATTTTTAGCTAAAAGTATGGCATAATTTGGTTTATTTTCATTTTCTCGGAAACTACTAGGCCTAGAATTAAGATTTTTGGTTTAAAATGTTCGTAATGAATGCCTCTACAAATCTTGTTATGGTCAAAACCACGCCAGACTTACCGTTTTTGAGAAAAAATATGTGTATCGCACAATAACATACATATTTTTACATATTTTCAGCTAAAAGTATGGCATAATTTGGTTTATTTTCATTTTCTCGGAAACTACTAGGCCTAGAATTAAGATTTTTGGTTTAAAATGTTCGTAATGAATGCCTCTACAAATCTTGTTATGGTCAAAACCACGCCAGACTTACCGTTTTTGAGAAAAAATATGTGTATCGCACAATAACATACATATTTTTACATATTTTCAGCTAAAAGTATGGCATAATTTGGTTTATTTCCATTTTCTCGGAAACTACTAGGCCTAGAATTAAGATTTTTGGTTTAAAATGTTCGTAATGAATGCCTCTACAAATCTTGTTATGGTCAAAACCACGCCAGACTTACCGTTTTTGAGAAAAAATATGTGCATCGCACAATAACATACATATTTTTAGCTAAAAGTATGGCATAATTTGGTTTATTTCCATTTTCTCGGAAACTACTAGGCCTAGAATTAAGATTTTTGGTTTAAAATGTTCGTAATGAATGCCTCTACAAATCTTGTTATGGTCAAAACCACGCCAGACTTACCGTTTTTGAGAAAAAATATGTGTATCGCACAATAACATACATATTTTTACATATTTTCAGCTAAAAGTATGGCATAATTTGGTTTATTTCCATTTTCTCGGAAACTACTAGGCCTAGAATTAAGATTTTTGGTTTAAAATGTTCGTAATGAATGCCTCTACAAATCTTGTTATGGTCAAAACCACGCCAGACTTACCGTTTTTGAGAAAAAATATGTGTATCGCACAATAACATACATATTTTTACATATTTTCAGCTAAAAGTATGGCATAATTTGGTTTATTTTCATTTTCTCGGAAACTACTAGGCCTAGAATTAAGATTTTTGGTTTAAAATGTTCGTAATGAATGCCTCTACAAATCTTGTTACGGTCAAAACCACGCCAGACTTACCGTTTTTGAGAAAAAATATGTGTATCGCACAATAACATACATATTTTTACATATTTTCAGCTAAAAGTATGGCATAATTTGGTTTATTTTCATTTTCTCGGAAACTACTAGGCCTAGAATTAAGATTTTTGGTTTAAAATGTTCGTAATGAATGCCTCTACAAATCTTGTTATGGTCAAAACCACGCCAGACTTACCGTTTTTGAGAAAAAATATGTGTATCGCACAATAACATACATATTTTTACATATTTTCAGCTAAAAGTATGGCATAATTTGGTTTATTTCCATTTTCTCGGAAACTACTAGGCCTAGAATTAAGATTTTTGGTTTAAAATGTTCGTAATGAATGCCTCTACAAATCTTGTTATGGTCAAAACCACGCCAGAATTACCGTTTTTGAGAAAAAATATGTGTATCGCACAATAACATACATATTTTTAGCTAAAAGTATGGCATAATTTGGTTTATTTTCATTTTCTCGGAAACTACTAGGCCTAGAATTAAGATTTTTGGTTTAAAATGTTCGTAATGAATGCCTCTACAAATCTTGTTATGGTCAAAACCACGCCAGACTTACCGTTTTTGAGAAAAAATATGTGCATCGCACAATAACATACATATTTTTAGCTAAAAGTATGGCATAATTTGGTTTATTTTCATTTTCTCGGAAACTACTAGGCCTAGAATTAAGATTTTTGGTTTAAAATGTTCGTAATGAATGCCTCTACAAATCTTGTTATGGTCAAAACCACGCCAGACTTACCGTTTTTGAGAAAAAATATGTGCATCGCACAATAACATACATATTTTTAGCTAAAAGTATGGCATAATTTGGTTTATTTCCATTTTCTCGGAAACTACTAGGCCTAGAATTAAGATTTTTGGTTTAAAATGTTCGTAATGAATGCCTCTACAAATCTTGTTATGGTCAAAACCACGCCAGACTTACCGTTTTTGAGAAAAAATATGTGCATCGCACAATAACATACATATTTTTAGCTAAAAGTATGGCATAATTTGGTTTATTTTCATTTTCTCGGAAACTACTAGGCCTAGAATTAAGATTTTTGGTTTAAAATGTTCGTAATGAATGCCTCTACAAATCTTGTTATGGTCAAAACCACGCCAGACTTACCGTTTTTGAGAAAAAATATGTGTATCGCACAATAACATACATATTTTTACATATTTTCAGCTAAAAGTATGGCATAATTTGGTTTATTTTCATTTTCTCGGAAACTACTAGGCCTAGAATTAAGATTTTTGGTTTAAAATGTTCGTAATGAATGCCTCTACAAATCTTGTTATGGTCAAAACCACGCCAGACTTACCGTTTTTGAGAAAAAATATGTGTATCGCACAATAACATACATATTTTTACATATTTTCAGCTAAAAGTATGGCATAATTTGGTTTATTTCCATTTTCTCGGAAACTACTAGGCCTAGAATTAAGATTTTTGGTTTAAAATGTTCGTAATGAATGCCTCTACAAATCTTGTTATGGTCAAAACCACGCCAGACTTACCGTTTTTGAGAAAAAATATGTGCATCGCACAATAACATACATATTTTTAGCTAAAAGTATGGCATAATTTGGTTTATTTCCATTTTCTCGGAAACTACTAGGCCTAGAATTAAGATTTTTGGTTTAAAATGTTCGTAATGAATGCCTCTACAAATCTTGTTATGGTCAAAACCACGCCAGACTTACCGTTTTTGAGAAAAAATATGTGCATCGCACAATAACATACATATTTTTAGCTAAAAGTATGGCATAATTTGGTTTATTTCCATTTTCTCGGAAACTACTAGGCCTAGAATTAAGATTTTTGGTTTAAAATGTTCGTAATGAATGCCTCTACAAATCTTGTTATGGTCAAAACCACGCCAGACTTACCGTTTTTGAGAAAAAATATGTGCATCGCACAATAACATACATATTTTTAGCTAAAAGTATGGCATAATTTGGTTTATTTTCATTTTCTCGGAAACTACTAGGCCTAGAATTAAGATTTTTGGTTTAAAATGTTCGTAATGAATGCCTCTACAAATCTTGTTATGGTCAAAACCACGCCAGACTTACCGTTTTTGAGAAAAAATATGTGTATCGCACAATAACATACATATTTTTACATATTTTCAGCTAAAAGTATGGCATAATTTGGTTTATTTTCATTTTCTCGGAAACTACTAGGCCTAGAATTAAGATTTTTGGTTTAAAATGTTCGTAATGAATGCCTCTACAAATCTTGTTATGGTCAAAACCACGCCAGACTTACCGTTTTTGAGAAAAAATATGTGTATCGCACAATAACATACATATTTTTACATATTTTCAGCTAAAAGTATGGCATAATTTGGTTTATTTCCATTTTCTCGGAAACTACTAGGCCTAGAATTAAGATTTTTGGTTTAAAATGTTCGTAATGAATGCCTCTACAAATCTTGTTATGGTCAAAACCACGCCAGACTTACCGTTTTTGAGAAAAAATATGTGCATCGCACAATAACATACATATTTTTAGCTAAAAGTATGGCATAATTTGGTTTATTTCCATTTTCTCGGAAACTACTAGGCCTAGAATTAAGATTTTTGGTTTAAAATGTTCGTAATGAATGCCTCTACAAATCTTGTTATGGTCAAAACCACGCCAGACTTACCGTTTTTGAGAAAAAATATGTGTATCGCACAATAACATACATATTTTTACATATTTTCAGCTAAAAGTATGGCATAATTTGGTTTATTTCCATTTTCACGGAAACTACTAGGCCTAGAATTAAGATTTTTGGTTTAAAATGTTCGTAATGAATGCCTCTACAAATCTTGTTATGGTCAAAACCACGCCAGACTTACCGTTTTTGAGAAAAAATATGTGTATCGCACAATAACATACATATTTTTACATATTTTCAGCTAAAAGTATGGCATAATTTGGTTTATTTCCATTTTCTCGGAAACTACTAGGCCTAGAATTAAGATTTTTGGTTTAAAATGTTCGTAATGAATGCCTCTACAAATCTTGTTATGGTCAAAACCACGCCAGACTTACCGTTTTTGAGAAAAAATATGTGCATCGCACAATAACATACATATTTTTAGCTAAAAGTATGGCATAATTTGGTTTATTTTCATTTTCTCGGAAACTACTAGGCCTAGAATTAAGATTTTTGGTTTAAAATGTTCGTAATGAATGCCTCTACAAATCTTGTTATGGTCAAAACCACGCCAGACTTACCGTTTTTGAGAAAAAATATGTGTATCGCACAATAACATACATATTTTTACATATTTTCAGCTAAAAGTATGGCATAATTTGGTTTATTTCCATTTTCTCGGAAACTACTAGGCCTAGAATTAAGATTTTTGGTTTAAAATGTTCGTAATGAATGCCTCTACAAATCTTGTTATGGTCAAAACCACGCCAGACTTACCGTTTTTGAGAAAAAATATGTGTATCGCACAATAACATACATATTTTTACATATTTTCAGCTAAAAGTATGGCATAATTTGGTTTATTTCCATTTTCTCGGAAACTACTAGGCCTAGAATTAAGATTTTTGGTTTAAAATGTTCGTAATGAATGCCTCTACAAATCTTGTTATGGTCAAAACCACGCCAGACTTAGCCTTTTTGAGAAAAAATATGTGCATCGCACAATAACATACATATTTTTAGCTAAAAGTATGGCATAATTTGGTTTATTTCCATTTTCTCGGAAACTACTAGGCCTAGAATTAAGATTTTTGGTTTAAAATGTTCGTAATGAATGCCTCTACAAATCTTGTTATGGTCAAAACCACGCCAGACTTACCGTTTTTGAGAAAAAATATGTGCATCGCACAATAACATACATATTTTTAGCTAAAAGTATGGCATAATTTGGTTTATTTCCATTTTCTCGGAAACTACTAGGCCTAGAATTAAGATTTTTGGTTTAAAATGTTCGTAATGAATGCCTCTACAAATCTTGTTATGGTCAAAACCACGCCAGACTTACCGTTTTTGAGAAAAAATATGTGCATCGCACAATAACATACATATTTTTAGCTAAAAGTATGGCATAATTTGGTTTATTTTCATTTTCTCGGAAACTACTAGGCCTAGAATTAAGATTTTTGGTTTAAAATGTTCGTAATGAATGCCTCTACAAATCTTGTTATGGTCAAAACCACGCCAGACTTACCGTTTTTGAGAAAAAATATGTGCATCGCACAATAACATACATATTTTTAGCTAAAAGTATGTCATAATTTGGTTTATTTTCATTTTCTCGGAAACTACTAGGCCTAGAATTAAGATTTTTGGTTTAAAATGTTCGTAATGAATGCCTCTACAAATCTTGTTATGGTCAAAACCACGCCAGACTTACCGTTTTTGAGAAAAAATATGTGCATCGCACAATAACATACATATTTTTAGCTAAAAGTATGGCATAATTTGGTTTATTTTCATTTTCTCGGAAACTACTAGGCCTAGAATTAAGATTTTTGGTTTAAAATGTTCGTAATGAATGCCTCTACAAATCTTGTTATGGTCAAAACCACGCCAGACTTACCGTTTTTGAGAAAAAATATGTGCATCGCACAATAACATACATATTTTTACATATTTTCAGCTAAAAGTATGGCATAATTTGGTTTATTTCCATTTTCTCGGAAACTACTAGGCCTAGAATTAAGATTTTTGGTTTAAAATGTTCGTAATGAATGCCTCTACAAATCTTGTTATGGTCAAAACCACGCCAGACTTACCGTTTTTGAGAAAAAATATGTGTATCGCACAATAACATACATATTTTTACATATTTTCAGCTAAAAGTATGGCATAATTTGGTTTATTTCCATTTTCTCGGAAACTACTAGGCCTAGAATTAAGATTTTTGGTTTAAAATGTTCGTAATGAATGCCTCTACAAATCTTGTTATGGTCAAAACCACGCCAGACTTACCGTTTTTGAGAAAAAATATGTGTATCGCACAATAACATACATATTTTTACATATTTTCAGCTAAAAGTATGGCATAATTTGGTTTATTTCCATTTTCTCGGAAACTACTAGGCCTAGAATTAAGATTTTTGGTTTAAAATGTTCGTAATGAATGCCTCTACAAATCTTGTTATGGTCAAAACCACGCCAGACTTACCGTTTTTGAGAAAAAATATGTGCATCGCACAATAACATACATATTTTTAGCTAAAAGTATGGCATAATTTGGTTTATTTTCATTTTCTCGGAAACTACTAGGCCTAGAATTAAGATTTTTGGTTTAAAATGTTCGTAATGAATGCCTCTACAAATCTTGTTATGGTCAAAACCACGCCAGACTTACCGTTTTTGAGAAAAAATATGTGTATCGCACAATAACATACATATTTTTACATATTTTCAGCTAAAAGTATGGCATAATTTGGTTTATTTTCATTTTCTCGGAAACTACTAGGCCTAGAATTAAGATTTTTGGTTTAAAATGTTCGTAATGAATGCCTCTACTAATCTTGTTATGGTCAAAACCACGCCAGACTTACCGTTTTTGAGAAAAAATATGTGCATCGCACAATAACATACATATTTTTAGCTAAAAGTATGGCATAATTTGGTTTATTTCCATTTTCTCGGAAACTACTAGGCCTAGAATTAAGATTTTTGGTTTAAAATGTTCGTAATGAATGCCTCTACAAATCTTGTTATGGTCAAAACCACGCCAGACTTACCGTTTTTGAGAAAAAATATGTGCATCGCACAATAACATACATATTTTTAGCTAAAAGTATGGCATAATTTGGTTTATTTTCATTTTCTCGGAAACTACTAGGCCTAGAATTAAGATTTTTGGTTTAAAATGTTCGTAATGAATGCCTCTACAAATCTTGTTATGGTCAAAACCACGCCAGACTTACCGTTTTTGAGAAAAAATATGTGCATCGCACAATAACATACATATTTTTAGCTAAAAGTATGTCATAATTTGGTTTATTTTCATTTTCTCGGAAACTACTAGGCCTAGAATTAAGATTTTTGGTTTAAAATGTTCGTAATGAATGCCTCTACAAATCTTGTTATGGTCAAAACCACGCCAGACTTACCGTTTTTGAGAAAAAATATGTGCATCGCACAATAACATACATATTTTTAGCTAAAAGTATGGCATAATTTGGTTTATTTTCATTTTCTCGGAAACTACTAGGCCTAGAATTAAGATTTTTGGTTTAAAATGTTCGTAATGAATGCCTCTACAAATCTTGTTATGGTCAAAACCACGCCAGACTTACCGTTTTTGAGAAAAAATATGTGCATCGCACAATAACATACATATTTTTACATATTTTCAGCTAAAAGTATGGCATAATTTGGTTTATTTCCATTTTCTCGGAAACTACTAGGCCTAGAATTAAGATTTTTGGTTTAAAATGTTCGTAATGAATGCCTCTACAAATCTTGTTATGGTCAAAACCACGCCAGACTTACCGTTTTTGAGAAAAAATATGTGTATCGCACAATAACATACATATTTTTACATATTTTCAGCTAAAAGTATGGCATAATTTGGTTTATTTCCATTTTCTCGGAAACTACTAGGCCTAGAATTAAGATTTTTGGTTTAAAATGTTCGTAATGAATGCCTCTACAAATCTTGTTATGGTCAAAACCACGCCAGACTTACCGTTTTTGAGAAAAAATATGTGTATCGCACAATAACATACATATTTTTACATATTTTCAGCTAAAAGTATGGCATAATTTGGTTTATTTCCATTTTCTCGGAAACTACTAGGCCTAGAATTAAGATTTTTGGTTTAAAATGTTCGTAATGAATGCCTCTACAAATCTTGTTATGGTCAAAACCACGCCAGACTTACCGTTTTTGAGAAAAAATATGTGCATCGCACAATAACATACATATTTTTAGCTAAAAGTATGGCATAATTTGGTTTATTTTCATTTTCTCGGAAACTACTAGGCCTAGAATTAAGATTTTTGGTTTAAAATGTTCGTAATGAATGCCTCTACAAATCTTGTTATGGTCAAAACCACGCCAGACTTACCGTTTTTGAGAAAAAATATGTGTATCGCACAATAACATACATATTTTTACATATTTTCAGCTAAAAGTATGGCATAATTTGGTTTATTTTCATTTTCTCGGAAACTACTAGGCCTAGAATTAAGATTTTTGGTTTAAAATGTTCGTAATGAATGCCTCTACTAATCTTGTTATGGTCAAAACCACGCCAGACTTACCGTTTTTGAGAAAAAATATGTGCATCGCACAATAACATACATATTTTTAGCTAAAAGTATGGCATAATTTGGTTTATTTTCATTTTCTCGGAAACTACTAGGCCTAGAATTAAGATTTTTGGTTTAAAATGTTCGTAATGAATGCCTCTACAAATCTTGTTATGGTCAAAACCACGCCAGACTTACCATTTTTGAGAAAAAATATGTGTATCGCACAATAACATACATATTTTTACATATTTTTAGCTAAAAGTATGGCATAATTTGGTTTATTTCCATTTTCTCGGAAACTACTAGGCCTAGAATTAAGATTTTTGGTTTAAAATGTTCGTAATGAATGCCTCTACAAATCTTGTTATGGTCAAAACCACGCCAGACTTACCGTTTTTGAGAAAAAATATGTGCATCGCACAATAACATACATATTTTTAGCTAAAAGTATGGCATAATTTGGTTTATTTCCATTTTCTCGGAAACTACTAGGCCTAGAATTAAGATTTTTGGTTTAAAATGTTCGTAATGAATGCCTCTACAAATCTTGTTATGGTCAAAACCACGCCAGACTTACCGTTTTTGAGAAAAAATATGTGCATCGCACAATAACATACATATTTTTAGCTAAAAGTATGGCATAATTTGGTTTATTTTCATTTTCTCGGAAACTACTAGGCCTAGAATTAAGATTTTTGGTTTAAAATGTTCGTAATGAATGCCTCTACAAATCTTGTTATGGTCAAAACCACGCCAGACTTACCGTTTTTGAGAAAAAATATGTGTATCGCACAATAACATACATATTTTTACATATTTTCAGCTAAAAGTATGGCATAATTTGGTTTATTTCCATTTTCTCGGAAACTACTAGGCCTAGAATTAAGATTTTTGGTTTAAAATGTTCGTAATGAATGCCTCTACAAATCTTGTTATGGTCAAAACCACGCCAGACTTACCGTTTTTGAGAAAAAATATGTGTATCGCACAATAACATACATATTTTTACATATTTTCAGCTAAAAGTATGGCATAATTTGGTTTATTTCCATTTTCTCGGAAACTACTAGGCCTAGAATTAAGATTTTTGGTTTAAAATGTTCGTAATGAATGCCTCTACAAATCTTGTTATGGTCAAAACCACGCCAGACTTACCGTTTTTGAGAAAAAATATGTGCATCTCACAATAACATACATATTTTTAGCTAAAAGTATGGCATAATTTGGTTTATTTTCATTTTCTCGGAAACTACTAGGCCTAGAATTAAGATTTTTGGTTTAAAATGTTCGTAATGAATGCCTCTACAAATCTTGTTATGGTCAAAACCACGCCAGACTTACCGTTTTTGAGAAAAAATATGTGTATCGCACAATAACATACATATTTTTACATATTTTCAGCTAAAAGTATGGCATAATTTGGTTTATTTCCATTTTCTCGGAAACTACTAGGCCTAGAATTAAGATTTTTGGTTTAAAATGTTCGTAATGAATGCCTCTACAAATCTTGTTATGGTCAAAACCACGCCAGACTTACCGTTTTTGAGAAAAAATATGTGTATCGCACAATAACATACATATTTTTACATATTTTCAGCTAAAAGTATGGCATAATTTGGTTTATTTCCATTTTCTCGGAAACTACTAGGCCTAGAATTAAGATTTTTGGTTTAAAATGTTCGTAATGAATGCCTCTACAAATCTTGTTATGGTCAAAACCACGCCAGACTTACCGTTTTTGAGAAAAAATATGTGTATCGCACAATAACATACATATTTTTACATATTTTCAGCTAAAAGTATGGCATAATTTGGTTTATTTCCATTTTCTCGGAAACTACTAGGCCTAGAATTAAGATTTTTGGTTTAAAATGTTCGTAATGAATGCCTCTACAAATCTTGTTATGGTCAAAACCACGCCAGACTTACCGTTTTTGAGAAAAAATATGTGCATCGCACAATAACATACATATTTTTAGCTAAAAGTATGGCATAATTTGGTTTATTTTCATTTTCACGGAAACTACTAGGCCTAGAATTAAGATTTTTGGTTTAAAATGTTCGTAATGAATGCCTCTACAAATCTTGTTATGGTCAAAACCACGCCAGACTTACCGTTTTTGAGAAAAAATATGTGCATCGCACAATAACATACATATTTTTACATATTTTCAGCTAAAAGTATGGCATAATTTGGTTTATTTTCATTTTCTCGGAAACTACTAGGCCTAGAATTAAGATTTTTGGTTTAAAATGTTCGTAATGAATGCCTCTACAAATCTTGTTATGGTCAAAACCACGCCAGACTTACCGTTTTTGAGAAAAAATATGTGTATCGCACAATAACATACATATTTTTACATATTTTCAGCTAAAAGTATGGCATAATTTGGTTTATTTCCATTTTCTCGGAAACTACTAGGCCTAGAATTAAGATTTTTGGTTTAAAATGTTCGTAATGAATGCCTCTACAAATCTTGTTATGGTCAAAACCACGCCAGACTTACCGTTTTTGAGAAAAAATATGTGTATCGCACAATAACATACATATTTTTACATATTTTCAGCTAAAAGTATGGCATAATTTGGTTTATTTCCATTTTCTCGGAAACTACTAGGCCTAGAATTAAGATTTTTGGTTTAAAATGTTCGTAATGAATGCCTCTACAAATCTTGTTATGGTCAAAACCACGCCAGACTTACCGTTTTTGAGAAAAAATATGTGCATCTCACAATAACATACATATTTTTAGCTAAAAGTATGGCATAATTTGGTTTATTTTCATTTTCTCGGAAACTACTAGGCCTAGAATTAAGATTTTTGGTTTAAAATGTTCGTAATGAATGCCTCTACAAATCTTGTTATGGTCAAAACCACGCCAGACTTACCGTTTTTGAGAAAAAATATGTGTATCGCACAATAACATACATATTTTTACATATTTTCAGCTAAAAGTATGGCATAATTTGGTTTATTTCCATTTTCTCGGAAACTACTAGGCCTAGAATTAAGATTTTTGGTTTAAAATGTTCGTAATGAATGCCTCTACAAATCTTGTTATGGTCAAAACCACGCCAGACTTACCGTTTTTGAGAAAAAATATGTGTATCGCACAATAACATACATATTTTTACATATTTTCAGCTAAAAGTATGGCATAATTTGGTTTATTTCCATTTTCTCGGAAACTACTAGGCCTAGAATTAAGATTTTTGGTTTAAAATGTTCGTAATGAATGCCTCTACAAATCTTGTTATGGTCAAAACCACGCCAGACTTACCGTTTTTGAGAAAAAATATGTGTATCGCACAATAACATACATATTTTTACATATTTTCAGCTAAAAGTATGGCATAATTTGGTTTATTTCCATTTTCTCGGAAACTACTAGGCCTAGAATTAAGATTTTTGGTTTAAAATGTTCGTAATGAATGCCTCTACAAATCTTGTTATGGTCAAAACCACGCCAGACTTACCGTTTTTGAGAAAAAATATGTGCATCGCACAATAACATACATATTTTTAGCTAAAAGTATGGCATAATTTGGTTTATTTTCATTTTAACGGAAACTACTAGGCCTAGAATTAAGATTTTTGGTTTAAAATGTTCGTAATGAATGCCTCTACAAATCTTGTTATGGTCAAAACCACGCCAGACTTACCGTTTTTGAGAAAAAATATGTGCATCGCACAATAACATACATATTTTTACATATTTTCAGCTAAAAGTATGGCATAATTTGGTTTATTTTCATTTTCTCGGAAACTACTAGGCCTAGAATTAAGATTTTTGGTTTAAAATGTTCGTAATGAATGCCTCTACAAATCTTGTTATGGTCAAAACCACGCCAGACTTACCGTTTTTGAGAAAAAATATGTGTATCGCACAATAACATACATATTTTTACATATTTTCAGCTAAAAGTATGGCATAATTTGGTTTATTTCCATTTTCTCGGAAACTACTAGGCCTAGAATTAAGATTTTTGGTTTAAAATGTTCGTAATGAATGCCTCTACAAATCTTGTTATGGTCAAAACCACGCCAGACTTACCGTTTTTGAGAAAAAATATGTGTATCGCACAATAACATACATATTTTTACATATTTTCAGCTAAAAGTATGGCATAATTTGGTTTATTTCCATTTTCTCGGAAACTACTAGGCCTAGAATTAAGATTTTTGGTTTAAAATGTTCGTAATGAATGCCTCTACAAATCTTGTTATGGTCAAAACCACGCCAGACTTACCGTTTTTGAGAAAAAATATGTGCATCGCACAATAACATACATATTTTTAGCTAAAAGTATGGCATAATTTGGTTTATTTTCATTTTCTCGGAAACTACTAGGCCTAGAATTAAGATTTTTGGTTTAAAATGTTCGTAATGAATGCCTCTACAAATCTTGTTATGGTCAAAACCACGCCAGACTTACCGTTTTTGAGAAAAAATATGTGCATCGCACAATAACATACATATTTTTACATTTTTTCAGCTAAAAGTATGGCATAATTTGGTTTATTTCCATTTTCTCGGAAACTACTAGGCCTAGAATTAAGATTTTTGGTTTAAAATGTTCGTAATGAATGCCTCTACAAATCTTGTTATGGTCAAAACCACGCCAGACTTACCGTTTTTGAGAAAAAATATGTGTATCGCACAATAACATACATATTTTTACATATTTTCAGCTAAAAGTATGGCATAATTTGGTTTATTTCCATTTTCTCGCAAACTACTAGGCCTAGAATTAAGATTTTTGGTTTAAAATGTTCGTAATGAATGCCTCTACAAATCTTGTTATGGTCAAAACCACGCCAGACTTACCGTTTTTGAGAAAAAATATGTGCATCGCACAATAACATACATATTTTTAGCTAAAAGTATGGCATAATTTGGTTTATTTCCATTTTCTCGGAAACTACTAGGCCTAGAATTAAGATTTTTGGTTTAAAATGTTCGTAATGAATGCCTCTACAAGTCTTGTTATGGTCAAAACCACGCCAGACTTACCGTTTTTGAGAAAAAATATGTGCATCGCACAATAACATACATATTTTTAGCTAAAAGTATGGCATAATTTGGTTTATTTTCATTTTCTCGGAAACTACTAGGCCTAGAATTAAGATTTTTGGTTTAAAATGTTCGTAATGAATGCCTCTACAAATCTTGTTATGGTCAAAACCACGCCAGACTTACCGTTTTTGAGAAAAAATATGTGCATCGCACAATAACATACATATTTTTAGCTAAAAGTATGGCATAATTTGGTTTATTTTCATTTTCTCGGAAACTACTAGGCCTAGAATTAAGATTTTTGGTTTAAAATGTTCGTAATGAATGCCTCTACAAATCTTGTTATGGTCAAAACCACGCCAGACTTACCGTTTTTGAGAAAAAATATGTGTATCGCACAATAACATACATATTTTTACATATTTTCAGCTAAAAGTATGGCATAATTTGGTTTATTTCCATTTTCTCGGAAACTACTAGGCCTAGAATTAAGATTTTTGGTTTAAAATGTTCGTAATGAATGCCTCTACAAATCTTGTTATGGTCAAAACCACGCCAGACTTACCGTTTTTGAGAAAAAATATGTGTATCGCACAATAACATACATATTTTTACATATTTTCAGCTAAAAGTATGGCATAATTTGGTTTATTTCCATTTTCTCGGAAACTACTAGGCCTAGAATTAAGATTTTTGGTTTAAAATGTTCGTAATGAATGCCTCTACAAATCTTGTTATGGTCAAAACCACGCCAGACTTACCGTTTTTGAGAAAAAATATGTGTATCGCACAATAACATACATATTTTTACATATTTTCAGCTAAAAGTATGGCATAATTTAGTTTATTTCCATTTTCTCGGAAACTACTAGGCCTAGAATTAAGATTTTTGGTTTAAAATGTTCGTAATGAATGCCTCTACAAATCTTGTTATGGTCAAAACCACGCCAGACTTACCGTTTTTGAGAAAAAATATGTGCATCGCACAATAACATACATATTTTTAGCTAAAAGTATGGCATAATTTGGTTTATTTTCATTTTCTCGGAAACTACTAGGCCTAGAATTAAGATTTTTGGTTTAAAATGTTCGTAATGAATGCCTCTACAAATCTTGTTATGGTCAAAACCACGCCAGACTTACCGTTTTTGAGAAAAAATATGTGCATCGCACAATAACATACATATTTTTAGCTAAAAGTATGGCATAATTTGGTTTATTTTCATTTTCTCGGAAACTACTAGGCCTAGAATTAAGATTTTTGGTTTAAAATGTTCGTAATGAATGCCTCTACAAATCTTGTTATGGTCAAAACCACGCCAGACTTACCGTTTTTGAGAAAAAATATGTGCATCGCACAATAACATACATATTTTTACATTTTTTCAGCTAAAAGTATGGCATAATTTGGTTTATTTCCATTTTCTCGGAAACTACTAGGCCTAGAATTAAGATTTTTGGTTTAAAATGTTCGTAATGAATGCCTCTACAAATCTTGTTATGGTCAAAACCACGCCAGACTTACCGTTTTTGAGAAAAAATATGTGTATCGCACAATAACATACATATTTTTACATATTTTCAGCTAAAAGTATGGCATAATTTGGTTTATTTCCATTTTCTCGGAAACTACTAGGCCTAGAATTAAGATTTTTGGTTTAAAATGTTCGTAATGAATGCCTCTACAAGTCTTGTTATGGTCAAAACCACGCCAGACTTACCGTTTTTGAGAAAAAATATGTGCATCGCACAATAACATACATATTTTTAGCTAAAAGTATGGCATAATTTGGTTTATTTCCATTTTCTCGGAAACTACTAGGCCTAGAATTAAGATTTTTGGTTTAAAATGTTCGTAATGAATGCCTCTACAAGTCTTGTTATGGTCAAAACCACGCCAGACTTACCGTTTTTGAGAAAAAATATGTACATCGCACAATAACATACATATTTTTAGCTAAAAGTATGGCATAATTTGGTTTATTTTCATTTTCTCGGAAACTACTAGGCCTAGAATTAAGATTTTTGGTTTAAAATGTTCGTAATGAATGCCTCTACAAATCTTGTTATGGTCAAAACCACGCCAGACTTACCGTTTTTGAGAAAAAATATGTGCATCGCACAATAACATACATATTTTTAGCTAAAAGTATGGCATAATTTGGTTTATTTTCATTTTCTCGGAAACTACTAGGCCTAGAATTAAGATTTTTGGTTTAAAATGTTCGTAATGAATGCCTCTACAAATCTTGTTATGGTCAAAACCACGCCAGACTTACCGTTTTTGAGAAAAAATATGTGTATCGCACAATAACATACATATTTTTACATATTTTCAGCTAAAAGTATGGCATAATTTGGTTTATTTCCATTTTCTCGGAAACTACTAGGCCTAGAATTAAGATTTTTGGTTTAAAATGTTCGTAATGAATGCCTCTACAAATCTTGTTATGGCCAAAACCACGCCAGACTTACCGTTTTTGAGAAAAAATATGTGTATCGCACAATAACATACATATTTTTACAAATTTTCAGCTAAAAGTATGGCATAATTTGGTTTATTTCCATTTTCTCGGAAACTACTAGGCCTAGAATTAAGATTTTTGGTTTAAAATGTTCGTAATGAATGCCTCTACAAATCTTGTTATGGCCAAAACCACGCCAGACTTACCGTTTTTGAGAAAAAATATGTGTATCGCACAATAACATACATATTTTTACAAATTTTCAGCTAAAAGTATGGCATAATTTGGTTTATTTCCATTTTCTCGGAAACTACTAGGCCTAGAATTAAGATTTTTGGTTTAAAATGTATAACATACATATTTTTACATATTTTCAGCTAAAAGTATGGCATAATTTGGTTTATTTCCATTTTCTCGGAAACTACTAGGCCTAGAATTAAGATTTTTGGTTTAAAATGTTCGTAATGAATGCCTCTACAAATCTTGTTATGGTCAAAACCACGCCAGACTTACCGTTTTTGAGAAAAAATATGTGCATCGCACAATAACATACATATTTTTAGCTAAAAGTATGGCATAATTTGGTTTATTTTCATTTTCTCGGAAACTACTAGGCCTAGAATTAAGATTTTTGGTTTAAAATGTTCGTAATGAATGCCTCTACAAATCTTGTTATGGTCAAAACCACGCCAGACTTACCGTTTTTGAGAAAAAATATGTGTATCGCACAATAACATACATATTTTTACATATTTTCAGCTAAAAGTATGGCATAATTTGGTTTATTTCCATTTTCTCGGAAACTACTAGGCCTAGAATTAAGATTTTTGGTTTAAAATGTTCGTAATGAATGCCTCTACAAATCTTGTTATGGTCAAAACCACGCCAGACTTACCGTTTTTGAGAAAAAATATGTGTATCGCACAATAACATACATATTTTTACATATTTTCAGCTAAAAGTATGGCATAATTTGGTTTATTTCCATTTTCTCGGAAACTACTAGGCCTAGAATTAAGATTTTTGGTTTAAAATGTTCGTAATGAATGCCTCTACAAATCTTGTTATGGTCAAAACCACGCCAGACTTACCCTTTTTGAGAAAAAATATGTGCATCGCACAATAACATACATATTTTTAGCTAAAAGTATGGCATAATTTGGTTTATTTCCATTTTCTCGGAAACTACTAGGCCTAGAATTAAGATTTTTGGTTTAAAATGTTCGTAATGAATGCCTCTACAAATCTTGTTATGGTCAAAACCACGCCAGACTTACCGTTTTTGAGAAAAAATATGTGCATCGCACAATAACATACATATTTTTAGCTAAAAGTATGGCATAATTTGGTTTATTTTCATTTTCTCGGAAACTACTAGGCCTAGAATTAAGACTTTTGGTTTAAAATGTTCGTAATGAATGCCTCTACAAATCTTGTTATGGTCAAAACCACGCCAGACTTACCGTTTTTGAGAAAAAATATGTGTATCGCACAATAACATACATATTTTTACATATTTTCAGCTAAAAGCATGGCATAATTTGGTTTATTTCCATTTTCTCGGAAACTACTAGGCCTAGAATTAAGATTTTTGGCTTAAAATGTTCGTAATGAATGCCTCTACAAATCTTGTTATGGTCAAAACCACGCCAGACTTACCGTTTTTGAGAAAAAATATGTGCATCGCACAATAACATACATATTTTTAGCTAAAAGTATGGCATAATTTGGTTTATTTTCATTTTCTCGGAAACTACTAGGCCTAGAATTAAGATTTTTGGTTTAAAATGTTCGTAATGAATGCCTCTACAAATCTTGTTATGGTCAAAACCACGCCAGACTTACCGTTTTTGAGAAAAAATATGTGTATCGCACAATAACATACATATTTTTACATATTTTCAGCTAAAAGTATGGCATAATTTGGTTTATTTCCATTTTCTCGGAAACTACTAGGCCTAGAATTAAGATTTTTGGTTTAAAATGTTCGTAATGAATGCCTCTACAAATCTTGTTATGGTCAAAACCACGCCAGACTTACCGTTTTTGAGAAAAAATATGTGCATCGCACAATAACATACATATTTTTAGCTAAAAGTATGGCATAATTTGGTTTATTTTCATTTTCTCGGAAACTACTAGGCCTAGAATTAAGATTTTTGGTTTAAAATGTTCGTAATGAATGCCTCTACAAATCTTGTTATGGTCAAAACCACGCCAGACTTACCGTTTTTGAGAAAAAATATGTGTATCGCACAATAACATACATATTTTTACATATTTTCAGCTAAAAGTATGGCATAATTTGGTTTATTTCCATTTTCTCGGAAACTACTAGGCCTAGAATTAAGATTTTTGGTTTAAAATGTTCGTAATGAATGCCTCTACAAATCTTGTTATGGTCAAAACCACGCCAGACTTACCGTTTTTGAGAAAAAATATGTGCATCGCACAATAACATACATATTTTTAGCTAAAAGTATGGCATAATTTGGTTTATTTTCATTTTCTCGGAAACTACTAGGCCTAGAATTAAGATTTTTGGTTTAAAATGTTCGTAATGAATGCCTCTACAAATCTTGTTATGGTCAAAACCACGCCAGACTTACCGTTTTTGAGAAAAAATATGTGCATCGCACAATAACATACATATTTTTAGCTAAAAGTATGGCATAATTTGGTTTATTTCCATTTTCTCGGAAACTACTAGGCCTAGAATTAAGATTTTTGGTTTAAAATGTTCGTAATGAATGCCTCTACAAATCTTGTTATGGTCAAAACCACGCCAGACTTACCGTTTTTGAGAAAAAATATGTGTATCGCACAATAACATACATATTTTTACATATTTTCAGCTAAAAGTATGGCATAATTTGGTTTATTTCCATTTTCTCGGAAACTACTAGGCCTAGAATTAAGATTTTTGGTTTAAAATGTTCGTAATGAATGCCTCTACAAATCTTGTTATGGTCAAAACCACGCCAGACTTACCGTTTTTGAGAAAAAATATGTGCATCGCACAATAACATACATATTTTTAGCTAAAAGTATGGCATAATTTGGTTTATTTTCATTTTCTCGGAAACTACTAGGCCTAGAATTAAGATTTTTGGTTTAAAATGTTCGTAATGAATGCCTCTACAAATCTTGTTATGGTCAAAACCACGCCAGACTTACCGTTTTTGAGAAAAAATATGTGTATCGCACAATAACATACATATTTTTACATATTTTCAGCTAAAAGTATGGCATAATTTGGTTTATTTCCATTTTCTCGGAAACTACTAGGCCTAGAATTAAGATTTTTGGTTTAAAATGTTCGTAATGAATGCCTCTACAAATCTTGTTATGGTCAAAACCACGCCAGACTTACCGTTTTTGAGAAAAAATATGTGCATCGCACAATAACATACATATTTTTAGCTAAAAGTATGGCATAATTTGGTTTATTTCCATTTTCTCGGAAACTACTAGGCCTAGAATTAAGATTTTTGGTTTAAAATGTTCGTAATGAATGCCTCTACAAATCTTGTTATGGTCAAAACCACGCCAGACTTACCGTTTTTGAGAAAAAATATGTGTATCGCACAATAACATACATATTTTTACATATTTTCAGCTAAAAGTATGGCATAATTTGGTTTATTTCCATTTTCTCGGAAACTACTAGGCCTAGAATTAAGATTTTTGGTTTAAAATGTTCGTAATGAATGCCTCTACAAATCTTGTTATGGTCAAAACCACGCCAGACTTACCGTTTTTGAGAAAAAATATGTGTATCGCACAATAACATACATATTTTTACATATTTTCAGCTAAAAGTATGGCATAATTTGGTTTATTTCCATTTTCTCGGAAACTACTAGGCCTAGAATTAAGATTTTTGGTTTAAAATGTTCGTAATGAATGCCTCTACAAATCTTGTTATGGTCAAAACCACGCCAGACTTACCGTTTTTGAGAAAAAATATGTGCATCGCACAATAACATACATATTTTTAGCTAAAAGTATGGCATAATTTGGTTTATTTCCATTTTCTCGGAAACTACTAGGCCTAGAATTAAGATTTTTGGTTTAAAATGTTCGTAATGAATGCCTCTACAAATCTTGTTATGGTCAAAACCACGCCAGACTTACCCTTTTTGAGAAAAAATATGTGCATCGCACAATAACATACATATTTTTAGCTAAAAGTATGGCATAATTTGGTTTATTTCCATTTTCTCGGAAACTACTAGGCCTAGAATTAAGATTTTTGGTTTAAAATGTTCGTAATGAATGCCTCTACAAATCTTGTTATGGTCAAAACCACGCCAGACTTACCGTTTTTGAGAAAAAATATGTGTATCGCACAATAACATACATATTTTTACATATTTTCAGCTAAAAGTATGGCATAATTTGGTTTATTTCCATTTTCTCGGAAACTACTAGGCCTAGAATTAAGATTTTTGGTTTAAAATGTTCGTAATGAATGCCTCTACAAATCTTGTTATGGTCAAAACCACGCCAGACTTACCGTTTTTGAGAAAAAATATGTGTATCGCACAATAACATACATATTTTTACATATTTTCAGCTAAAAGTATGGCATAATTTGGTTTATTTCCATTTTCTCGGAAACTACTAGGCCTAGAATTAAGATTTTTGGTTTAAAATGTTCGTAATGAATGCCTCTACAAATCTTGTTATGGTCAAAAACACGCCAGACTTACCGTTTTTGAGAAAAAATATGTGCATCGCACAATAACATACATATTTTTAGCTAAAAGTATGGCATAATTTGGTTTATTTTCATTTTCTCGGAAACTACTAGGCCTAGAATTAAGATTTTTGGTTTAAAATGTTCGTAATGAATGCCTCTACAAATCTTGTTATGGTCAAAACCACGCCAGACTTACCGTTTTTGAGAAAAAATATGTGTATCGCACAATAACATACATATTTTTACATATTTTCAGCTAAAAGTATGGCATAATTTGGTTTATTTCCATTTTCTCGGAAACTACTAGGCCTAGAATTAAGATTTTTGGTTTAAAATGTTCGTAATGAATGCCTCTACAAATCTTGTTATGGTCAAAACCACGCCAGACTTACCGTTTTTGAGAAAAAATATGTGCATCGCACAATAACATACATATTTTTAGCTAAAAGTATGGCATAATTTGGTTTATTTTCATTTTCTCGGAAACTACTAGGCCTAGAATTAAGATTTTTGGTTTAAAATGTTCGTAATGAATGCCTCTACAAATCTTGTCATGGTCAAAACCACGCCAGACTTACCGTTTTTGAGAAAAAATATGTGCATCGCACAATAACATAC
The DNA here is from genome assembly GCA_930367185.1 of Myathropa florea. NCBI lineage: Eukaryota > Metazoa > Arthropoda > Insecta > Diptera > Syrphidae > Myathropa > Myathropa florea. Next base: position 36,898,208 of record OV884003.1, read on the forward strand.
ATATTTTTAGCTAAAAGTATGGCATAATTTGGTTTATTTTCATTTTCTCGGAAACTACTAGGCCTAGAATTAAGATTTTTGGTTTAAAATGTTCGTAATGAATGCCTCTACAAATCTTGTTATGGTCAAAACCACGCCAGACTTACCGTTTTTGAGAAAAAATATGTGTATCGCACAATAACATACATATTTTTACATATTTTCAGCTAAAAGTATGGCATAATTTGGTTTATTTCCATTTTCTCGGAAACTACTAGGCCTAGAATTAAGATTTTTGGTTTAAAATGTTCGTAATGAATGCCTCTACAAATCTTGTTATGGTCAAAACCACGCCAGACTTACCGTTTTTGAGAAAAAATATGTGTATCGCACAATAACATACATATTTTTACATATTTTCAGCTAAAAGTATGGCATAATTTGGTTTATTTCCATTTTCTCGGAAACTACTAGGCCTAGAATTAAGATTTTTGGTTTAAAATGTTCGTAATGAATGCCTCTACAAATCTTGTTATGGTCAAAACCACGCCAGACTTACCGATTTTGAGAAAAAATATGTGTATCGCACAATAACATACATATTTTTACATATTTTCAGCTAAAAGTATGGCATAATTTGGTTTATTTCCATTTTCTCGGAAACTACTAGGCCTAGAATTAAGATTTTTGGTTTAAAATGTTCGTAATGAATGCCTCTACAAATCTTGTTATGGTCAAAACCACGCCAGACTTACCGTTTTTGAGAAAAAATATGTGCATCGCACAATAACATACATATTTTTAGCTAAAAGTATGGCATAATTTGGTTTATTTTCATTTTCTCGGAAACTACTAGGCCTAGAATTAAGATTTTTGGTTTAAAATGTTCGTAATGAATGCCTCTACAAATCTTGTTATGGTCAAAACCACGCCAGACTTACCGTTTTTGAGAAAAAATATGTGTATCGCACAATAACATACATATTTTTACATATTTTCAGCTAAAAGTATGGCATAATTTGGTTTATTTCCATTTTCTCGGAAACTACTAGGCCTAGAATTAAGATTTTTGGTTTAAAATGTTCGTAATGAATGCCTCTACAAATCTTGTTATGGTCAAAACCACGCCAGACTTACCGTTTTTGAGAAAAAATATGTGTATCGCACAATAACATACATATTTTTACATATTTTCAGCTAAAAGTATGGCATAATTTGGTTTATTTCCATTTTCTCGGAAACTACTAGGCCTAGAATTAAGATTTTTGGTTTAAAATGTTCGTAATGAATGCCTCTACAAATCTTGTTATGGTCAAAACCACGCCAGACTTACCGTTTTTGAGAAAAAATATGTGTATCGCACAATAACATACATATTTTTACATATTTTCAGCTAAAAGTATGGCATAATTTGGTTTATTTCCATTTTCTCGGAAACTACTAGGCCTAGAATTAAGATTTTTGGTTTAAAATGTTCGTAATGAATGCCTCTACAAATCTTGTTATGGTCGAAACCACGCCAGACATACCCTTTTTGAGAAAAAATATGTGCATCGCACAATAACATACATATTTTTAGCTAAAAGTATGGCATAATTTGGTTTATTTTCATTTTCTCGGAAACTACTAGGCCTAGAATTAAGATTTTTGGTTTAAAATGTTCGTAATGAATGCCTCTACAAATCTTGTTATGGTCAAAACCACGCCAGACTTACCGTTTTTGAGAAAAAATATGTGTATCGCACAATAACATACATATTTTTACATATTTTCAGCTAAAAGTATGGCATAATTTGGTTTATTTCCATTTTCTCGGAAACTACTAGGCCTAGAATTAAGATTTTTGGTTTAAAATGTTCGTAATGAATGCCTCTACAAATCTTGTTATGGTCAAAACCACGCCAGACTTACCGTTTTTGAGAAAAAATATGTGCATCGCACAATAACATACATATTTTTAGCTAAAAGTATGGCATAATTTGGTTTATTTTCATTTTCTCGGAAACTACTAGGCCTAGAATTAAGATTTTTGGTTTAAAATGTTCGTAATGAATGCCTCTACAAATCTTGTTATGGTCAAAACCACGCCAGACTTACCGTTTTTGAGAAAAAATATGTGTATCGCACAATAACATACATATTTTTACATATTTTCAGCTAAAAGTATGGCATAATTTGGTTTATTTCCATTTTCTCGGAAACTACTAGGCCTAGAATTAAGATTTTTGGTTTAAAATGTTCGTAATGAATGCCTCTACAAATCTTGTTATGGTCAAAACCACGCCAGACTTACCGTTTTTGAGAAAAAATATGTGTATCGCACAATAACATACATATTTTTACATATTTTCAGCTAAAAGTATGGCATAATTTGGTTTATTTCCATTTTCTCGGAAACTACTAGGCCTAGAATTAAGATTTTTGGTTTAAAATGTTCGTAATGAATGCCTCTACAAATCTTGTTATGGTCAAAACCACGCCAGACTTACCGTTTTTGAGAAAAAATATGTGTATCGCACAATAACATACATATTTTTACATATTTTCAGCTAAAAGTATGGCATAATTTGGTTTATTTCCATTTTCTCGGAAACTACTAGGCCTAGAATTAAGATTTTTGGTTTAAAATGTTCGTAATGAATGCCTCTACAAATCTTGTTATGGTCAAAACCACGCCAGACTTACCGTTTTTGAGAAAAAATATGTGCATCGCACAATAACATACATATTTTTAGCTAAAAGTATGGCATAATTTGGTTTATTTCCATTTTCTCGGAAACTACTAGGCCTAGAATTAAGATTTTTGGTTTAAAATGTTCGTAATGAATGCCTCTACAAATCTTGTTATGGTCAAAACCACGCCAGACTTACCCTTTTTGAGAAAAAATATGTGCATCGCACAATAACATACATATTTTTAGCTAAAAGTATGGCATAATTTGGTTTATTTTCATTTTCTCGGAAACTACTAGGCCTAGAATTAAGATTTTTGGTTTAAAATGTTCGTAATGAATGCCTCTACAAATCTTGTTATGGTCAAAACCACGCCAGACTTACCGTTTTTGAGAAAAAATATGTGTATCGCACAATAACATACATATTTTTACATATTTTCAGCTAAAAGTATGGCATAATTTGGTTTATTTCCATTTTCTCGGAAACTACTAGGCCTAGAATTAAGATTTTTGGTTTAAAATGTTCGTAATGAATGCCTCTACAAATCTTGTTATGGTCAAAACCACGCCAGAATTACCGTTTTTGAGAAAAAATATGTGTATCGCACAATAACATACATATTTTTACATATTTTCAGCTAAAAGTATGGCATAATTTGGTTTATTTCCATTTTCTCGGAAACTACTAGGCCTAGAATTAAGATTTTTGGTTTAAAATGTTCGTAATGAATGCCTCTACAAATCTTGTTATGGTCAAAACCACGCCAGACTTACCGTTTTTGAGAAAAAATATGTGCATCGCACAATAACATACATATTTTTAGCTAAAAGTATGGCATAATTTGGTTTATTTTCATTTTCTCGGAAACTACTAGGCCTAGAATTAAGATTTTTGGTTTAAAATGTTCGTAATGAATGCCTCTACAAATCTTGTTATGGTCAAAACCACGCCAGACTTACCGTTTTTGAGAAAAAATATGTGTATCGCACAATAACATACATATTTTTACATATTTTCAGCTAAAAGTATGGCATAATTTGGTTTATTTCCATTTTCTCGGAAACTACTAGGCCTAGAATTAAGATTTTTGGTTTAAAATGTTCGTAATGAATGCCTCTACAAATCTTGTTATGGTCAAAACCACGCCAGACTTACCGTTTTTGAGAAAAAATATGTGTATCGCACAATAACATACATATTTTTACATATTTTCAGCTAAAAGTATGGCATAATTTGGTTTATTTCCATTTTCTCGGAAACTACTAGGCCTAGAATTAAGATTTTTGGTTTAAAATGTTCGTAATGAATGCCTCTACAAATCTTGTTATGGTCAAAACCACGCCAGACTTACCGTTTTTGAGAAAAAATATGTGTATCGCACAATAACATACATATTTTTACATATTTTCAGCTAAAAGTATGGCATAATTTGGTTTATTTCCATTTTCTCGGAAACTACTAGGCCTAGAATTAAGATTTTTGGTTTAAAATGTTCGTAATGAATGCCTCTACAAATCTTGTTATGGTCAAAACCACGCCAGACTTACCGTTTTTGAGAAAAAATATGTGCATCGCACAATAACATACATATTTTTAGCTAAAAGTATGGCATAATTTGGTTTATTTCCATTTTCTCGGAAACTACTAGGCCTAGAATTAAGATTTTTGGTTTAAAATGTTCGTAATGAATGCCTCTACAAATCTTGTTATGGTCAAAACCACGCCAGACTTACCCTTTTTGAGAAAAAATATGTGCATCGCACAATAACATACATATTTTTAGCTAAAAGTATGGCATAATTTGGTTTATTTCCATTTTCTCGGAAACTACTAGGCCTAGAATTAAGATTTTTGGTTTAAAATGTTCGTAATGAATGCCTCTACAAATCTTGTTATGGTCAAAACCACGCCAGACTTACCGTTTTTGAGAAAAAATATGTGTATCGCACAATAACATACATATTTTTACATATTTTCAGCTAAAAGTATGGCATAATTTGGTTTATTTCCATTTTCTCGGAAACTACTAGGCCTAGAATTAAGATTTTTGGTTTAAAATGTTCGTAATGAATGCCTCTACAAATCTTGTTACGGTCAAAAACCACGCCAGACTTACCGTTTTTGAGAAAAAATATGTGCATCGCACAATAACATACATATTTTTAGCTAAAAGTATGGCATAATTTGGTTTATTTCCATTTTCTCGGAAACTACTAGGCCTAGAATTAAGATTTTTGGTTTAAAATGTTCGTAATGAATGCCTCTACAAATCTTGTTATGGTCAAAACCACGCCAGACTTACCCTTTTTGAGAAAAAATATGTGCATCGCACAATAACATACATATTTTTAGCTAAAAGTATGGCATAATTTGGTTTATTTCCATTTTCTCGGAAACTACTAGGCCTAGAATTAAGATTTTTGGTTTAAAATGTTCGTAATGAATGCCTCTACAAATCTTGTTATGGTCAAAACCACGCCAGACTTACCGTTTTTGAGAAAAAATATGTGTATCGCACAATAACATACATATTTTTACATATTTTCAGCTAAAAGTATGGCATAATTTGGTTTATTTCCATTTTCTCGGAAACTACTAGGCCTAGAATTAAGATTTTTGGTTTAAAATGTTCGTAATGAATGCCTCTACAAACCTTGTTATGGTCAAAACCACGCCAGACTTACCGTTTTTGAGAAAAAATATGTGCATCGCACAATAACATACATATTTTTAGCTAAAAGTATGGCATAATTTGGTTTATTTCCATTTTCTCGGAAACTACTAGGCCTAGAATTAAGATTTTTGGTTTAAAATATTCGTAATGAATGCCTCTACAAATCTTGTTATGGTCAAAACCACGCCAGACTTACCGTTTTTGAGAAAAAATATGTGTATCGCACAATAACATACATATTTTTACATATTTTCAGCTAAAAGTATGGCATAATTTGGGTTTATTTCCATTTTCTCGGAAACTACTAGGCCTAGAATTAAGATTTTTGGTTTAAAATGTTCGTAATGAATGCCTCTACAAATCTTGTTATGGTCAAAACCACGCCAGACTTACCGTTTTTGAGAAAAAATATGTGCATCGCACAATAACATACATATTTTTAGCTAAAAGTATGGCATAATTTGGTTTATTTCCATTTTCTCGGAAACTACTAGGCCTAGAATTAAGATTTTTGGTTTAAAATGTTCGTAATGAATGCCTCTACAAATCTTGTTATGGTCAAAACCACGCCAGACTTACCGTTTTTGAGAAAAAATATGTGTATCGCACAATAACATACATATTTTTACATATTTTCAGCTAAAAGTATGGCATAATTTGGTTTATTTCCATTTTCTCGGAAACTACTAGGCCTAGAATTAAGATTTTTTGGTTTAAAATGTTCGTAATGAATGCCTCTACAAATCTTGTTATGGTCAAAACCACGCCAGACTTACCGTTTTTGAGAAAAAATATGTGTATCGCACAATAACATACATATTTTTACATATTTTCAGCTAAAAGTATGGCATAATTTGGTTTATTTCCATTTTCTCGGAAACTACTAGGCCTAGAATTAAGATTTTTGGTTTAAAATGTTCGTAATGAATGCCTCTACAAATCTTGTTATGGTCAAAACCACGCCAGACTTACCGTTTTGAGAAAAAAATATGTGCATCGCACAATAACATACATATTTTTAGCTAAAAGTATGGCATAATTTGGTTTATTTCCATTTTCTCGGAAACTACTAGGCCTAGAATTAAGATTTTTGGTTTAAAATGTTCGTAATGAATGCCTCTACAAATCTTGTTATGGTCAAAACCACGCCAGACTTACCCTTTTTGAGAAAAAATATGTGCATCGCACAATAACATACATATTTTTAGCTAAAAGTATGGCATAATTTGGTTTATTTCCATTTTCTCGGAAACTACTAGGCCTAGAATTAAGATTTTTGGTTTAAAATGTTCGTAATGAATGCCTCTACAAATCTTGTTATGGTCAAAACCACGCCAGACTTACCGTTTTTGAGAAAAAATATGTGTATCGCACAATAACATACATATTTTTACATATTTTCAGCTAAAAGTATGGCATAATTTGGTTTATTTCCATTTTCTCGGAAACTACTAGGCCAGAATTAAGATTTTTGGTTTAAAATGTTCGTAATGAATGCCTCTACAAATCTTGTTACGGTCAAAACCACGCCAGACTTACCGTTTTTGAGAAACAAATATGTGCATCGCACAATAACATACATATTTTTAGCTAAAAGTATGGCATAATTTGGTTTATTTCCATTTTCTCGGAAACTACTAGGCCTAGAATTAAGATTTTTGGTTTAAAATGTTCGTAATGAATGCCTCTACAAATCTTGTTATGGTCAAAACCACGCCAGACTTACCCTTTTTGAGAAAAAATATGTGCATCGCACAATAACATACATATTTTTAGCTAAAAGTATGGCATAATTTGGTTTATTTCCATTTTCTCGGAAACTACTAGGCCTAGAATTAAGATTTTTGGTTTAAAATGTTCGTAATGAATGCCTCTACAAATCTTGTTATGGTCAAAACCACGCCAGACTTACCGTTTTTGAGAAAAAATATGTGTATCGCACAATAACATACATATTTTTACATATTTTCAGCTAAAAGTATGGCATAATTTGGTTTATTTCCATTTTCTCGGAAACTACTAGGCCTAGAATTAAGATTTTTGGTTTAAAATGTTCGTAATGAATGCCTCTACAAACCTTGTTATGGTCAAAACCACGCCAGACTTACCGTTTTTGAGAAAAAATATGTGCATCGCACAATAACATACATATTTTTAGCTAAAAGTATGGCATAATTTGGTTTATTTCCATTTTCTCGGAAACTACTAGGCCTAGAATTAAGATTTTTGGTTTAAAATATTCGTAATGAATGCCTCTACAAATCTTGTTATGGTCAAAACCACGCCAGACTTACCGTTTTTGAGAAAAAATATGTGTATCGCACAATAACATACATATTTTTACATATTTTCAGCTAAAAGTATGGCATAATTTGGTTTATTTCCATTTTCTCGGAAACTACTAGGCCTAGAATTAAGATTTTTGGTTTAAAATGTTCGTAATGAATGCCTCTACAAATCTTGTTATGGTCAAAACCACGCCAGACTTACCGTTTTTGAGAAAAAATATGTGCATCGCACAATAACATACATATTTTTAGCTAAAAGTATGGCATAATTTGGTTTATTTCCATTTTCTCGGAAACTACTAGGCCTAGAATTAAGATTTTTGGTTTAAAATGTTCGTAATGAATGCCTCTACAAATCTTGTTATGGTCAAAACCACGCCAGACTTACCCTTTTTGAGAAAAAATATGTGCATCGCACAATAACATACATATTTTTAGCTAAAAGTATGGCATAATTTGGTTTATTTCCATTTTCTCGGAAACTACTAGGCCTAGAATTAAGATTTTTGGTTTAAAATGTTCGTAATGAATGCCTCTACAAATCTTGTTATGGTCAAAACCACGCCAGACTTACCGTTTTCGAGAAAAAATATGTGTATCGCACAATAACATACATATTTTTACATATTTTCAGCTAAAAGTATGGCATAATTTGGTTTATTTTCATTTTCTCGGAAACTACTAGGCCTAGAATTAAGATTTTTGGTTTAAAATGTTCGTAATGAATGCCTCTACAAATCTTGTTATGGTCAAAACCACGCCAGACTTACCGTTTTTGAGAAAAAATATGTGTATCGCACAATAACATACATATTTTTACATATTTTCAGCTAAAAGTATGGCATAATTTGGTTTATTTCCATTTTCTCGGAAACTACTAGGCCTAGAATTAAGATTTTTGGTTTAAAATGTTCGTAATGAATGCCTCTACAAATCTTGTTATGGTCAAAACCACGCCAGACTTACCGTTTTTGAGAAAAAATATGTGCATCGCACAATAACATACATATTTTTAGCTAAAAGTATGGCATAATTTGGTTTATTTTCATTTTCTCGGAAACTACTAGGCCTAGAATTAAGATTTTTGGTTTAAAATGTTCGTAATGAATGCCTCTACAAATCTTGTTATGGTCAAAACCACGCCAGACTTACCGTTTTTGAGAAAAAATATGTGTATCGCACAATAACATACATATTTTTACATATTTTCAGCTAAAAGTATGGCATAATTTGGTTTATTTCCATTTTCTCGGAAACTACTAGGCCTAGAATTAAGATTTTTGGTTTAAAATGTTCGTAATGAATGCCTCTACAAATCTTGTTATGGTCAAAACCACGCCAGACTTACCGTTTTTGAGAAAAAATATGTGCATCGCACAATAACATACATATTTTTAGCTAAAAGTATGGCATAATTTGGTTTATTTTCATTTTCTCGGAAACTACTAGGCCTAGAATTAAGATTTTTGGTTTAAAATGTTCGTAATGAATGCCTCTACAAATCTTGTTATGGTCAAAACCACGCCAGACTTACCGTTTTTGAGAAAAAATATGTGCATCGCACAATAACATACATATTTTTAGCTAAAAGTATGGCATAATTTGGTTTATTTTCATTTTCTCGGAAACTACTAGGCCTAGAATTAAGATTTTTGGTTTAAAATGTTCGTAATGAATGCCTCTACAAATCTTGTTATGGTCAAAACCACGCCAGACTTACCGTTTTTGAGAAAAAATATGTGTATCGCACAATAACATACATATTTTTACATATTTTCAGCTAAAAGTATGGCATAATTTGGTTTATTTCCATTTTCTCGGAAACTACTAGGCCTAGAATTAAGATTTTTGGTTTAAAATGTTCGTAATGAATGCTTCTACAAATCTTGTTATGGTCAAAACCACGCCAGACTTACCGTTTTTGAGAAAAAATATGTGTATCGCACAATAACATACATATTTTTACATATTTTCAGCTAAAAGTATGGCATAATTTGGTTTATTTCCATTTTCTCGGAAACTACTAGGCCTAGAATTAAGATTTTTGGTTTAAAATGTTCGTAATGAATGCCTCTACAAATCTTGTTATGGTCAAAACCACGCCAGACTTACCGTTTTTGAGAAAAAATATGTGTATCGCACAATAACATACATATTTTTACATATTTTCAGCTAAAAGTATGGCATAATTTGGTTTATTTCCATTTTCTCGGAAACTACTAGGCCTAGAATTAAGATTTTTGGTTTAAAATGTTCGTAATGAATGCCTCTACAAATCTTGTTATGGTCAAAACCACGCCAGACTTACCCTTTTTGAGAAAAAATATGTGCATCGCACAATAACATACATATTTTTAGCTAAAAGTATGGCATAATTTGGTTTATTTTCATTTTCTCGGAAACTACTAGGCCTAGAATTAAGATTTTTGGTTTAAAATGTTCGTAATGAATGCCTCTACAAATCTTGTTATGGTCAAAACCACGCCAGACTTACCGTTTTTGAGAAAAAATATGTGTATCGCACAATAACATACATATTTTTACATATTTTCAGCTAAAAGTATGGCATAATTTGGTTTATTTCCATTTTCTCGGAAACTACTAGGCCTAGAATTAAGATTTTTGGTTTAAAATGTTCGTAATGAATGCCTCTACAAATCTTGTTATGGTCAAAACCACGCCAGACTTACCGTTTTTGAGAAAAAATATGTGTATCGCACAATAACATACATATTTTTACATATTTTCAGCTAAAAGTATGGCATAATTTGGTTTATTTCCATTTTCTCGGAAACTACTAGGCCTAGAATTAAGATTTTTGGTTTAAAATGTTCGTAATGAATGCCTCTACAAATCTTGTTATGGTCAAAACCACGCCAGACTTACCGTTTTTGAGAAAAAATATGTGTATCGCACAATAACATACATATTTTTACATATTTTCAGCTAAAAGTATGGCATAATTTGGTTTATTTCCATTTTCTCGGAAACTACTAGGCCTAGAATTAAGATTTTTGGTTTAAAATGTTCGTAATGAATGCCTCTACAAATCTTGTTATGGTCAAAACCACGCCAGACTTACCGTTTTTGAGAAAAAATATGTGTATCGCACAATAACATACATATTTTTAGCTAAAAGTATGGCATAATTTGGTTTATTTCCATTTTCTCGGAAACTACTAGGCCTAGAATTAAGATTTTTGGTTTAAAATGTTCGTAATGAATGCCTCTACAAATCTTGTTATGGTCAAAACCACGCCAGACTTACCCTTTTTGAGAAAAAATATGTGCATCGCACAATAACATACATATTTTTAGCTAAAAGTATGGCATAATTTGGTTTATTTCCATTTTCTCGGAAACTACTAGGCCTAGAATTAAGATTTTTGGTTTAAAATGTTCGTAATGAATGCCTCTACAAATCTTGTTATGGTCAAAACCACGCCAGACCTACCGTTTTTGAGAAAAAATATGTGTATCGCACAATAACATACATATTTTTACATATTTTCAGCTAAAAGTATGGCATAATTTGGTTTATTTCCATTTTCTCGGAAACTACTAGGCCTAGAATTAAGATTTTTGGTTTAAAATGTTCGTAATGAATGCCTCTACAAATCTTGTTATGGTCAAAACCACGCCAGACTTACCGTTTTTGAGAAAAAATATGTGTATCGCACAATAACATACATATTTTTACATATTTTCAGCTAAAAGTATGGCATAATTTGGTTTATTTCCATTTTCTCGGAAACTACTAGGCCTAGAATTAAGATTTTTGGTTTAAAATGTTCGTAATGAATGCCTCTACAAATCTTGTTATGGTCAAAACCACGCCAGACTTACCGTTTTTGAGAAAAAATATGTGTATCGCACAATAACATACATATTTTTAGCTAAAAGTATGGCATAATTTGGTTTATTTCCATTTTCTCGGAAACTACTAGGCCTAGAATTAAGATTTTTGGTTTAAAATGTTCGTAATGAATGCCTCTACAAATCTTGTTATGGTCAAAACCACGCCAGACTTACCCTTTTTGAGAAAAAATATGTGCATCGCACAATAACATACATATTTTTAGCTAAAAGTATGGCATAATTTGGTTTATTTCCATTTTCTCGGAAACTACTAGGCCTAGAATTAAGATTTTTGGTTTAAAATGTTCGTAATGAATGCCTCTACAAATCTTGTTATGGTCAAAACCACGCCAGACTTACCGTTTTTGAGAAAAAATATGTGTATCGCACAATAACATACATATTTTTACATATTTTCAGCTAAAAGTATGGCATAATTTGGTTTATTTCCATTTTCTCGGAAACTACTAGGCCTAGAATTAAGATTTTTGGTTTAAAATGTTCGTAATGAATGCCTCTACAAATCTTGTTATGGTCAAAACCACGCCAGACTTACCGTTTTTGAGAAAAAATATGTGTATCGCACAATAACATACATATTTTTACATATTTTCAGCTAAAAGTATGGCATAATTTGGTTTATTTCCATTTTCTCGGAAACTACTAGGCCTAGAATTAAGATTTTTGGTTTAAAATGTTCGTAATGAATGCCTCTACAAATCTTGTTATGGTCAAAACCACGCCAGACTTACCGTTTTTGAGAAAAAATATGTGCATCGCACAATAACATACATATTTTTAGCTAAAAGTATGGCATAATTTGGTTTATTTCCATTTTCTCGGAAACTACTAGGCCTAGAATTAAGATTTTTGGTTTAAAATGTTCGTAATGAATGCCTCTACAAATCTTGTTATGGTCAAAACCACGCCAGACTTACCGTTTTTGAGAAAAAATATGTGCATCGCACAATAACATACATATTTTTAGCTAAAAGTATGGCATAATTTGGTTTATTTCCATTTTCTCGGAAACTACTAGGCCTAGAATTAAGATTTTTGGTTTAAAATGTTCGTAATGAATGCCTCTACAAATCTTGTTATGGTCAAAACCACGCCAGACTTACCCTTTTTGAGAAAAAATATGTGCATCGCACAATAACATACATATTTTTAGCTAAAAGAATGGCATAATTTGGTTTATTTCCATTTTCTCGGAAACTACTAGGCCTAGAATTAAGATTTTTGGTTTAAAATGTTCGTAATGAATGCCTCTACAAATCTTGTTATGGTCAAAACCACGCCAGACTTACCGTTTTTGAGAAAAAATATGTGTATCGCACAATAACATACATATTTTTACATATTTTCAGCTAAAAGTATGGCATAATTTGGTTTATTTCCATTTTCTCGGAAACTACTAGGCCTAGAATTAAGATTTTTGGTTTAAAATGTTCGTAATGAATGCCTCTACAAATCTTGTTATGGTCAAAACCACGCCAGACTTACCGTTTTTGAGAAAAAATATGTGTATCGCACAATAACATACATATTTTTACATATTTTCAGCTAAAAGTATGGCATAATTTGGTTTATTTCCATTTTCTCGGAAACTACTAGGCCTAGAATTAAGATTTTTGGTTTAAAATGTTCGTAATGAATGCCTCTACAAATCTTGTTATGGTCAAAACCACGCCAGACTTACCGTCTTTGAGAAAAAATATGTGTATCGCACAATAACATACATATTTTTACATATTTTCAGCTAAAAGTATGGCATAATTTGGTTTATTTCCATTTTCTCGGAAACTACTAGGCCTAGAATTAAGATTTTTGGTTTAAAATGTTCGTAATGAATGCCTCTACAAATCTTGTTATGGTCAAAACCACGCCAGACTTACCGTTTTTGAGAAAAAATATGTGCATCGCACAATAACATACATATTTTTAGCTAAAAGTATGGCATAATTTGGTTTATTTCCATTTTCTCGGAAACTACTAGGCCTAGAATTAAGATTTTTGGTTTAAAATGTTCGTAATGAATGCCTCTACAAATCTTGTTATGGTCAAAACCACGCCAGACTTACCGTTTTTGAGAAAAAATATGTGTATCGCACAATAACATACATATTTTTACATATTTTCAGCTAAAAGTATGGCATAATTTGGTTTATTTCCATTTTCTCGGAAACTACTAGGCCTAGAATTAAGATTTTTGGTTTAAAATGTTCGTAATGAATGCCTCTACAAATCTTGTTATGGTCAAAACCACGCCAGACTTACCGTTTTTGAGAAAAAATATGTGTATCGCACAATAACATACATATTTTTACATATTTTCAGCTAAAAGTATGGCATAATTTGGTTTATTTCCATTTTCTCGGAAACTACTAGGCCTAGAATTAAGATTTTTGGTTTAAAATGTTCGTAATGAATGCCTCTACAAATCTTGTTATGGTCAAAACCACGCCAGACTTACCGTTTTTGAGAAAAAATATGTGTATCGCACAATAACATACATATTTTTACATATTTTCAGCTAAAAGTATGGCATAATTTGGTTTATTTCCATTTTCTCGGAAACTACTAGGCCTAGAATTAAGATTTTTGGTTTAAAATGTTCGTAATGAATGCCTCTACAAATCTTGTTATGGTCAAAACCACGCCAGACTTACCGTTTTTGAGAAAAAATATGTGCATCGCACAATAACATACATATTTTTAGCTAAAAGTATGGCATAATTTGGTTTATTTCCATTTTCTCGGAAACTACTAGGCCTAGAATTAAGATTTTTGGTTTAAAATGTTCGTAATGAATGCCTCTACAAATCTTGTTATGGTCAAAACCACGCCAGACTTACCGTTTTTGAGAAAAAATATGTGCATCGCACAATAACATACATATTTTTAGCTAAAAGTATGGCATAATTTGGTTTATTTCCATTTTCTCGGAAACTACTAGGCCTAGAATTAAGATTTTTGGTTTAAAATGTTCGTAATGAATGCCTCTACAAATCTTGTTATGGTCAAAACCACGCCAGACTTACCGTTTTTGAGAAAAAATATGTGTATCGCACAATAACATACATATTTTTACATATTTTCAGCTAAAAGTATGGCATAATTTGGTTTATTTCCATTTTCTCGGAAACTACTAGGCCTAGAATTAAGATTTTTGGTTTAAAATGTTCGTAATGAATGCCTCTACAAATCTTGTTATGGTCAAAACCACGCCAGACTTACCGTTTTTGAGAAAAAATATGTGTATCGCACAATAACATACATATTTTTACATATTTTCAGCTAAAAGTATGGCATAATTTGGTTTATTTCCATTTTCTCGGAAACTACTAGGCCTAGAATTAAGATTTTTGGTTTAAAATGTTCGTAATGAATGCCTCTACAAATCTTGTTATGGTCAAAACCACGCCAGACTTACCGTTTTTGAGAAAAAATATGTGCATCGCACAATAACATACATATTTTTAGCTAAAAGTATGGCATAATTTGGTTTATTTCCATTTTCTCGGAAACTACTAGGCCTAGAATTAAGATTTTTGGTTTAAAATGTTCGTAATGAATGCCTCTACAAATCTTGTTATGGTCAAAACCACGCCAGACTTACCGTTTTTGAGAAAAAATATGTGTATCGCACAATAACATACATATTTTTACATATTTTCAGCTAAAAGTATGGCATAATTTGGTTTATTTCCATTTTCTCGGAAACTACTAGGCCTAGAATTAAGATTTTTGGTTTAAAATGTTCGTAATGAATGCCTCTACAAATCTTGTTATGGTCAAAACCACGCCAGACTTACCGTTTTTGAGAAAAAATATGTGTATCGCACAATAACATACATATTTTTACATATTTTCAGCTAAAAGTATGGCATAATTTGGTTTATTTCCATTTTCTCGGAAACTACTAGGCCTAGAATTAAGATTTTTGGTTTAAAATGTTCGTAATGAATGCCTCTACAAATCTTGTTATGGTCAAAACCACGCCAGACTTACCGTTTTTGAGAAAAAATATGTGCATCGCACAATAACATACATATTTTTAGCTAAAAGTATGGCATAATTTGGTTTATTTCCATTTTCTCGGAAACTACTAGGCCTAGAATTAAGATTTTTGGTTTAAAATGTTCGTAATGAATGCCTCTACAAATCTTGTTATGGTCAAAACCACGCCAGACTTACCGTTTTTGAGAAAAAATATGTGCATCGCACAATAACATACATATTTTTAGCTAAAAGTATGGCATAATTTGGTTTATTTCCATTTTCTCGGAAACTACTAGGCCTAGAATTAAGATTTTTGGTTTAAAATGTTCGTAATGAATGCCTCTACAAATCTTGTTATGGTCAAAACCACGCCAGACTTACCGTTTTTGAGAAAAAATATGTGTATCGCACAATAACATACATATTTTTACATATTTTCAGCTAAAAGTATGGCATAATTTGGTTTATTTCCATTTTCTCGGAAACTACTAGGCCTAGAATTAAGATTTTTGGTTTAAAATGTTCGTAATGAATGCCTCTACAAATCTTGTTATGGTCAAAACCACGCCAGACTTACCGTTTTTGAGAAAAAATATGTGTATCGCACAATAACATACATATTTTTACATATTTTCAGCTAAAAGTATGGCATAATTTGGTTTATTTCCATTTTCTCGGAAACTACTAGGCCTAGAATTAAGATTTTTGGTTTAAAATGTTCGTAATGAATGCCTCTACAAATCTTGTTATGGTCAAAACCACGCCAGACTTACCGTTTTTGAGAAAAAATATGTGCATCGCACAATAACATACATATTTTTAGCTAAAAGTATGGCATAATTTGGTTTATTTCCATTTTCTCGGAAACTACTAGGCCTAGAATTAAGATTTTTGGTTTAAAATGTTCGTAATGAATGCCTCTACAAATCTTGTTATGGTCAAAACCACGCCAGACTTACCGTTTTTGAGAAAAAATATGTGTATCGCACAATAACATACATATTTTTACATATTTTCAGCTAAAAGTATGGCATAATTTGGTTTATTTCCATTTTCTCGGAAACTACTAGGCCTAGAATTAAGATTTTTGGTTTAAAATGTTCGTAATGAATGCCTCTACAAATCTTGTTATGGTCAAAACCACGCCAGACTTACCGTTTTTGAGAAAAAATATGTGCATCGCACAATAACATACATATTTTTAGCTAAAAGTATGGCATAATTTGGTTTATTTTCATTTTCTCGGAAACTACTAGGCCTAGAATTAAGATTTTTGGTTTAAAATGTTCGTAATGAATGCCTCTACAAATCTTGTTATGGTCAAAACCACGCCAGACTTACCGTTTTTGAGAAAAAATATGTGTATCGCACAATAACATACATATTTTTACATATTTTCAGCTAAAAGTATGGCATAATTTGGTTTATTTCCATTTTCTCGGAAACTACTAGGCCTAGAATTAAGATTTTTGGTTTAAAATGTTCGTAATGAATGCCTCTACAAATCTTGTTATGGTCAAAACCACGCCAGACTTACCGTTTTTGAGAAAAAATATGTGCATCGCACAATAACATACATATTTTTAGCTAAAAGTATGGCATAATTTGGTTTATTTTCATTTTCTCGGAAACTACTAGGCCTAGAATTAAGATTTTTGGTTTAAAATGTTCGTAATGAATGCCTCTACAAATCTTGTTATGGTCAAAACCACGCCAGACTTACCGTTTTTGAGAAAAAATATGTGCATCGCACAATAACATACATATTTTTAGCTAAAAGTATGGCATAATTTGGTTTATTTTCATTTTCTCGGAAACTACTAGGCCTAGAATTAAGATTTTTGGTTTAAAATGTTCGTAATGAATGCCTCTACAAATCTTGTTATGGTCAAAACCACGCCAGACTTACCGTTTTTGAGAAAAAATATGTGTATCGCACAATAACATACATATTTTTACATATTTTCAGCTAAAAGTATGGCATAATTTGGTTTATTTCCATTTTCTCGGAAACTACTAGGCCTAGAATTAAGATTTTTGGTTTAAAATGTTCGTAATGAATGCCTCTACAAATCTTGTTATGGTCAAAACCACGCCAGACTTACCGTTTTTGAGAAAAAATATGTGTATCGCACAATAACATACATATTTTTACATATTTTCAGCTAAAAGTATGGCATAATTTGGTTTATTTCCATTTTCTCGGAAACTACTAGGCCTAGAATTAAGATTTTTGGTTTAAAATGTTCGTAATGAATGCCTCTACAAATCTTGTTATGGTCAAAACCACGCCAGACTTACCGTTTTTGAGAAAAAATATGTGCATCGCACAATAACATACATATTTTTAGCTAAAAGTATGGCATAATTTGGTTTATTTTCATTTTCTCGGAAACTACTAGGCCTAGAATTAAGATTTTTGGTTTAAAATGTTCGTAATGAATGCCTCTACAAATCTTGTTATGGTCAAAACCACGCCAGACTTACCGTTTTTGAGAAAAAATATGTGTATCGCACAATAACATACATATTTTTACATATTTTCAGCTAAAAGTATGGCATAATTTGGTTTATTTCCATTTTCTCGGAAACTACTAGGCCTAGAATTAAGATTTTTGGTTTAAAATGTTCGTAATGAATGCCTCTACAAATCTTGTTATGGTCAAAACCACGCCAGACTTACCGTTTTTGAGAAAAAATATGTGCATCGCACAATAACATACATATTTTTAGCTAAAAGTATGGCATAGTTTGGTTTATTTTCATTTTCTCGGAAACTACTAGGCCTAGAATTAAGATTTTTGGTTTAAAATGTTCGTAATGAATGCCTCTACAAATCTTGTTATGGTCAAAACCACGCCAGACTTACCGTTTTTGAGAAAAAATATGTGCATCGCACAATAACATACATATTTTTAGCTAAAAGTATGGCATAATTTGGTTTATTTTCATTTTCTCGGAAACTACTAGGCCTAGAATTAAGATTTTTGGTTTAAAATGTTCGTAATGAATGCCTCTACAAATCTTGTTATGGTCAAAACCACGCCAGACTTACCGTTTTTGAGAAAAAATATGTGTATCGCACAATAACATACATATTTTTACATATTTTCAGCTAAAAGTATGGCATAATTTGGTTTATTTCCATTTTCTCGGAAACTACTAGGCCTAGAATTAAGATTTTTGGTTTAAAATGTTCGTAATGAATGCCTCTACAAATCTTGTTATGGTCAAAACCACGCCAGACTTACCGTTTTTGAGAAAAAATATGTGTATCGCACAATAACATACATATTTTTACATATTTTCAGCTAAAAGTATGGCATAATTTGGTTTATTTCCATTTTCTCGGAAACTACTAGGCCTAGAATTAAGATTTTTGGTTTAAAATGTTCGTAATGAATGCCTCTACAAATCTTGTTATGGTCAAAACCACGCCAGACTTACCGTTTTTGAGAAAAAATATGTGTATCGCACAATAACATACATATTTTTACATATTTTCAGCTAAAAGTATGGCATAATTTGGTTTATTTCCATTTTCTCGGAAACTACTAGGCCTAGAATTAAGATTTTTGGTTTAAAATGTTCGTAATGAATGCCTCTACAAATCTTGTTATGGTCAAAACCACGCCAGACTTACCGTTTTTGAGAAAAAATATGTGCATCGCACAATAACATACATATTTTTAGCTAAAAGTATGGCATAATTTGGTTTATTTCCATTTTCTCGGAAACTACTAGGCCTAGAATTAAGATTTTTGGTTTAAAATGTTCGTAATGAATGCCTCTACAAATCTTGTTATGGTCAAAACCACGCCAGACTTACCGTTTTTGAGAAAAAATATGTGCATCGCACAATAACATACATATTTTTAGCTAAAAGTATGGCATAATTTGGTTTATTTTCATTTTCTCGGAAACTACTAGGCCTAGAATTAAGATTTTTGGTTTAAAATGTTCGTAATGAATGCCTCTACAAATCTTGTTATGGTCAAAACCACGCCAGACTTACCGTTTTTGAGAAAAAATATGTGTATCGCACAATAACATACATATTTTTACATATTTTCAGCTAAAAGTATGGCATAATTTGGTTTATTTCCATTTTCTCGGAAACTACTAGGCCTAGAATTAAGATTTTTGGTTTAAAATGTTCGTAATGAATGCCTCTACAAATCTTGTTATGGTCAAAACCACGCCAGACTTACCGTTTTTGAGAAAAAATATGTGCATCGCACAATAACATACATATTTTTAGCTAAAAGTATGGCATAATTTGGTTTATTTTCATTTTCTCGGAAACTACTAGGCCTAGAATTAAGATTTTTGGTTTAAAATGTTCGTAATGAATGCCTCTACAAATCTTGTTATGGTCAAAACCACGCCAGACTTACCGTTTTTGAGAAAAAATATGTGTATCGCACAATAACATACATATTTTTACATATTTTCAGCTAAAAGTATGGCATAATTTGGTTTATTTCCATTTTCTCGGAAACTACTAGGCCTAGAATTAAGATTTTTGGTTTAAAATGTTCGTAATGAATGCCTCTACAAATCTTGTTATGGTCAAAACCACGCCAGACTTACCGTTTTTGAGAAAAAATATGTGTATCGCACAATAACATACATATTTTTACATATTTTCAGCTAAAAGTATGGCATAATTTGGTTTATTTCCATTTTCTCGGAAACTACTAGGCCTAGAATTAAGATTTTTGGTTTAAAATGTTCGTAATGAATGCCTCTACAAATCTTGTTATGGTCAAAACCACGCCAGACTTACCGTTTTTGAGAAAAAATATGTGTATCGCACAATAACATACATATTTTTACATATTTTCAGCTAAAAGTATGGCATAATTTGGTTTATTTCCATTTTCTCGGAAACTACTAGGCCTAGAATTAAGATTTTTGGTTTAAAATGTTCGTAATGAATGCCTCTACAAATCTTGTTATGGTCAAAACCACGCCAGACTTACCGTTTTTGAGAAAAAATATGTGTATCGCACAATAACATACATATTTTTACATATTTTCAGCTAAAAGTATGGCATAATTTGGTTTATTTCCATTTTCTCGGAAACTACTAGGCCTAGAATTAAGATTTTTGGTTTAAAATGTTCGTAATGAATGCCTCGCACAATCGCACAATAACATACATATTTTTAGCTAAAAGTATGGCATAATTTGGTTTATTTTCATTTTCTCGGAAACTACTAGGCCTAGAATTAAGATTTTTGGTTTAAAATGTTCGTAATGAATGCCTCTACAAATCTTGTTATGGTCAAAACCACGCCAGACTTACCCTTTTTGAGAAAAAATATGTGCATCGCACAATAACATACATATTTTTAGCTAAAAGTATGGCATAATTTGGTTTATTTTCATTTTCTCGGAAACTACTAGGCCTAGAATTAAGATTTTTGGTTTAAAATGTTCGTAATGAATGCCTCTACAAATCTTGTTATGGTCAAAACCACGCCAGACTTACCGTTTTTGAGAAAAAATATGTGTATCGCACAATAACATACATATTTTTACATATTTTCAGCTAAAAGTATGGCATAATTTGGTTTATTTCCATTTTCTCGGAAACTACTAGGCCTAGAATTAAGATTTTTGGTTTAAAATGTTCGTAATGAATGCCTCTACAAATCTTGTTATGGTAAAAACCACGCCAGACTTACCCTTTTTGAGAAAAAATATGTGCATCGCGCAATAACATACATATTTTTAGCTAAAAGTATGGCATAATTTGGTTTATTTTCATTTTCTCGGAAACTACTAGGCCTAGAATTAAGATTTTTGGTTTAAAATGTTCGTAATGAATGCCTCTACAAATCTTGTTATGGTCAAAACCACGCCAGACTTACCGTTTTTGAGAAAAAATATGTGTATCGCACAATAACATACATATTTTTACATATTTTCAGCTAAAAGTATGGCATAATTTGGTTTATTTCCATTTTCTCGGAAACTACTAGGCCTAGAATTAAGATTTTTGGTTTAAAATGTTCGTAATGAATGCCTCTACAAATCTTGTTATGGTCAAAACCACGCCAGACTTACCGTTTTTGAGAAAAAATATGTGTATCGCACAATAACATACATATTTTTACATATTTTCAGCTAAAAGTATGGCATAATTTGGTTTATTTCCATTTTCTCGGAAACTACTAGGCCTAGAATTAAGATTTTTGGTTTAAAATGTTCGTAATGAATGCCTCTACAAATCTTGTTATGGTCAAAACCACGCCAGACTTACCGTTTTTGAGAAAAAATATGTGCATCGCACAATAACATACATATTTTTAGCTAAAAGTATGGCATAATTTGGTTTATTTCCATTTTCTCGGAAACTACTAGGCCTAGAATTAAGATTTTTGGTTTAAAATGTTCGTAATGAATGCCTCTACAAATCTTGTTATGGTCAAAACCACGCCAGACTTACCGTTTTTGAGAAAAAATATGTGTATCGCACAATAACATACATATTTTTACATATTTTCAGCTAAAAGTATGGCATAATTTGGTTTATTTCCATTTTCTCGGAAACTACTAGGCCTAGAATTAAGATTTTTGGTTTAAAATGTTCGTAATGAATGCCTCTACAAATCTTGTTATGGTCAAAACCACGCCAGACTTACCGTTTTTGAGAAAAAATATGTGCATCGCACAATAACATACATATTTTTAGCTAAAAGTATGGCATAATTTGGTTTATTTTCATTTTCTCGGAAACTACTAGGCCTAGAATTAAGATTTTTGGTTTAAAATGTTCGTAATGAATGCCTCTACAAATCTTGTTATGGTCAAAACCACGCCAGACTTACCGTTTTTGAGAAAAAATATGTGCATCGCACAATAACATACATATTTTTAGCTAAAAGTATGGCATAATTTGGTTTATTTTCATTTTCTCGGAAACTACTAGGCCTAGAATTAAGATTTTTGGTTTAAAATGTTCGTAATGAATGCCTCTACAAATCTTGTTATGGTCAAAACCACGCCAGACTTACCGTTTTTGAGAAAAAATATGTGCATCGCACAATAACATACATATTTTTAGCTAAAAGTATGGCATAATTTGGTTTATTTCCATTTTCTCGGAAACTACTAGGCCTAGAATTAAGATTTTTGGTTTAAAATGTTCGTAATGAATGCCTCTACAAATCTTGTTATGGTCAAAACCACGCCAGACTTACCGTTTTTGAGAAAAAATATGTGCATCGCACAATAACATACATATTTTTAGCTAAAAGTATGGCATAATTTGGTTTATTTTCATTTTCTCGGAAACTACTAGGCCTAGAATTAAGATTTTTGGTTTAAAATGTTCGTAATGAATGCCTCTACAAATCTTGTTATGGTCAAAACCACGCCAGACTTACCGTTTTTGAGAAAAAATATGTGTATCGCACAATAACATACATATTTTTACATATTTTCAGCTAAAAGTATGGCATAATTTGGTTTATTTCCATTTTCTCGGAAACTACTAGGCCTAGAATTAAGATTTTTGGTTTAAAATGTTCGTAATGAGTGCCTCTACAAATCTTGTTATGGTCAAAACCACGCCAGACTTACCGTTTTTGAGAAAAAATATGTGCATCGCACAATAACATACATATTTTTAGCTAAAAGTATGGCATAATTTGGTTTATTTTCATTTTCTCGGAAACTACTAGGCCTAGAATTAAGATTTTTGGTTTAAAATGTTCGTAATGAATGCCTCTACAAATCTTGTTATGGTCAAAACCACGCCAGACTTACCGTTTTTGAGAAAAAATATGTGCATCGCACAATAACATACATATTTTTAGCTAAAAGTATGGCATAATTTGGTTTATTTTCATTTTCTCGGAAACTACTAGGCCTAGAATTAAGATTTTTGGTTTAAAATGTTCGTAATGAATGCCTCTACAAATTTTGTTATGGTCAAAACCACGCCAGACTTACCGTTTTTGAGAAAAAATATGTGTATCGCACAATAACATACATATTTTTACATATTTTCAGCTAAAAGTATGGCATAATTTGGTTTATTTCCATTTTCTCGGAAACTACTAGGCCTAGAATTAAGATTTTTGGTTTAAAATGTTCAAAAAATATGTGTATCGCACAATAACATACATATTTTTACATATTTTTCAGCTAAAAGTATGGCATAATTTGGTTTATTTCCATTTTCTCGGAAACTACTAGGCCTAGAATTAAGATTTTTGGTTTAAAATGTTCGTAATGAATGCCTCTACAAATCTTGTTATGGTCAAAACCACGCCAGACTTACCGTTTTTTGAGAAAAAATATGTGCATCGCACAATAACATACATATTTTTAGCTAAAAGTATGGCATAATTTGGTTTATTTCCATTTTCTCGGAAACTACTAGGCCTAGAATTAAGATTTTTGGTTTTAAAATGTTCGTAATGAATGCCTCTACAAATCTTGTTATGGTCAAAACCACGCCCAGACTTACCGTTTTTGAGAAAAAATATGTGCATCGCACAATAACATACATATTTTTAGCTAAAAGTATGGCATAATTTGGTTTATTTCCATTTTCTCGGAAACTACTAGGCCTAGAATTAAGATTTTTGGTTTAAAATGTTCGTAATGAATGCCTCTACAAATCTTGTTATGGTCAAAACCACGCCAGACTTACCGTTTTTTGAGAAAAAAATATGTGTATCGCACAATAACATACATATTTTTACATATTTTCAGCTAAAAGTATGGCATAATTTGGTTTATTTCCATTTTCTCGGAAACTACTAGGCCTAGAATTAAGATTTTTGGTTTAAAATGTTCGTAATGAATGCCTCTACAAATCTTGTTATGGTCAAAACCACGCCAGACTTACCGTTTTTGAGAAAAAAATATGTGCATCGCACAATAACATACATATTTTTAGCTAAAAAGTATGGCATAATTTGGTTTATTTTCATTTTCTCGGAAACTACTAGGCCTAGAATTAAGATTTTTGGTTTAAAATGTTCGTAATGAATGCCTCTACAAATCTTGTTATGGTCAAAACCACGCCAGACTTACCGTTTTTGAGAAAAAATATGTGCATCGCACAATAACATACATATTTTTTAGCTAAAAGTATGGCATAATTTTGTTTTATTTTCATTTTCTCGGAAACTACTAGGCCTAGAATTAAGATTTTTTGGTTTAAAATGTTCGTAATGAATGCCTCTACAAATCTTGTTATGGTCAAAACCACGCCAGACTTACCGTTTTTGAGAAAAAAATATGTGTATCGCACAATAACATACATATTTTTACATATTTTCAGCTAAAAGTATGGCATAATTTGGTTTATTTCCATTTTCTCGGAAACTACTAGGCCTAGAATTAAGATTTTTGGTTTAAAATGTTCGTAATGAATGCCTCTACAAATCTTGTTATGGTCAAAACCACGCCAGACTTACCGTTTTTGAGAAAAAAATATGTGCATCGCACAATAACATACATATTTTTAGCTAAAAAGTATGGCATAATTTGGTTTATTTCCATTTTCTCGGAAACTACTAGGCCTAGAATTAAGATTTTTTGGTTTAAAATGTTCGTAATGAATGCCTCTACAAATCTTGTTATGGTCAAAACCACGCCAGACTTACCGTTTTTGAGAAAAAAATATGTGCATCGCACAATAACATACATATTTTTAGCTAAAAGTATGGCATAATTTGGTTTATTTTCATTTTCTCGGAAACTACTAGGCCTAGAATTAAGATTTTTGGTTTTAAAATGTTCGTAATGAATGCCTCTACAAATCTTGTTATGGTCAAAACCACGCCAGACTTACCGTTTTTGAGAAAAAATATGTGCATCGCACAATAACATACATATTTTTAGCTAAAAGTATGGCATAATTTGGTTTATTTTCATTTTCTCGGAAACTACTAGGCCTAGAATTAAGATTTTTGGTTTAAAATGTTCGTAATGAATGCCTCTACAAATCTTGTTATGGTCAAAACCACGCCAGACTTACCGTTTTTGAGAAAAAATATGTGTATCGCACAATAACATACATATTTTTACATATTTTCAGCTAAAAGTATGGCATAATTTGGTTTATTTCCATTTTCTCGGAAACTACTAGGCCTAGAATTAAGATTTTTGGTTTAAAATGTTCGTAATGAATGCCTCTACAAATCTTGTTATGGTCAAAACCACGCCAGACTTACCGTTTTTGAGAAAAAAATATGTGTATCGCACAATAACATACATATTTTTACATATTTTCAGCTAAAAGTATGGCATAATTTGGTTTATTTCCATTTTCTCGGAAACTACTAGGCCTAGAATTAAGATTTTTGGTTTAAAATGTTCGTAATGAATGCCTCTACAAATCTTGTTATGGTCAAAACCACGCCAGACTTACCGTTTTTGAGAAAAAATATGTGTATCGCACAATAACATACATATTTTTACATATTTTCAGCTAAAAGTATGGCATAATTTGGTTTTATTTCCATTTTCTCGGAAACTACTAGGCCTAGAATTAAGATTTTTGGTTTAAAATGTTCGTAATGAATGCCTCTACAAATCTTGTTATGGTCAAAACCACGCCAGACTTACCGTTTTTGAGAAAAAATATGTGTATCGCACAATAACATACATATTTTTACATATTTTCAGCTAAAAGTATGGCATAATTTGGTTTATTTCCATTTTCTCGGAACTACTAAGCCTAGAATTAAGATTTTTGGTTTAAGATGTTCGTAATGAATGCCTCTACAAATCTTGTTATGGTCAAAACCACGCCAGACTTACCGTTTTTGAGAAAAAATATGTGTATCGCACAATAACATACATATTTTTACATATTTTCAGCTAAAAGTATGGCATAATTTGGTTTATTTCCATTTTCTCGGAAACTACTAGGCCTAGAATTAAGATTTTTGGGTTTAAAATGTTCGTAATGAATGCCTCTACAAATCTTGTTATGGTCAAAACCACGCCAGACTTACCGTTTTTGAGAAAAAATATGTGCATCGCACAATAACATACATATTTTTAGCTAAAAGTATGGCATAATTTGGTTTATTTTCATTTTCTCGGAAACTACTAGGCCTAGAATTAAGATTTTTGGTTTAAAATGTTCGTAATGAATGCCTCTACAAATCTTGTTATGGTCAAAACCACGCCAGACTTACCGTTTTTGAGAAAAAATATGTGTATCGCACAATAACATACATATTTTTACATATTTTCAGCTAAAAGTATGGCATAATTTGGTTTATTTCCATTTTCTCGGAAAACTACTAGGCCTAGAATTAAGATTTTTGGTTTAAAATGTTCGTAATGAATGCCTCTACAAATCTTGTTATGGTCAAAACAACGCCAGACTTACCGTTTTTTGAGAAAAAAATATGTGTATCGCACAATAACATACATATTTTTTACATATTTTCAGCTAAAAGTATGGCATAATTTGGTTTATTTCCATTTTCTCGGAAACTACTAGGCCTAGAATTAAGATTTTTGGTTTAAAATGTTCGTAATGAATGCCTCTACAAATCTTGTTATGGTCAAAACCACGCCAGACTTACCGTTTTTGAGAAAAAATATGTGCATCGCACAATAACATACATATTTTTAGCTAAAAGTATGGCATAATTTGGTTTATTTCCATTTTCTCGGAAACTACTAGGCCTAGAATTAAGATTTTTGGTTTAAAATGTTCGTAATGAATGCCTCTACAAATCTTGTTATGGTCAAAACCACGCCAGACTTACCGTTTTTGAGAAAAAATATGTGCATCGCACAATAACATACATATTTTTAGCTAAAAGTATGGCATAATTTGGTTTATTTCCATTTTCTCGGAAACTACTAGGCCTAGAATTAAGATTTTTGGTTTAAAATGTTCGTAATGAATGCCTCTACAAATCTTGTTATGGTCAAAACCACGCCAGACTTACCGTTTTTGAGAAAAAATATGTGTATCGCACAATAACATACATATTTTTACATATTTTCAGCTAAAAGTATGGCATAATTTGGTTTATTTCCATTTTCTCGGAAACTACTAGGCCTAGAATTAAGATTTTTGGTTTAAAATGTTCGTAATGAATGCCTCTACAAATCTTGTTATGGTCAAAACCACGCCAGACTTACCGTTTTTGAGAAAAAATATGTGTATCGCACAATAACATACATATTTTTACATATTTTCAGCTAAAAGTATGGCATAATTTGGTTTATTTCCATTTTCTCGGAAACTACTAGGCCTAGAATTAAGATTTTTGGTTTAAAATGTTCGTAATGAATGCCTCTACAAATCTTGTAATGGTCAAAACAACGCCAGACTTACCGTTTTTGAGAAAAAATATGTGTATCGCACAATAACATACATATTTTTACATATTTTCAGCTAAAAGTATGGCATAATTTGGTTTATTTCCATTTTCTCGGAAACTACTAGGCCTAGAATTAAGATTTTTGGTTTAAAATGTTCGTAATGAATGCCTCTACAAATCTTGTTATGGTCAAAACCACGCCAGACTTACCGTTTTTGAGAAAAAATATGTGCATCGCACAATAACATACATATTTTTAGCTAAAAGTATGGCATAATTTGGTTTATTTTCATTTTCTCGGAAACTACTAGGCCTAGAATTAAGATTTTTGGTTTAAAATGTTCGTAATGAATGCCTCTACAAATCTTGTTATGGTCAAAACCACGCCAGACTTACCGTTTTTGAGAAAAAATATGTGCATCGCACAATAACATACATATTTTTAGCTAAAAGTATGGCATAATTTGGTTTATTTCCATTTTCTCGGAAACTACTAGGCCTAGAATTAAGATTTTTGGTTTAAAATGTTCGTAATGAATGCCTCTACAAATCTTGTTATGGTCAAAACCACGCCAGACTTACCGTTTTTGAGAAAAAATATGTGTATCGCACAATAACATACATATTTTTACATATTTTCAGCTAAAAGTATGGCATAATTTGGTTTATTTCCATTTTCTCGGAAACTACTAGGCCTAGAATTAAGATTTTTGGTTTAAAATGTTCGTAATGAATGCCTCTACAAATCTTGTTATGGTCAAAACCACGCCAGACTTACCGTTTTTGAGAAAAAATATGTGCATCGCACAATAACATACATATTTTTAGCTAAAAGTATGGCATAATTTGGTTTATTTCCATTTTCTCGGAAACTACTAGGCCTAGAATTAAGATTTTTGGTTTAAAATGTTCGTAATGAATGCCTCTACAAATCTTGTTATGGTCAAAACCACGCCAGACTTACCGTTTTTGAGAAAAAATATGTGTATCGCACAATAACATACATATTTTTACATATTTTCAGCTAAAAGTATGGCATAATTTGGTTTATTTCCATTTTCTCGGAAACTACTAGGCCTAGAATTAAGATTTTTGGTTTAAAATGTTCGTAATGAATGCCTCTACAAATCTTGTTATGGTCAAAACCACGCCAGACTTACCGTTTTTGAGAAAAAATATGTGCATCGCACAATAACATACATATTTTTAGCTAAAAGTATGGCATAATTTGGTTTATTTCCATTTTCTCGGAAACTAGTAGGCCTAGAATTAAGATTTTTGGTTTAAAATGTTCGTAATGAATGCCTCTACAAATCTTGTTATGGTCAAAACCACGCCAGACTTACCGTTTTTGAGAAAAAATATGTGCATCGCACAATAACATACATATTTTTAGCTAAAAGTATGGCATAATTTGGTTTATTTCCATTTTCTCGGAAACTACTAGGCCTAGAATTAAGATTTTTGGTTTAAAATGTTCGTAATGAATGCCTCTACAAATCTTGTTATGGTCAAAACCACGCCAGACTTACCGTTTTTGAGAAAAAATATGTGTATCGCACAATAACATACATATTTTTACATATTTTCAGCTAAAAGTATGGCATAATTTGGTTTATTTCCATTTTCTCGGAAACTACTAGGCCTAGAATTAAGATTTTTGGTTTAAAATGTTCGTAATGAATGCCTCTACAAATCTTGTTATGGTCAAAACCACGCCAGACTTACCGTTTTTGAGAAAAAATATGTGTATCGCACAATAACATACATATTTTTACATATTTTCAGCTAAAAGTATGGCATAATTTGGTTTATTTCCATTTTCTCGGAAACTACTAGGCCTAGAATTAAGATTTTTGGTTTAAAATGTTCGTAATGAATGCCTCTACAAATCTTGTTATGGTCAAAACCACGCCAGACTTACCGTTTTTGAGAAAAAATATGTGCATCGCACAATAACATACATATTTTTAGCTAAAAGTATGGCATAATTTGGTTTATTTCCATTTTCTCGGAAACTACTAGGCCTAGAATTAAGATTTTTGGTTTAAAATGTTCGTAATGAATGCCTCTACAAATCTTGTTATGGTCAAAACCACGCCAGACTTACCGTTTTTGAGAAAAAATATGTGTATCGCACAATAACATACATATTTTTACATATTTTCAGCTAAAAGTATGGCATAATTTGGTTTATTTCCATTTTCTCGGAAACTACTAGGCCTAGAATTAAGATTTTTGGTTTAAAATGTTCGTAATGAATGCCTCTACAAATCTTGTTATGGTCAAAACCACGCAAGACTTACCGTTTTTGAGAAAAAATATGTGCATCGCACAATAACATACATATTTTTACATATTTTCAGCTAAAAGTATGGCATAATTTGGTTTATTTCCATTTTCTCGGAAACTACTAGGCCTAGAATTAAGATTTTTCGTTTAAAATGTTCGTAATGAATGCCTCTACAAATCTTGTTATGGTCAAAACCACGCCAGACTTACCGTTTTTGAGAAAAAATATGTGTATCGCACAATAACATACATATTTTTACATATTTTCAGCTAAAAGTATGGCATAATTTGGTTTATTTCCATTTTCTCGGAAACTACTAGGCCTAGAATTAAGATTTTTGGTTTAAAATGTTCGTAATGAATGCCTCTACAAATCTTGTTATGGTCAAAACCACGCCAGACTTACCGTTTTTGAGAAAAAATATGTGCATCGCACAATAACATACATATTTTTAGCTAAAAGTATGGCATAATTTGGTTTATTTCCACTTTCTCGGAAACTACTAGGCCTAGAATTAAGATTTTTGGTTTAAAATGTTCGTAATGAATGCCTCTACAAATCTTGTTATGGTCAAAACCACGCCAGACTTACCGTTTTTGAGAAAAAATATGTGCATCGCACAATAACATACATATTTTTAGCTAAAAGTATGGCATAATTTGGTTTATTTTCATTTTCTCGGAAACTACTAGGCCTAGAATTAAGATTTTTGGTTTAAAATGTTCGTAATGAATGCCTCTACAAATCTTGTTATGGTCAAAACCACGCCAGACTTACCGTTTTTGAGAAAAAATATGTGCATCGCACAATAACATACATATTTTTAGCTAAAAGTATGGCATAATTTGGTTTATTTCCATTTTCTCGGAAACTACTAGGCCTAGAATTAAGATTTTTGGTTTAAAATGTTCGTAATGAATGCCTCTACAAATCTTGTTATGGTCAAAACCACGCCAGACTTACCGTTTTTGAGAAAAAATATGTGCATCGCACAATAACATACATATTTTTACATATTTTCAGCTAAAAGTATGGCATAATTTGGTTTATTTTCATTTTCTCGGAAACTACTAGGCCTAGAATTAAGATTTTTGGTTTAAAATGTTCGTAATGAATGCCTCTACAAATCTTGTTATGGTCAAAACCACGCCAGACTTACCGTTTTTGAGAAAAAATATGTGCATCGCACAATAACATACATATTTTTAGCTAAAAGTATGGCATAATTTGGTTTATTTTCATTTTCTCGGAAACTACTAGGCCTAGAATTAAGATTTTTGGTTTAAAATGTTCGTAATGAATGCCTCTACAAATCTTGTTATGGTCAAAACCACGCCAGACTTACCGTTTTTGAGAAAAAATATGTGTATCGCACAATAACATACATATTTTTACATATTTTCAGCTAAAAGTATGGCATAATTTGGTTTATTTCCATTTTCTCGGAAACTACTAGGCCTAGAATTAAGATTTTTGGTTTAAAATGTTCGTAATGAATGCCTCTACAAATCTTGTTATGGTCAAAACCACGCCAGACTTACCGTTTTTGAGAAAAAATATGTGCATCGCACAATAACATACATATTTTTAGCTAAAAGTATGGCATAATTTGGTTTATTTTCATTTTCTCGGAAACTACTAGGCCTAGAATTAAGATTTTTGGTTTAAAATGTTCGTAATGAATGCCTCTACAAATCTTGTTATGGCCAAAACCACGCCAGACTTACCGTTTTTGAGAAAAAATATGTGCATCGCACAATAACATACATATTTTTAGCTAAAAGTATGGCATAATTTGGTTTATTTTCATTTTCTCGGAAACTACTAGGCCTAGAATTAAGATTTTTGGTTTAAAATGTTCGTAATGAATGCCTCTACAAATCTTGTTACGGTCAAAACCACGCCAGACTTACCGTTTTTGAGAAAAAATATGTGTATCGCACAATAACATACATATTTTTACATATTTTCAGCTAAAAGTATGGCATAATTTGGTTTATTTCCATTTTCTCGGAAACTACTAGGCCTAGAATTAAGATTTTTGGTTTAAAATGTTCGTAATGAATGCCTCTACAAATCTTGTTATGGTCAAAACCACGCCAGACTTACCCTTTTTGAGAAAAAATATGTGCATCGCACAATAACATACATATTTTTAGCTAAAAGTATGGCATAATTTGGTTTATTTTCATTTTCTCGGAAACTACTAGGCCTAGAATTAAGATTTTTGGTTTAAAATGTTCGTAATGAATGCCTCTACAAATCTTGTTATGGTCAAAACCACGCCAGACTTACCGTTTTTGAGAAAAAATATGTGTATCGCACAATAACATACATATTTTTACATATTTTCAGCTAAAAGTATGGCATAATTTGGTTTATTTCCATTTTCTCGGAAACTACTAGGCCTAGAATTAAGATTTTTGGTTTAAAATGTTCGTAATGAATGCCTCTACAAATCTTGTTATGGTCAAAACCACGCCAGACTTACCGTTTTTGAGAAAAAATATGTGCATCGCACAATAACATACATATTTTTAGCTAAAAGTATGGCATAATTTGGTTTATTTTCATTTTCTCGGAAACTACTAGGCCTAGAATTAAGATTTTTGGTTTAAAATGTTCGTAATGAATGCCTCTACAAATCTTGTTATGGTCAAAACCACGCCAGACTTACCGTTTTTGAGAAAAAATATGTGTATCGCACAATAACATACATATTTTTACATATTTTCAGCTAAAAGTATGGCATAATTTGGTTTATTTCCATTTTCTCGGAAACTACTAGGCCTAGAATTAAGATTTTTGGTTTAAAATGTTCGTAATGAATGCCTCTACAAATCTTGTTATGGTCAAAACCACGCCAGACTTACCGTTTTTGAGAAAAAATATGTGCATCGCACAATAACATACATATTTTTAGCTAAAAGTATGGCATAATTTGGTTTATTTTCATTTTCTCGGAAACTACTAGGCCTAGAATTAAGATTTTTGGTTTAAAATGTTCGTAATGAATGCCTCTACAAATCTTGTTATGGTCAAAACCACGCCAGACTTACCGTTTTTGAGAAAAAATATGTGCATCGCACAATAACATACATATTTTTAGCTAAAAGTATGGCATAATTTGGTTTATTTTCATTTTCTCGGAAACTACTAGGCCTAGAATTAAGATTTTTGGTTTAAAATGTTCGTAATGAATGCCTCTACAAATCTTGTTACGGTCAAAACCACGCCAGACTTACCGTTTTTGAGAAAAAATATGTGTATCGCACAATAACATACATTTTTTTACATATTTTCAGCTAAAAGTATGGCATAATTTGGTTTATTTCCATTTTCTCGGAAACTACTAGGCCTAGAATTAAGATTTTTGGTTTAAAATGTTCGTAATGAATGCCTCTACAAATCTTGTTATGGTCAAAACCACGCCAGACTTACCCTTTTTGAGAAAAAATATGTGCATCGCACAATAACATACATATTTTTAGCTAAAAGTATGGCATAATTTGGTTTATTTTCATTTTCTCGGAAACTACTAGGCCTAGAATTAAGATTTTTGGTTTAAAATGTTCGTAATGAATGCCTCTACAAATCTTGTTATGGTCAAAACCACGCCAGACTTACCGTTTTTGAGAAAAAATATGTGTATCGCACAATAACATACATATTTTTACATATTTTCAGCTAAAAGTATGGCATAATTTGGTTTATTTCCATTTTCTCGGAAACTACTAGGCCTAGAATTAAGATTTTTGGTTTAAAATGTTCGTAATGAATGCCTCTACAAATCTTGTTATGGTCAAAACCACGCCAGACTTACCGTTTTTGAGAAAAAATATGTGCATCGCACAATAACATACATATTTTTAGCTAAAAGTATGGCATAATTTGGTTTATTTTCATTTTCTCGGAAACTACTAGGCCTAGAATTAAGATTTTTGGTTTAAAATGTTCGTAATGAATGCCTCTACAAATCTTGTTATGGTCAAAACCACGCCAGACTTACCGTTTTTGAGAAAAAATATGTGCATCGCACAATAACATACATATTTTTAGCTAAAAGTATGGCATAATTTGGTTT
Source organism: Myathropa florea (assembly GCA_930367185.1). Taxonomy (NCBI): domain Eukaryota; kingdom Metazoa; phylum Arthropoda; class Insecta; order Diptera; family Syrphidae; genus Myathropa; species Myathropa florea. Next base: position 36,932,385 of record OV884003.1, read on the forward strand.
ATTTTCATTTTCTCGGAAACTACTAGGCCTAGAATTAAGATTTTTGGTTTAAAATGTTCGTAATGAATGCCTCTACAAATCTTGTTATGGTCAAAACCACGCCAGACTTACCGTTTTTGAGAAAAAATATGTGTATCGCACAATAACATACATATTTTTACATATTTTCAGCTAAAAGTATGGCATAATTTGGTTTATTTCCATTTTCTCGGAAACTACTAGGCCTAGAATTAAGATTTTTGGTTTAAAATGTTCGTAATGAATGCCTCTACAAATCTTGTTATAGTCAAAACCACGCCAGACTTACCCTTTTTGAGAAAAAATATGTGCATCGCACAATAACATACATATTTTTAGCTAAAAGTATGGCATAATTTGGTTTATTTTCATTTTCTCGGAAACTACTAGGCCTAGAATTAAGATTTTTGGTTTAAAATGTTCGTAATGAATGCCTCTACAAATCTTGTTATGGTCAAAACCACGCCAGACTTACCGTTTTTGAGAAAAAATATGTGTATCGCACAATAACATACATATTTTTACATATTTTCAGCTAAAAGTATGGCATAATTTGGTTTATTTCCATTTTCTCGGAAACTACTAGGCCTAGAATTAAGATTTTTGGTTTAAAATGTTCGTAATGAATGCCTCTACAAATCTTGTTATGGTCAAAACCACGCCAGACTTACCGTTTTTGAGAAAAAATATGTGCATCGCACAATAACATACATATTTTTAGCTAAAAGTATGGCATAATTTGGTTTATTTTCATTTTCTCGGAAACTACTAGGCCTAGAATTAAGATTTTTGGTTTAAAATGTTCGTAATGAATGCCTCTACAAATCTTGTTATGGTCAAAACCACGCCAGACTTACCGTTTTTGAGAAAAAATATGTGTATCGCACAATAACATACATATTTTTACATATTTTCAGCTAAAAGTATGGCATAATTTGGTTTATTTCCATTTTCTCGGAAACTACTAGGCCTAGAATTAAGATTTTTGGTTTAAAATGTTCGTAATGAATGCCTCTACAAATCTTGTTATGGTCAAAACCACGCCAGACTTACCGTTTTTGAGAAAAAATATGTGCATCGCACAATAACATACATATTTTTAGCTAAAAGTATGGCATAATTTGGTTTATTTTCATTTTCTCGGAAACTACTAGGCCTAGAATTAAGATTTTTGGTTTAAAATGTTCGTAATGAATGCCTCTACAAATCTTGTTATGGTCAAAACCACGCCAGACTTACCGTTTTTGAGAAAAAATATGTGTATCGCACAATAACATACATATTTTTACATATTTTCAGCTAAAAGTATGGCATAATTTGGTTTATTTCCATTTTCTCGGAAACTACTAGGCCTAGAATTAAGATTTTTGGTTTAAAATGTTCGTAATGAATGCCTCTACAAATCTTGTTATGGTCAAAACCACGCCAGACTTACCGTTTTTGAGAAAAAATATGTGTATCGCACAATAACATACATATTTTTACATATTTTCAGCTAAAAGTATGGCATAATTTGGTTTATTTCCATTTTCTCGGAAACTACTAGGCCTAGAATTAAGATTTTTGGTTTAAAATGTTCGTAATGAATGCCTCTACAAATCTTGTTATGGTCAAAACCACGGAAGACTTACCGTTTTTGAGAAAAAATATGTGTATCGCACAATAACATACATATTTTTACATATTTTCAGCTAAAAGTATGGCATAATTTGGTTTATTTCCATTTTCTCGGAAACTACTAGGCCTAGAATTAAGATTTTTGGTTTAAAATGTTCGTAATGAATGCCTCTACAAATCTTGTTATGGTCAAAACCACGCCAGACTTACCCTTTTTGAGAAAAAATATGTGCATCGCACAATAACATACATATTTTTAGCTAAAAGTATGGCATAATTTGGTTTATTTTCATTTTCTCGGAAACTACTAGGCCTAGAATTAAGATTTTTGGTTTAAAATGTTCGTAATGAATGCCTCTACAAATCTTGTTATGGTCAAAACCACGCCAGACTTACCGTTTTTGAGAAAAAATATGTGTATCGCACAATAACATACATATTTTTACATATTTTCAGCTAAAAGTATGGCATAATTTGGTTTATTTCCATTTTCTCGGAAACTACTAGGCCTAGAATTAAGATTTTTGGTTTAAAATGTTCGTAATGAATGCCTCTACAAATCTTGTTATGGTCAAAACCACGCCAGACTTACCGTTTTTGAGAAAAAATATGTGCATCGCACAATAACATACATATTTTTAGCTAAAAGTATGGCATAATTTGGTTTATTTTCATTTTCTCGGAAACTACTAGGCCTAGAATTAAGATTTTTGGTTTAAAATGTTCGTAATGAATGCCTCTACAAATCTTGTTATGGTCAAAACCACGCCAGACTTACCGTTTTTGAGAAAAAATATGTGTATCGCACAATAACATACATATTTTTACATATTTTCAGCTAAAAGTATGGCATAATTTGGTTTATTTCCATTTTCTCGGAAACTACTAGGCCTAGAATTAAGATTTTTGGTTTAAAATGTTCGTAATGAATGCCTCTACAAATCTTGTTATGGTCAAAACCACGCCAGACTTACCGTTTTTGAGAAAAAATATGTGCATCGCACAATAACATACATATTTTTAGCTAAAAGTATGGCATAATTTGGTTTATTTTCATTTTCTCGGAAACTACTAGGCCTAGAATTAAGATTTTTGGTTTAAAATGTTCGTAATGAATGCCTCTACAAATCTTGTTATGGTCAAAACCACGCCAGACTTACCGTTTTTGAGAAAAAATATGTGCATCGCACAATAACATACATATTTTTAGCTAAAAGTATGGCATAATTTGGTTTATTTTCATTTTCTCGGAAACTACTAGGCCTAGAATTAAGATTTTTGGTTTAAAATGTTCGTAATGAATGCCTCTACAAATCTTGTTATGGTCAAAACCACGCCAGACTTACCGTTTTTGAGAAAAAATATGTGTATCGCACAATAACATACATATTTTTACATATTTTCAGCTAAAAGTATGGCATAATTTGGTTTATTTCCATTTTCTCGGAAACTACTAGGCCTAGAATTAAGATTTTTGGTTTAAAATGTTCGTAATGAATGCCTCTACAAATCTTGTTATAGTCAAAACCACGCCAGACTTACCCTTTTTGAGAAAAAATATGTGCATCGCACAATAACATACATATTTTTAGCTAAAAGTATGGCATAATTTGGTTTATTTTCATTTTCTCGGAAACTACTAGGCCTAGAATTAAGATTTTTGGTTTAAAATGTTCGTAATGAATGCCTCTACAAATCTTGTTATGGTCAAAACCACGCCAGACTTACCGTTTTTGAGAAAAAATATGTGTATCGCACAATAACATACATATTTTTACATATTTTCAGCTAAAAGTATGGCATAATTTGGTTTATTTCCATTTTCTCGGAAACTACTAGGCCTAGAATTAAGATTTTTGGTTTAAAATGTTCGTAATGAATGCCTCTACAAATCTTGTTATGGTCAAAACCACGCCAGACTTACCGTTTTTGAGAAAAAATATGTGCATCGCACAATAACATACATATTTTTAGCTAAAAGTATGGCATAATTTGGTTTATTTTCATTTTCTCGGAAACTACTAGGCCTAGAATTAAGATTTTTGGTTTAAAATGTTCGTAATGAATGCCTCTACAAATCTTGTTATGGTCAAAACCACGCCAGACTTACCGTTTTTGAGAAAAAATATGTGTATCGCACAATAACATACATATTTTTACATATTTTCAGCTAAAAGTATGGCATAATTTGGTTTATTTCCATTTTCTCGGAAACTACTAGGCCTAGAATTAAGATTTTTGGTTTAAAATGTTCGTAATGAATGCCTCTACAAATCTTGTTATGGTCAAAACCACGCCAGACTTACCGTTTTTGAGAAAAAATATGTGCATCGCACAATAACATACATATTTTTAGCTAAAAGTATGGCATAATTTGGTTTATTTTCATTTTCTCGGAAACTACTAGGCCTAGAATTAAGATTTTTGGTTTAAAATGTTCGTAATGAATGCCTCTACAAATCTTGTTATGGTCAAAACCACGCCAGACTTACCGTTTTTGAGAAAAAATATGTGTATCGCACAATAACATACATATTTTTACATATTTTCAGCTAAAAGTATGGCATAATTTGGTTTATTTCCATTTTCTCGGAAACTACTAGGCCTAGAATTAAGATTTTTGGTTTAAAATGTTCGTAATGAATGCCTCTACAAATCTTGTTATGGTCAAAACCACGCCAGACTTACCGTTTTTGAGAAAAAATATGTGTATCGCACAATAACATACATATTTTTACATATTTTCAGCTAAAAGTATGGCATAATTTGGTTTATTTCCATTTTCTCGGAAACTACTAGGCCTAGAATTAAGATTTTTGGTTTAAAATGTTCGTAATGAATGCCTCTACAAATCTTGTTATGGTCAAAACCACGGAAGACTTACCGTTTTTGAGAAAAAATATGTGTATCGCACAATAACATACATATTTTTACATATTTTCAGCTAAAAGTATGGCATAATTTGGTTTATTTCCATTTTCTCGGAAACTACTAGGCCTAGAATTAAGATTTTTGGTTTAAAATGTTCGTAATGAATGCCTCTACAAATCTTGTTATGGTCAAAACCACGCCAGACTTACCCTTTTTGAGAAAAAATATGTGCATCGCACAATAACATACATATTTTTAGCTAAAAGTATGGCATAATTTGGTTTATTTTCATTTTCTCGGAAACTACTAGGCCTAGAATTAAGATTTTTGGTTTAAAATGTTCGTAATGAATGCCTCTACAAATCTTGTTATGGTCAAAACCACGCCAGACTTACCGTTTTTGAGAAAAAATATGTGTATCGCACAATAACATACATATTTTTACATATTTTCAGCTAAAAGTATGGCATAATTTGGTTTATTTCCATTTTCTCGGAAACTACTAGGCCTAGAATTAAGATTTTTGGTTTAAAATGTTCGTAATGAATGCCTCTACAAATCTTGTTATGGTCAAAACCACGCCAGACTTACCGTTTTTGAGAAAAAATATGTGCATCGCACAATAACATACATATTTTTAGCTAAAAGTATGGCATAATTTGGTTTATTTTCATTTTCTCGGAAACTACTAGGCCTAGAATTAAGATTTTTGGTTTAAAATGTTCGTAATGAATGCCTCTACAAATCTTGTTATGGTCAAAACCACGCCAGACTTACCGTTTTTGAGAAAAAATATGTGTATCGCACAATAACATACATATTTTTACATATTTTCAGCTAAAAGTATGGCATAATTTGGTTTATTTCCATTTTCTCGGAAACTACTAGGCCTAGAATTAAGATTTTTGGTTTAAAATGTTCGTAATGAATGCCTCTACAAATCTTGTTATGGTCAAAACCACGCCAGACTTACCGTTTTTGAGAAAAAATATGTGCATCGCACAATAACATACATATTTTTAGCTAAAAGTATGGCATAATTTGGTTTATTTTCATTTTCTCGGAAACTACTAGGCCTAGAATTAAGATTTTTGGTTTAAAATGTTCGTAATGAATGCCTCTACAAATCTTGTTATGGTCAAAACCACGCCAGACTTACCGTTTTTGAGAAAAAATATGTGTATCGCACAATAACATACATATTTTTACATATTTTCAGCTAAAAGTATGGCATAATTTGGTTTATTTCCATTTTCTCGGAAACTACTAGGCCTAGAATTAAGATTTTTGGTTTAAAATGTTCGTAATGAATGCCTCTACAAATCTTGTTATGGTCAAAACCACGCCAGACTTACCGTTTTTGAGAAAAAATATGTGTATCGCACAATAACATACATATTTTTACATATTTTCAGCTAAAAGTATGGCATAATTTGGTTTATTTCCATTTTCTCGGAAACTACTAGGCCTAGAATTAAGATTTTTGGTTTAAAATGTTCGTAATGAATGCCTCTACAAATCTTGTTATGGTCAAAACCACGCCAGACTTACCGTTTTTGAGAAAAAATATGTGTATCGCACAATAACATACATATTTTTACATATTTTCAGCTAAAAGTATGGCATAATTTGGTTTATTTCCATTTTCTCGGAAACTACTAGGCCTAGAATTAAGATTTTTGGTTTAAAATGTTCGTAATGAATGCCTCTACAAATCTTGTTATGGTCAAAACCACGCCAGACTTACCGTTTTTGAGAAAAAATATGTGTATCGCACAATAACATACATATTTTTACATATTTTCAGCTAAAAGTATGGCATAATTTGGTTTATTTCCATTTTCTCGGAAACTACTAGGCCTAGAATTAAGATTTTTGGTTTAAAATGTTCGTAATGAATGCCTCTACAAATCTTGTTATGGTCAAAACCACGCCAGACTTACCGTTTTTGAGAAAAAATATGTGCATCGCACAATAACATACATATTTTTAGCTAAAAGTATGGCATAATTTGGTTTATTTCCATTTTCTCGGAAACTACTAGGCCTAGAATTAAGATTTTTGGTTTAAAATGTTCGTAATGAATGCCTCTACAAATCTTGTTATGGTCAAAACCACGCCAGACTTACCGTTTTTGAGAAAAAATATGTGTATCGCACAATAACATACATATTTTTACATATTTTCAGCTAAAAGTATGGCATAATTTGGTTTATTTCCATTTTCTCGGAAACTACTAGGCCTAGAATTAAGACTTTTGGTTTAAAATGTTCGTAATGAATGCCTCTACAAATCTTGTTATGGTCAAAACCACGCCAGACTTACCGTTTTTGAGAAAAAATATGTGTATCGCACAATAACATACATATTTTTACATATTTTCAGCTAAAAGTATGGCATAATTTGGTTTATTTCCATTTTCTCGGAAACTACTAGGCCTAGAATTAAGATTTTTGGTTTAAAATGTTCGTAATGAATGCCTCTACAAATCTTGTTATGGTCAAAACCACGCCAGACTTACCGTTTTTGAGAAAAAATATGTGCATCGCACAATAACATACATATTTTTAGCTAAAAGTATGGCATAATTTGGTTTATTTTCATTTTCTCGGAAACTACTAGGCCTAGAATTAAGATTTTTGGTTTAAAATGTTCGTAATGAATGCCTCTACAAATCTTGTTATGGTCAAAACCACGCCAGACTTACCGTTTTTGAGAAAAAATATGTGTATCGCACAATAACATACATATTTTTACATATTTTCAGCTAAAAGTATGGCATAATTTGGTTTATTTCCATTTTCTCGGAAACTACTAGGCCTAGAATTAAGATTTTTGGTTTAAAATGTTCGTAATGAATGCCTCTACAAATCTTGTTATGGTCAAAACCACGCCAGACTTACCGTTTTTGAGAAAAAATATGTGCATCGCACAATAACATACATATTTTTAGCTAAAAGTATGGCATAATTTGGTTTATTTTCATTTTCTCGGAAACTACTAGGCCTAGAATTAAGATTTTTGGTTTAAAATGTTCGTAATGAATGCCTCTACAAATCTTGTTATGGTCAAAACCACGCCAGACTTACCGTTTTTGAGAAAAAATATGTGTATCGCACAATAACATACATATTTTTACATATTTTCAGCTAAAAGTATGGCATAATTTGGTTTATTTCCATTTTCTCGGAAACTACTAGGCCTAGAATTAAGATTTTTGGTTTAAAATGTTCGTAATGAATGCCTCTACAAATCTTGTTATGGTCAAAACCACGCCAGACTTACCGTTTTTGAGAAAAAATATGTGTATCGCACAATAACATACATATTTTTACATATTTTCAGCTAAAAGTATGGCATAATTTGGTTTATTTCCATTTTCTCGGAAACTACTAGGCCTAGAATTAAGATTTTTGGTTTAAAATGTTCGTAATGAATGCCTCTACAAATCTTGTTATGGTCAAAACCACGCCAGACTTACCGTTTTTGAGAAAAAATATGTGCATCGCACAATAACATACATATTTTTAGCTAAAAGTATGGCATAATTTGGTTTATTTTCATTTTCTCGGAAACTACTAGGCCTAGAATTAAGATTTTTGGTTTAAAATGTTCGTAATGAATGCCTCTACAAATCTTGTTATGGTCAAAACCACGCCAGACTTACCGTTTTTGAGAAAAAATATGTGCATCGCACAATAACATACATATTTTTAGCTAAAAGTATGGCATAATTTGGTTTATTTTCATTTTCTCGGAAACTACTAGGCCTAGAATTAAGATTTTTGGTTTAAAATGTTCGTAATGAATGCCTCTACAAATCTTGTTATGGTCAAAACCACGCCAGACTTACCGTTTTTGAGAAAAAATATGTGCATCGCACAATAACATACATATTTTTAGCTAAAAGTATGGCATAATTTGGTTTATTTTCATTTTCTCGGAAACTACTAGGCCTAGAATTAAGATTTTTGGTTTAAAATGTTCGTAATGAATGCCTCTACAAATCTTGTTATGGTCAAAACCACGCCAGACTTACCGTTTTTGAGAAAAAATATGTGTATCGCACAATAACATACATATTTTTACATATTTTCAGCTAAAAGTATGGCATAATTTGGTTTATTTCCATTTTCTCGGAAACTACTAGGCCTAGAATTAAGATTTTTGGTTTAAAATGTTCGTAATGAATGCCTCTACAAATCTTGTTATGGTCAAAACCACGCCAGACTTACCGTTTTTGAGAAAAAATATGTGCATCGCACAATAACATACATATTTTTAGCTAAAAGTATGGCATAATTTGGTTTATTTTCATTTTCTCGGAAACTACTAGGCCTAGAATTAAGATTTTTGGTTTAAAATGTTCGTAATGAATGCCTCTACAAATCTTGTTATGGTCAAAACCACGCCAGACTTACCGTTTTTGAGAAAAAATATGTGCATCGCACAATAACATACATATTTTTAGCTAAAAGTATGGCATAATTTGGTTTATTTTCATTTTCTCGGAAACTACTACGCCTAGAATTAAGATTTTTGGTTTAAAATGTTCGTAATGAATGCCTCTACAAATCTTGTTATGGTCAAAACCACGCCAGACTTACCGTTTTTGAGAAAAAATATGTGTATCGCACAATAACATACATATTTTTACATATTTTCAGCTAAAAGTATGGCATAATTTGGTTTATTTTCATTTTCTCGGAAACTACTAGGCCTAGAATTAAGATTTTTGGTTTAAAATGTTCGTAATGAATGCCTCTACAAATCTTGTTATGGTCAAAACCACGCCAGACTTACCGTTTTTGAGAAAAAATATGTGCATCGCACAATAACATACATATTTTTAGCTAAAAGTATGGCATAATTTGGTTTATTTTCATTTTCTCGGAAACTACTAGGCCTAGAATTAAGATTTTTGGTTTAAAATGTTCGTAATGAATGCCTCTACAAATCTTGTTATGGTCAAAACCACGCCAGACTTACCGTTTTTGAGAAAAAATATGTGTATCGCACAATAACATACATATTTTTACATATTTTCAGCTAAAAGTATGGCATAATTTGGTTTATTTCCATTTTCTCGGAAACTACTAGGCCTAGAATTAAGATTTTTGGTTTAAAATGTTCGTAATGAATGCCTCTACAAATCTTGTTATGGTCAAAACCACGCCAGACTTACCGTTTTTGAGAAAAAATATGTGCATCGCACAATAACATACATATTTTTAGCTAAAAGTATGGCATAATTTGGTTTATTTTCATTTTCTCGGAAACTACTAGGCCTAGAATTAAGATTTTTGGTTTAAAATGTTCGTAATGAATGCCTCTACAAATCTTGTTATGGTCAAAACCACGCCAGACTTACCGTTTTTGAGAAAAAATATGTGCATCGCACAATAACATACATATTTTTAGCTAAAAGTATGGCATAATTTGGTTTATTTTCATTTTCTCGGAAACTACTAGGCCTAGAATTAAGATTTTTGGTTTAAAATGTTCGTAATGAATGCCTCTACAAATCTTGTTATGGTCAAAACCACGCCAGACTTACCGTTTTTGAGAAAAAATATGTGTATCGCACAATAACATACATATTTTTACATATTTTCAGCTAAAAGTATGGCATAATTTGGTTTATTTCCATTTTCTCGGAAACTACTAGGCCTAGAATTAAGATTTTTGGTTTAAAATGTTCGTAATGAATGCCTCTACAAATCTTGTTATGGTCAAAACCACGCCAGACTTACCCTTTTTGAGAAAAAATATGTGCATCGCACAATAACATACATATTTTTAGCTAAAAGTATGGCATAATTTGGTTTATTTTCATTTTCTCGGAAACTACTAGGCCTAGAATTAAGATTTTTGGTTTAAAATGTTCGTAATGAATGCCTCTACAAATCTTGTTATGGTCAAAACCACGCCAGACTTACCGTTTTTGAGAAAAAATATGTGTATCGCACAATAACATACATATTTTTACATATTTTCAGCTAAAAGTATGGCATAATTTGGTTTATTTCCATTTTCTCGGAAACTACTAGGCCTAGAATTAAGATTTTTGGTTTAAAATGTTCGTAATGAATGCCTCTACAAATCTTGTTATGGTCAAAACCACGCCAGACTTACCGTTTTTGAGAAAAAATATGTGCATCGCACAATAACATACATATTTTTAGCTAAAAGTATGGCATAATTTGGTTTATTTCCATTTTCTCGGAAACTACTAGGCCTAGAATTAAGATTTTTGGTTTAAAATGTTCGTAATGAATGCCTCTACAAATCTTGTTATGGTCAAAACCACGCCAGACTTACCCTTTTTGAGAAAAAATATGTGCATCGCACAATAACATACATATTTTTAGCTAAAAGTATGGCATAATTTGGTTTATTTTCATTTTCTCGGAAACTACTAGGCCTAGAATTAAGATTTTTGGTTTAAAATGTTCGTAATGAATGCCTCTACAAATCTTGTTATGGTCAAAACCACGCCAGACTTACCGTTTTTGAGAAAAAATATGTGTATCGCACAATAACATACATATTTTTACATATTTTCAGCTAAAAGTATGGCATAATTTGGTTTATTTCCATTTTCTCGGAAACTACTAGGCCTAGAATAAAGATTTTTGGTTTAAAATGTTCGTAATGAATGCCTCTACAAATCTTGTTATGGTCAAAACCACGCCAGACTTACCGTTTTTGAGAAAAAATATGTGCATCGCACAATAACATACATATTTTTAGCTAAAAGTATGGCATAATTTGGTTTATTTCCATTTTCTCGGAAACTACTAGGCCTAGAATTAAGATTTTTGGTTTAAAATGTTCGTAATGAATGCCTCTACAAATCTTGTTATGGTCAAAACCACGCCAGACTTACCGTTTTTGAGAAAAAATATGTGTATCGCACAATAACATACATATTTTTACATATTTTCAGCTAAAAGTATGGCATAATTTGGTTTATTTCCATTTTCTCGGAAACTACTAGGCCTAGAATTAAGATTTTTGGTTTAAAATGTTCGTAATGAATGCCTCTACAAATCTTGTTATGGTCAAAACCACGCCAGACTTACCGTTTTTGAGAAAAAATATGTGCATCGCACAATAACATACATATTTTTAGCTAAAAGTATGGCATAATTTGGTTTATTTTCATTTTCTCGGAAACTACTAGGCCTAGAATTAAGATTTTTGGTTTAAAATGTTCGTAATGAATGCCTCTACAAATCTTGTTATGGTCAAAACCACGCCAGACTTACCGTTTTTGAGAAAAAATATGTGCATCGCACAATAACATACATATTTTTAGCTAAAAGTATGGCATAATTTGGTTTATTTTCATTTTCTCGGAAACTACTAGGCCTAGAATTAAGATTTTTGGTTTAAAATGTTCGTAATGAATGCCTCTACAAATCTTGTTATGGTCAAAACCACGCCAGACTTACCGTTTTTGAGAAAAAATATGTGTATCGCACAATAACATACATATTTTTACATATTTTCAGCTAAAAGTATGGCATAATTTGGTTTATTTCCATTTTCTCGGAAACTACTAGGCCTAGAATAAAGATTTTTGGTTTAAAATGTTCGTAATGAATGCCTCTACAAATCTTGTTATGGTCAAAACCACGCCAGACTTACCCTTTTTGAGAAAAAATATGTGCATCGCACAATAACATACATATTTTTAGCTAAAAGTATGGCATAATTTGGTTTATTTTCATTTTCTCGGAAACTACTAGGCCTAGAATTAAGATTTTTGGTTTAAAATGTTCGTAATGAATGCCTCTACAAATCTTGTTATGGTCAAAACCACGCCAGACTTACCGTTTTTGAGAAAAAATATGTGTATCGCACAATAACATACATATTTTTACATATTTTCAGCTAAAAGTATGGCATAATTTGGTTTATTTTCATTTTCTCGGAAACTACTAGGCCTAGAATTAAGATTTTTGGTTTAAAATGTTCGTAATGAATGCCTCTACAAATCTTGTTATGGTCAAAACCACGCCAGACTTACCGTTTTTGAGAAAAAATATGTGCATCGCACAATAACATACATATTTTTAGCTAAAAGTATGGCATAATTTGGTTTATTTTCATTTTCTCGGAAACTACTAGGCCTAGAATTAAGATTTTTGGTTTAAAATGTTCGTAATGAATGCCTCTACAAATCTTGTTATGGTCAAAACCACGCCAGACTTACCGTTTTTGAGAAAAAATATGTGTATCGCACAATAACATACATATTTTTACATATTTTCAGCTAAAAGTATGGCATAATTTGGTTTATTTCCATTTTCTCGGAAACTACTAGGCCTAGAATTAAGATTTTTGGTTTAAAATGTTCGTAATGAATGCCTCTACAAATCTTGTTATGGTCAAAACCACGCCAGACTTACCGTTTTTGAGAAAAAATATGTGCATCGCACAATAACATACATATTTTTAGCTAAAAGTATGGCATAATTTGGTTTATTTTCATTTTCTCGGAAACTACTAGGCCTAGAATTAAGATTTTTGGTTTAAAATGTTCGTAATGAATGCCTCTACAAATCTTGTTATGGTCAAAACCACGCCAGACTTACCGTTTTTGAGAAAAAATATGTGCATCGCACAATAACATACATATTTTTACATATTTTCAGCTAAAAGTATGGCATAATTTGGTTTATTTCCATTTTCTCGGAAACTACTAGGCCTAGAATTAAGATTTTTGGTTTAAAATGTTCGTAATGAATGCCTCTACAAATCTTGTTATGGTCAAAACCACGCCAGACTTACCGTTTTTGAGAAAAAATATGTGCATCGCACAATAACATACATATTTTTACATATTTTCAGCTAAAAGTATGGCATAATTTGGTTTATTTCCATTTTCTCGGAAACTACTAGGCCTAGAATTAAGATTTTTGATTTAAAATGTTCGTAATGAATGCCTCTACAAATCTTGTTATGGTCAAAACCACGGAAGACTTACCGTTTTTGAGAAAAAATATGTGTATCGCACAATAACATACATATTTTTACATATTTTCAGCTAAAAGTATGGCATAATTTGGTTTATTTCCATTTTCTCGGAAACTACTAGGCCTAGAATTAAGATTTTTGGTTTAAAATGTTCGTAATGAATGCCTCTACAAATCTTGTTATGGTCAAAACCACGCCAGACTTACCGTTTTCGAGAAAAAATATGTGCATCGCACAATAACATACATATTTTTAGCTAAAAGTATGGCATAATTTGGTTTATTTTCATTTTCTCGGAAACTACTAGGCCTAGAATTAAGATTTTTGGTTTAAAATGTTCGTAATGAATGCCTCTACAAATCTTGTTATGGTCAAAACCACACCAGACTTACCGTTTTTGAGAAAAAATATGTGCATCGCACAATAACATACATATTTTTAGCTAAAAGTATGGCATAATTTGGTTTATTTTCATTTTCTCGGAAACTACTAGGCCTAGAATTAAGATTTTTGGTTTAAAATGTTCGTAATGAATGCCTCTACAAATCTTGTTATGGTCAAAACCACGCCAGACTTACCGTTTTTGAGAAAAAATATGTGTATCGCACAATAACATACATATTTTTACATATTTTCAGCTAAAAGTATGGCATAATTTGGTTTATTTCCATTTTCTCGGAAACTACTAGGCCTAGAATTAAGATTTTTGGTTTAAAATGTTCGTAATGAATGCCTCTACAAATCTTGTTATGGTCAAAACCACGCCAGACTTACCGTTTTTGAGAAAAAATATGTGCATCGCACAATAACATACATATTTTTAGCTAAAAGTATGGCACAATTTGGTTTATTTCCATTTTCTCGGAAACTACTAGGCCTAGAATTAAGATTTTTGGTTTAAAATGTTCGTAATGAATGCCTCTACAAATCTTGTTATGGTCAAAACCACGCCAGACTTACCGTTTTTGAGAAAAAATATGTGCATCGCACAATAACATACATATTTTCAGCTAAAAGTATGGCATAATTTGGTTTATTTCCATTTTCTCGGAAACTACTAGGCCTAGAATTAAGATTTTTGGTTTAAAATGTTCGTAATGAATGCCTCTACAAATCTTGTTATGGTCAAAACCACGCCAGACTTACCGTTTTTGAGAAAAAATATGTGCATCGCACAATAACATACATATTTTCAGCTAAAAGTATGGCATAATTTGGTTTATTTCCATTTTCTCGGAAACTACTAGGCCTAGAATTAAGATTTTTGGTTTAAAATGTTCGTAATGAATGCCTCTACAAATCTTGTTATGGTCAAAACCACGCCAGACTTACCGTTTTTGAGAAAAAATATGTGTATCGCACAATAACATACATATTTTTACATATTTTCAGCTAAAAGTATGGCATAATTTGGTTTATTTCCATTTTCTCGGAAACTACTAGGCCTAGAATTAAGATTTTTGGTTTAAAATGTTCGTAATGAATGCCTCTACAAATCTTGTTATGGTCAAAACCACGCCAGACTTACCGTTTTTGAGAAAAAATATGTGCATCGCACAATAACATACATATTTTTAGCTAAAAGTATGGCATAATTTGGTTTATTTTCATTTTCTCGGAAACTACTAGGCCTAGAATTAAGATTTTTGGTTTAAAATGTTCGTAATGAATGCCTCTACAAATCTTGTTATGGTCAAAACCACGCCAGACTTACCGTTTTTGAGAAAAAATATGTGCATCGCACAATAACATACATATTTTTAGCTAAAAGTATGGCATAATTTGGTTTATTTTCATTTTCTCGGAAACTACAAGGCCTAGAATTAAGATTTTTGGTTTAAAATGTTCGTAATGAATGCCTCTACAAATCTTGTTATGGTCAAAACCACGCCAGACTTACCGTTTTTGAGAAAAAATATGTGTATCGCACAATAACATACATATTTTTACATATTTTCAGCTAAAAGTATGGCATAATTTGGTTTATTTCCATTTTCTCGGAAACTACTAGGCCTAGAATTAAGATTTTTGGTTTAAAATGTTCGTAATGAATGCCTCTACAAATCTTGTTATGGTCAAAACCACGCCAGACTTACCGTTTTTGAGAAAAAATATGTGTATCGCACAATAACATACATATTTTTACATATTTTCAGCTAAAAGTATGGCATAATTTGGTTTATTTCCATTTTCTCGGAAACTACTAGGCCTAGAATTAAGATTTTTGGTTTAAAATGTTCGTAATGAATGCCTCTACAAATCTTGTTATGGTCAAAACCACGCCAGACTTACCGTTTTTGAGAAAAAATATGTGCATCGCACAATAACATACATATTTTTAGCTAAAAGTATGGCATAATTTGGTTTATTTCCATTTTCTCGGAAACTACTAGGCCTAGAATTAAGATTTTTGGTTTAAAATGTTCGTAATGAATGCCTCTACAAATCTTGTTATGGTCAAAACCACGCCAGACTTACCGTTTTTGAGAAAAAATATGTGCATCGCACAATAACATACATATTTTTAGCTAAAAGTATGGCATAATTTGGTTTATTTCCATTTTCTCGGAAACTACTAGGCCTAGAATTAAGATTTTTGGTTTAAAATGTTCGTAATGAATGCCTCTACAAATCTTGTTATGGTCAAAACCACGCCAGACTTACCGTTTTTGAGAAAAAATATGTGTATCGCACAATAACATACATATTTTTACATATTTTCAGCTAAAAGTATGGCATAATTTGGTTTATTTCCATTTTCTCGGAAACTACTAGGCCTAGAATTAAGATTTTTGGTTTAAAATGTTCGTAATGAATGCCTCTACAAATCTTGTTATAGTCAAAACCACGCCAGACTTACCGTTTTTGAGAAAAAATATGTGCATCGCACAATAACATACATATTTTTAGCTAAAAGTATGGCATAATTTGGTTTATTTTCATTTTCTCGGAAACTACTAGGCCTAGAATTAAGATTTTTGGTTTAAAATGTTCGTAATGAATGCCTCTACAAATCTTGCTATGGTCAAAACCACGCCAGACTTACCGTTTTTGAGAAAAAATATGTGCATCGCACAATAACATACATATTTTTAGCTAAAAGTATGGCATAATTTGGTTTATTTTCATTTTCTCGGAAACTACTAGGCCTAGAATTAAGATTTTTGGTTTAAAATGTTCGTAATGAATGCCTCTACAAATCTTGTTATGGTCAAAACCACGCCAGACTTACCGTTTTTGAGAAAAAATATGTGTATCGCACAATAACATACATATTTTTACATATTTTCAGCTAAAAGTATGGCATAATTTGGTTTATTTCCATTTTCTCGGAAACTACTAGGCCTAGAATTAAGATTTTTGGTTTAAAATGTTCGTAATGAATGCCTCTACAAATCTTGTTATGGTCAAAACCACGCCAGACTTACCGTTTTTGAGAAAAAATATGTGCATCGCACAATAACATACATATTTTTAGCTAAAAGTATGGCATAATTTGGTTTATTTCCATTTTCTCGGAAACTACTAGGCCTAGAATTAAGATTTTTGGTTTAAAATGTTCGTAATGAATGCCTCTACAAATCTTGTTATGGTCAAAACCACGCCAGACTTACCGTTTTTGAGAAAAAATATGTGCATCGCACAATAACATACATATTTTTAGCTAAAAGTATGGCATAATTTGGTTTATTTTCATTTTCTCGGAAACTACTAGGCCTAGAATTAAGATTTTTGGTTTAAAATGTTCGTAATGAATGCCTCTACAAATCTTGTTATGGTCAAAACCACGCCAGACTTACCGTTTTTGAGAAAAAATATGTGTATCGCACAATAACATACATATTTTTACATATTTTCAGCTAAAAGTATGGCATAATTTGGTTTATTTCCATTTTCTCGGAAACTACTAGGCCTAGAATTAAGATTTTTGGTTTAAAATGTTCGTAATGAATGCCTCTACAAATCTTGTTATGGTCAAAACCACGCCAGACTTACCGTTTTTGAGAAAAAATATGTGTATCGCACAATAACATACATATTTTTACATATTTTCAGCTAAAAGTATGGCATAATTTGGTTTATTTCCATTTTCTCGGAAACTACTAGGCCTAGAATTAAGATTTTTGGTTTAAAATGTTCGTAATGAATGCCTCTACAAATCTTGTTATGGTCAAAACCACGCCAGACTTACCGTTTTTGAGAAAAAATATGTGCATCGCACAATAACATACATATTTTTAGCTAAAAGTATGGCATAATTTGGTTTATTTTCATTTTCTCGGAAACTACTAGGCCTAGAATTAAGATTTTTGGTTTAAAATGTTCGTAATGAATGCCTCTACAAATCTTGTTATGGTCAAAACCACGCCAGACTTACCGTTTTTGAGAAAAAATATGTGCATCGCACAATAACATACATATTTTTAGCTAAAAGTATGGCATAATTTGGTTTATTTTCATTTTCTCGGAAACTACTAGGCCTAGAATTAAGATTTTTGGTTTAAAATGTTCGTAATGAATGCCTCTACAAATCTTGTTATGGTCAAAACCACGCCAGACTTACCGTTTTTGAGAAAAAATATGTGCATCGCACAATAACATACATATTTTTAGCTAAAAGTATGGCATAATTTGGTTTATTTTCATTTTCTCGGAAACTACTAGGCCTAGAATTAAGATTTTTGGTTTAAAATGTTCGTAATGAATGCCTCTACAAATCTTGTTATGGTCAAAACCACGCCAGACTTACCGTTTTTGAGAAAAAATATGTGCATCGCACAATAACATACATATTTTTAGCTAAAAGTATGGCATAATTTGGTTTATTTTCATTTTCTCGGAAACTACTAGGCCTAGAATTAAGATTTTTGGTTTAAAATGTTCGTAATGAATGCCTCTACAAATCTTGTTATGGTCAAAACCACGCCAGACTTACCGTTTTTGAGAAAAAATATGTGTATCGCACAATAACATACATATTTTTACATATTTTCAGCTAAAAGTATGGCATAATTTGGTTTATTTCCATTTTCTCGGAAACTACTAGGCCTAGAATTAAGATTTTTGGTTTAAAATGTTCGTAATGAATGCCTCTACAAATCTTGTTATGGTCAAAACCACGCCAGACTTACCGTTTTTGAGAAAAAATATGTGTATCGCACAATAACATACATATTTTTACATATTTTCAGCTAAAAGTATGGCATAATTTGGTTTATTTCCATTTTCTCGGAAACTACTAGGCCTAGAATTAAGATTTTTGGTTTAAAATGTTCGTAATGAATGCCTCTACAAATCTTGTTATGGTCAAAACCACGCCAGACTTACCGTTTTTGAGAAAAAATATGTGTATCGCACAATAACATACATATTTTTACATATTTTCAGCTAAAAGTATGGCATAATTTGGTTTATTTCCATTTTCTCGGAAACTACTAGGCCTAGAATTAAGATTTTTGGTTTAAAATGTTCGTAATGAATGCCTCTACAAATCTTGTTATGGTCAAAACCACGCCAGACTTACCCTTTTTGAGAAAAAATATGTGCATCGCACAATAACATACATATTTTTAGCTAAAAGTATGGCATAATTTGGTTTATTTCCATTTTCTCGGAAACTACTAGGCCTAGAATTAAGATTTTTGGTTTAAAATGTTCGTAATGAATGCCTCTACAAATCTTGTTATGGTCAAAACCACGCCAGACTTACCGTTTTTGAGAAAAAATATGTGCATCGCACAATAACATACATATTTTTAGCTAAAAGTATGGCATAATTTGGTTTATTTCCATTTTCTCGGAAACTACTAGGCCTAGAATTAAGATTTTTGGTTTAAAATGTTCGTAATGAATGCCTCTACAAATCTTGTTATGGTCAAAACCACGCCAGACTTACCGTTTTTGAGAAAAAATATGTGTATCGCACAATAACATACATATTTTTACATATTTTCAGCTAAAAGTATGGCATAATTTGGTTTATTTCCATTTTCTCGGAAACTACTAGGCCTAGAATTAAGATTTTTGGTTTAAAATGTTCGTAATGAATGCCTCTACAAATCTTGTTATGGTCAAAACCACGCCAGACTTACCGTTTTTGAGAAAAAATATGTGCATCGCACAATAACATACATATTTTTAGCTAAAAGTATGGCATAATTTGGTTTATTTCCATTTTCTCGGAAACTGCTAGGCCTAGAATTAAGATTTTTGGTTTAAAATGTTCGTAATGAATGCCTCTACAAATCTTGTTATGGTCAAAACCACGCCAGACTTACCGTTTTTGAGAAAAAATATGTGCATCGCACAATAACATACATATTTTTAGCTAAAAGTATGGCATAATTTGGTTTATTTTCATTTTCTCGGAAACTACTAGGCCTAGAATTAAGATTTTTGGTTTAAAATGTTCGTAATGAATGCCTCTACAAATCTTGTTATGGTCAAAACCACGCCAGACTTACCGTTTTTGAGAAAAAATATGTGTATCGCACAATAACATACATATTTTTACATATTTTCAGCTAAAAGTATGGCATAATTTGGTTTATTTCCATTTTCTCGGAAACTACTAGGCCTAGAATTAAGATTTTTGGTTTAAAATGTTCGTAATGAATGCCTCTACAAATCTTGTTATGGTCAAAACCACGCCAGACTTACCGTTTTTGAGAAAAATATGTGTATCGCACAATAACATACATATTTTTACATATTTTCAGCTAAAAGTATGGCATAATTTGGTTTATTTCCATTTTCTCGGAAACTACTAAGCCTAGAATTAAGATTTTTGGTTTAAAATGTTCGTAATGAATGCCTCTACAAATCTTGTTATGGTCAAAACCACGCCAGACTTACCGTTTTTGAGAAAAAATATGTGTATCGCACAATAACATACATATTTTTACATATTTTCAGCTAAAAGTATGGCATAATTTGGTTTATTTCCATTTTCTCGGAAACTACTAGGCCTAGAATTAAGATTTTTGGTTTAAAATGTTCGTAATGAATGCCTCTACAAATCTTGTTATGGTCAAAACCACGCCAGACTTACCGTTTTTGAGAAAAAATATGTGTATCGCACAATAACATACATATTTTTACATATTTTCAGCTAAAAGTATGGCATAATTTGGTTTATTTCCATTTTCTCGGAAACTACTAGGCCTAGAATTAAGATTTTTGGTTTAAAATGTTCGTAATGAATGCCTCTACAAATCTTGTTATGGTCAAAACCACGCCAGACTTACCGTTTTTGAGAAAAAATATGTGCATCGCACAATAACATACATATTTTTAGCTAAAAGTATGGCATAATTTGGTTTATTTTCATTTTCTCGGAAACTACTAGGCCTAGAATTAAGATTTTTGGTTTAAAATGTTCGTAATGAATGCCTCTACAAATCTTGTTATGGTCAAAACCACGCCAGACTTACCGTTTTTGAGAAAAAATATGTGTATCGCACAATAACATACATATTTTTACATATTTTCAGCTAAAAGTATGGCATAATTTGGTTTATTTTCATTTTCTCGGAAACTACTAGGCCTAGAATTAAGATTTTTGGTTTAAAATGTTCGTAATGAATGCCTCTACAAATCTTGTTATGGTCAAAACCACGCCAGACTTACCGTTTTTGAGAAAAAATATGTGCATCGCACAATAACATACATATTTTTAGCTAAAAGTATGGCATAATTTGGTTTATTTTCATTTTCTCGGAAACTACTAGGCCTAGAATTAAGATTTTTGGTTTAAAATGTTCGTAATGAATGCCTCTACAAATCTTGTTATGGTCAAAACCACGCCAGACTTACCGTTTTTGAGAAAAAATATGTGCATCGCACAATAACATACATATTTTTAGCTAAAAGTATGGCATAATTTGGTTTATTTTCATTTTCTCGGAAACTACTAGGCCTAGAATTAAGATTTTTGGTTTAAAATGTTCGTAATGAATGCCTCTACAAATCTTGTTATGGTCAAAACCACGCCAGACTTACCGTTTTTGAGAAAAAATATGTGTATCGCACAATAACATACATATTTTTACATATTTTCAGCTAAAAGTATGGCATAATTTGGTTTATTTCCATTTTCTCGGAAACTACTAGGCCTAGAATTAAGATTTTTGGTTTAAAATGTTCGTAATGAATGCCTCTACAAATCTTGTTATGGTCAAAACCACGCCAGACTTACCGTTTTTGAGAAAAAATATGTGCATCGCACAATAACATACATATTTTTAGCTAAAAGTATGGCATAATTTGGTTTATTTCCATTTTCTCGGAAACTACTAGGCCTAGAATTAAGATTTTTGGTTTAAAATGTTCGTAATGAATGCCTCTACAAATCTTGTTATGGTCAAAACCACGCCAGACTTACCGTTTTTGAGAAAAAATATGTGTATCGCACAATAACATACATATTTTTACATATTTTCAGCTAAAAGTATGGCATAATTTGGTTTATTTCCATTTTCTCGGAAACTACTAGGCCTAGAATTAAGATTTTTGGTTTAAAATGTTCGTAATGAATGCCTCTACAAATCTTGTTATGGTCAAAACCACGCCAGACTTACCGTTTTTGAGAAAAAATATGTGTATCGCACAATAACATACATATTTTTACATATTTTCAGCTAAAAGTATGGCATAATTTGGTTTATTTCCATTTTCTCGGAAACTACTAGGCCTAGAATTAAGATTTTTGGTTAAAAATGTTCGTAATGAATGCCTCTACAAATCTTGTTATGGTCAAAACCACGCCAGACTTACCGTTTTTGAGAAAAAATATGTGTATCGCACAATAACATACATATTTTTACATATTTTCAGCTAAAAGTATGGCATAATTTGGTTTATTTCCATTTTCTCGGAAACTACTAGGCCTAGAATTAAGATTTTTGGTTTAAAATGTTCGTAATGAATGCCTCTACAAATCTTGTTATGGTCAAAACCACGCCAGACTTACCGTTTTTGAGAAAAAATATGTGCATCGCACAATAACATACATATTTTTAGCTAAAAGTATGGCATAATTTGGTTTATTTTCATTTTCTCGGAAACTACTAGGCCTAGAATTAAGATTTTTGGTTTAAAATGTTCGTAATGAATGCCTCTACAAATCTTGTTATGGTCAAAACCACGCCAGACTTACCGTTTTTGAGAAAAAATATGTGTATCGCACAATAACATACATATTTTTACATATTTTCAGCTAAAAGTATGGCATAATTTGGTTTATTTTCATTTTCTCGGAAACTACTAGGCCTAGAATTAAGATTTTTGGTTTAAAATGTTCGTAATGAATGCCTCTACAAATCTTGTTATGGTCAAAACCACGCCAGACTTACCGTTTTTGAGAAAAAATATGTGCATCGCACAATAACATACATATTTTTAGCTAAAAGTATGGCATAATTTGGTTTATTTTCATTTTCTCGGAAACTACTAGGCCTAGAATTAAGATTTTTGGTTTAAAATGTTCGTAATGAATGCCTCTACAAATCTTGTTATGGTCAAAACCACGCCAGACTTACCGTTTTTGAGAAAAAATATGTGCATCGCACAATAACATACATATTTTTAGCTAAAAGTATGGCATAATTTGGTTTATTTTCATTTTCTCGGAAACTACTAGGCCTAGAATTAAGATTTTTGGTTTAAAATGTTCGTAATGAATGCCTCTACAAATCTTGTTATGGTCAAAACCACGCCAGACTTACCGTTTTTGAGAAAAAATATGTGTATCGCACAATAACATACATATTTTTACATATTTTCAGCTAAAAGTATGGCATAATTTGGTTTATTTCCATTTTCTCGGAAACTACTAGGCCTAGAATTAAGATTTTTGGTTTAAAATGTTCGTAATGAATGCCTCTACAAATCTTGTTATGGTCAAAACCACGCCAGACTTACCGTTTTTGAGAAAAAATATGTGCATCGCACAATAACATACATATTTTTAGCTAAAAGTATGGCATAATTTGGTTTATTTTCATTTTCTCGGAAACTACTAGGCCTAGAATTAAGATTTTTGGTTTAAAATGTTCGTAATGAATGCCTCTACAAATCTTGTTATGGTCAAAACCACGCCAGACTTACCGTTTTTGAGAAAAAATATGTGTATCGCACAATAACATACATATTTTTACATATTTTCAGCTAAAAGTATGGCATAATTTGGTTTATTTTCATTTTCTCGGAAACTACTAGGCCTAGAATTAAGATTTTTGGTTTAAAATGTTCGTAATGAATGCCTCTACAAATCTTGTTATGGTCAAAACCACGCCAGACTTACCGTTTTTGAGAAAAAATATGTGCATCGCACAATAACATACATATTTTTAGCTAAAAGTATGGCATAATTTGGTTTATTTCCATTTTCTCGGAAACTACTAGGCCTAGAATTAAGATTTTTGGTTTAAAATGTTCGTAATGAATGCCTCTACAAATCTTGTTATGGTCAAAACCACGCCAGACTTACCGTTTTTGAGAAAAAATATGTGCATCGCACAATAACATACATATTTTTAGCTAAAAGTATGGCATAATTTGGTTTATTTTCATTTTCTCGGAAACTACTAGGCCTAGAATTAAGATTTTTGGTTTAAAATGTTCGTAATGAATGCCTCTACAAATCTTGTTATGGTCAAAACCACGCCAGACTTACCGTTTTTGAGAAAAAATATGTGTATCGCACAATAACATACATATTTTTACATATTTTCAGCTAAAAGTATGGCATAATTTGGTTTATTTCCATTTTCTCGGAAACTACTAGGCCTAGAATTAAGATTTTTGGTTTAAAATGTTCGTAATGAATGCCTCTACAAATCTTGTTATGGTCAAAACCACGCCAGACTTACCGTTTTTGAGAAAAAATATGTGCATCGCACAATAACATACATATTTTTAGCTAAAAGTATGGCATAATTTGGTTTATTTCCATTTTCTCGGAAACTACTAGGCCTAGAATTAAGATTTTTGGTTTAAAATGTTCGTAATGAATGCCTCTACAAATCTTGTTATGGTCAAAACCACGCCAGACTTACCGTTTTTGAGAAAAAATATGTGCATCGCACAATAACATACATATTTTTAGCTAAAAGTATGGCATAATTTGGTTTATTTCCATTTTCTCGGAAACTACTAGGCCTAGAATTAAGATTTTTGATTTAAAATGTTCGTAATGAATGCCTCTACAAATCTTGTTATGGTCAAAACCACGCCAGACTTACCGTTTTTGAGAAAAAATATGTGTATCGCACAATAACATACATATTTTTACATATTTTCAGCTAAAAGTATGGCATAATTTGGTTTATTTCCATTTTCTCGGAAACTACTAGGCCTAGAATTAAGATTTTTGGTTTAAAATGTTCGTAATGAATTCCTCTACAAATCTTGTTATGGTCAAAACCACGCCAGACTTACCGTTTTTGAGAAAAAATATGTGCATCGCACAATAACATACATATTTTTAGCTAAAAGTATGGCATAATTTGGTTTATTTCCATTTTCTCGGAAACTACTAGGCCTAGAATTAAGATTTTTGGTTTAAAATGTTCGTAATGAATGCCTCTACAAATCTTGTTATGGTCAAAACCACGCCAGACTTACCGTTTTTGAGAAAAAATATGTGCATCGCACAATAACATACATATTTTTAGCTAAAAGTATGGCATAATTTGGTTTATTTTCATTTTCTCGGAAACTACTAGGCCTAGAATTAAGATTTTTGGTTTAAAATGTTCGTAATGAATGCCTCTACAAATCTTGTTATGGTCAAAACCACGCCAGACTTACCGTTTTTGAGAAAAAATATGTGTATCGCACAATAACGTACATATTTTTACATATTTTCAGCTAAAAGTATGGCATAATTTGGTTTATTTCCATTTTCTCGGAAACTACTAGGCCTAGAATTAAGATTTTTGGTTTAAAATGTTCGTAATGAATGCCTCTACAAATCTTGTTATGGTCAAAACCACGCCAGACTTACCGTTTTTGAGAAAAAATATGTGTATCGCACAATAACATACATATTTTTACATATTTTCAGCTAAAAGTATGGCATAATTTGGTTTATTTTCATTTTCTCGGAAACTACTAGGCCTAGAATTAAGATTTTTGGTTTAAAATGTTCGTAATGAATGCCTCTACAAATCTTGTTATGGTCAAAACCACGCCAGACTTACCGTTTTTGAGAAAAAATATGTGTATCGCACAATAACATACATATTTTTACATATTTTCAGCTAAAAGTATGGCATAATTTGGTTTATTTCCATTTTCTCGGAAACTACTAGGCCTAGAATTAAGATTTTTGGTTTAAAATGTTCGTAATGAATGCCTCTACAAATCTTGTTATGGTCAAAACCACGCCAGACTTACCGTTTTTGAGAAAAAATATGTGCATCGCACAATAACATACATATTTTTAGCTAAAAGTATGGCATAATTTGGTTTATTTTCATTTTCTCGGAAACTACTAGGCCTAGAATTAAGATTTTTGGTTTAAAATGTTCGTAATGAATGCCTCTACAAATCTTGTTATGGTCAAAACCACGCCAGACTTACCGTTTTTGAGAAAAAATATGTGTATCGCACAATAACATACATATTTTTACATATTTTCAGCTAAAAGTATGGCATAATTTGGTTTATTTTCATTTTCTCGGAAACTACTAGGCCTAGAATTAAGATTTTTGGTTTAAAATGTTCGTAATGAATGCCTCTACAAATCTTGTTATGGTCAAAACCACGCCAGACTTACCGTTTTTGAGAAAAAATATGTGCATCGCACAATAACATACATATTTTTAGCTAAAAGTATGGCATAATTTGGTTTATTTTCATTTTCTCGGAAACTACTAGGCCTAGAATTAAGATTTTTGGTTTAAAATGTTCGTAATGAATGCCTCTACAAATCTTGTTATGGTCAAAACCACGCCAGACTTACCGTTTTTGAGAAAAAATATGTGTATCGCACAATAACATACATATTTTTACATATTTTCAGCTAAAAGTATGGCATAATTTGGTTTATTTCCATTTTCTCGGAAACTACTAGGCCTAGAATTAAGATTTTTGGTTTAAAATGTTCGTAATGAATGCCTCTACAAATCTTGTTATGGTCAAAACCACGCCAGACTTACCGTTTTTGAGAAAAAATATGTGTATCGCACAATAACATACATATTTTTACATATTTTCAGCTAAAAGTATGGCATAATTTGGTTTATTTCCATTTTCTCGGAAACTACTAGGCCTAGAATTAAGATTTTTGGTTTAAAATGTTCGTAATGAATGCCTCTACAAATCTTGTTATGGTCAAAACCACGCCAGACTTACCGTTTTTGAGAAAAAATATGTGTATCGCACAATAACATACATATTTTTACATATTTTCAGCTAAAAGTATGGCATAATTTGGTTTATTTCCATTTTCTCGGAAACTACTAGGCCTAGAATTAAGATTTTTGGTTAAAAATGTTCGTAATGAATGCCTCTACAAATCTTGTTATGGTCAAAACCACGCCAGACTTACCGTTTTTGAGAAAAAATATGTGCATCGCACAATAACATACATATTTTTAGCTAAAAGTATGGCATAATTTGGTTTATTTTCATTTTCTCGGAAACTACTAGGCCTAGAATTAAGATTTTTGGTTTAAAATGTTCGTAATGAATGCCTCTACAAATCTTGTTATGGTCAAAACCACGCCAGACTTACCGTTTTTGAGAAAAAATATGTGTATCGCACAATAACATACATATTTTTACATATTTTCAGCTAAAAGTATGGCATAATTTGGTTTATTTCCATTTTCTCGGAAACTACTAGGCCTAGAATTAAGATTTTTGGTTTAAAATGTTCGTAATGAATGCCTCTACAAATCTTGTTATGGTCAAAACCACGCCAGACTTACCGTTTTTGAGAAAAAATATGTGTATCGCACAATAACATACATATTTTTACATATTTTCAGCTAAAAGTATGGCATAATTTGGTTTATTTCCATTTTCTCGGAAACTACTAGGCCTAGAATTAAGATTTTTGGTTTAAAATGTTCGTAATGAATGCCTCTACAAATCTTGTTATGGTCAAAACCACGCCAGACTTACCGTTTTTGAGAAAAAATATGTGCATCGCACAATAACATACATATTTTTAGCTAAAAGTATGGCATAATTTGGTTTATTTTCATTTTCTCGGAAACTACTAGGCCTAGAATTAAGATTTTTGGTTTAAAATGTTCGTAATGAATGCCTCTACAAATCTTGTTATGGTCAAAACCACGCCAGACTTACCGTTTTTGAGAAAAAATATGTGCATCGCACAATAACATACATATTTTTAGCTAAAAGTATGGCATAATTTGGTTTATTTCCATTTTCTCGGAAACTACTAGGCCTAGAATTAAGATTTTTGGTTTAAAATGTTCGTAATGAATGCCTCTACAAATCTTGTTATGGTCAAAACCACGCCAGACTTACCGTTTTTGAGAAAAAATATGTGCATCGCACATAACATACATATTTTTAGCTAAAAGTATGGCATAATTTGGTTTATTTTCATTTTCTCGGAAACTACTAGGCCTAGAATTAAGATTTTTGGTTTAAAATGTTCGTAATGAATGCCTCTACAAATCTTGTTATGGTCAAAACCACGCCAGACTTACCGTTTTTGAGAAAAAATATGTGTATCGCACAATAACATACATATTTTTACATATTTTCAGCTAAAAGTATGGCATAATTTGGTTTATTTTCATTTTCTCGGAAACTACTAGGCCTAGAATTAAGATTTTTGGTTTAAAATGTTCGTAATGAATGCCTCTACAAATATTGTTATGGTCAAAACCACGCCAGACTTACCGTTTTTGAGAAAAAATATGTGCATCGCACAATAACATACATATTTTTAGCTAAAAGTATGGCATAATTTGGTTTATTTTCATTTTCTCGGAAACTACTAGGCCTAGAATTAAGATTTTTGGTTTAAAATGTTCGTAATGAATGCCTCTACAAATCTTGTTATGGTCAAAACCACGCCAGACTTACCGTTTTTGAGAAAAAATATGTGCATCGCACAATAACATACATATTTTTAGCTAAAAGTATGACATAATTTGGTTTATTTTCATTTTCTCGGAAACTACTAGGCCTAGAATTAAGATTTTTGGTTTAAAATGTTCGTAATGAATGCCTCTACAAATCTTGTTATGGTCAAAACCACGCCAGACTTACCGTTTTTGAGAAAAAATATGTGTATCGCACAATAACATACATATTTTTACATATTTTCAGCTAAAAGTATGGCATAATTTGGTTTATTTCCATTTTCTCGGAAACTACTAGGCCTAGAATTAAGATTTTTGGTTTAAAATGTTCGTAATGAATGCCTCTACAAATCTTGTTATGGTCAAAACCACGCCAGACTTACCGTTTTTGAGAAAAAATATGTGTATCGCACAATAACATACATATTTTTACATATTTTCAGCTAAAAGTATGGCATAATTTGGTTTATTTCCATTTTCTCGGAAACTACTAGGCCTAGAATTAAGATTTTTGGTTTAAAATGTTCGTAATGAATGCCTCTACAAATCTTGTTATGGTCAAAACCACGCCAGACTTACCGTTTTTGAGAAAAAATATGTGTATCGCACAATAACATACATATTTTTACATATTTTCAGCTAAAAGTATGGCATAATTTGGTTTATTTCCATTTTCTCGGAAACTACTAGGCCTAGAATTAAGATTTTTGGTTTAAAATGTTCGTAATGAATGCCTCTACAAATCTTGTTATGGTCAAAACCACGCCAGACTTACCGTTTTTGAGAAAAAATATGTGCATCGCACAATAACATACATATTTTTAGCTAAAAGTATGGCATAATTTGGTTTATTTTCATTTTCTCGGAAACTACTAGGCCTAGAATTAAGATTTTTGGTTTAAAATGTTCGTAATGAATGCCTCTACAAATCTTGTTATGGTCAAAACCACGCCAGACTTACCGTTTTTGAGAAAAAATATGTGTATCGCACAATAACATACATATTTTTACATATTTTCAGCTAAAAGTATGGCATAATTTGGTTTATTTTCATTTTCTCGGAAACTACTAGGCCTAGAATTAAGATTTTTGGTTTAAAATGTTCGTAATGAATGCCTCTACAAATATTGTTATGGTCAAAACCACGCCAGACTTACCGTTTTTGAGAAAAAATATGTGCATCGCACAATAACATACATATTTTTAGCTAAAAGTATGGCATAATTTGGTTTATTTTAATTTTCTCGGAAACTACTAGGCCTAGAATTAAGATTTTTGGTTTAAAATGTTCGTAATGAATGCCTCTACAAATCTTGTTATGGTCAAAACCACGCCAGACTTACCGTTTTTGAGAAAAAATATGTGCATCGCACAATAACATACATATTTTTAGCTAAAAGTATGGCATAATTTGGTTTATTTTCATTTTCTCGGAAACTACTAGGCCTAGAATTAAGATTTTTGGTTTAAAATGTTCGTAATGAATGCCTCTACAAATCTTGTTATGGTCAAAACCACGCCAGACTTACCGTTTTTGAGAAAGAATATGTGTATCGCACAATAACATACATATTTTTACATATTTTCAGCTAAAAGTATGGCATAATTTGGTTTATTTCCATTTTCTCGGAAACTACTAGGCCTAGAATTAAGATTTTTGGTTTAAAATGTTCGTAATGAATGCCTCTACAAATCTTGTTATGGTCAAAACCACGCCAGACTTACCGTTTTTGAGAAAAAATATGTGCATCGCACAATAACATACATATTTTTAGCTAAAAGTATGGCATAATTTGGTTTATTTTCATTTTCTCGGAAACTACTAGGCCTAGAATTAAGATTTTTGGTTTTAAATGTTCGTAATGAATGCCTCTACAAATCTTGTTATGGTCAAAACCACGCCAGACTTACCGTTTTTGAGAAAAAATATGTGCATCGCACAATAACATACATATTTTTAGCTAAAAGTATGGCATAATTTGGTTTATTTTCATTTTCTCGGAAACTACTAGGCCTAGAATTAAGATTTTTGGTTTAAAATGTTCGTAATGAATGCCTCTACAAATCTTGTTATGGTCAAAACCACGCCAGACTTACCGTTTTTGAGAAAAAATATGTGTATCGCACAATAACATACATATTTTTACATATTTTCAGCTAAAAGTATGGCATAATTTGGTTTATTTCCATTTTCTCGGAAACTACTAGGCCTAGAATTAAGATTTTTGGTTTAAAATGTTCGTAATGAATGCCTCTACAAATCTTGTTATGGTCAAAACCACGCCAGACTTACCGTTTTTGAGAAAAAATATGTGCATCGCACAATAACATACATATTTTTAGCTAAAAGTATGGCATAATTTGGTTTATTTTCATTTTCTCGGAAACTACTAGGCCTAGAATTAAGATTTTTGGTTTAAAATGTTTGTAATGAATGCCTCTACAAATCTTGTTATGGTCAAAACCACGCCAGACTTACCGTTTTTGAGAAAAAATATGTGTATCGCACAATAACATACATATTTTTACATATTTTCAGCTAAAAGTATGGCATAATTTGGTTTATTTCCATTTTCTCGGAAACTACTAGGCCTAGAATTAAGATTTTTGGTTTAAAATGTTCGTAATGAATGCCTCTACAAATCTTGTTATGGTCAAAACCACGCCAGACTTACCGTTTTTGAGAAAAAATATGTGCATCGCACAATAACATACATATTTTTAGCTAAAAGTATAGCATAATTTGGTTTATTTTCATTTTCTCGGAAACTACTAGGCCTAGAATTAAGATTTTTGGTTTAAAATGTTCGTAATGAATGCCTCTACAAATCTTGTTATGGTCAAAACCACGCCAGACTTACCGTTTTTGAGAAAAAATATGTGCATCGCACAATAACATACATATTTTTAGCTAAAAGTATGGCATAATTTGGTTTATTTCCATTTTCTCGGAAACTACTAGGCCTAGAATTAAGATTTTTAGTTTAAAATGTTCGTAATGAATGCCTCTACAAATCTTGTTATGGTCAAAACCACGCCAGACTTACCGTTTTTGAGAAAAAATATGTGTATCGCACAATAACATACATATTTTTACATATTTTCAGCTAAAAGTATGGCATAATTTGGTTTATTTTCATTTTCTCGGAAACTACTAGGCCTAGAATTAAGATTTTTGGTTTAAAATGTTCGTAATGAATGCCTCTACAAATCTTGTTATGGTCAAAACCACGCCAGACTTACCGTTTTTGAGAAAAAATATGTGTATCGCACAATAACATACATATTTTTACATATTTTCAGCTAAAAGTATGGCATAATTTGGTTTATTTCCATTTTCTCGGAAACTACTAGGCCTAGAATTAAGATTTTTGGTTTAAAATGTTCGTAATGAATGCCTCTACAAATCTTGTTATGGTCAAAACCACGCCAGACTTACCGTTTTTGAGAAAAAATATGTGCATCGCACAATAACATACATATTTTTAGCTAAAAGTATGGCATAATTTGGTTTATTTTCATTTTCTCGGAAACTACTAGGCCTAGAATTAAGATTTTTGGTTTAAAATGTTCGTAATGAATGCCTCTACAAATCTTGTTATGGTCAAAACCACGCCAGACTTACCGTTTTTGAGAAAAAATATGTGTATCGCACAATAACATACATATTTTTACATATTTTCAGCTAAAAGTATGGCATAATTTGGTTTATTTCCATTTTCTCGGAAACTACTAGGCCTAGAATTAAGATTTTTGGTTTAAAATGTTCGTAATGAATGCCTCTACAAATCTTGTTATGGTCAAAACCACGCCAGACTTACCGTTTTTGAGAAAAAATATGTGCATCGCACAATAACATACATATTTTTAGCTAAAAGTATGGCATAATTTGGTTTATTTCCATTTTCTCGGAAACTACTAGGCCTAGAATTAAGATTTTTGGTTTAAAATGTTCGTAATGAATGCCTCTACAAATCTTGTTATGGTCAAAACCACGCCAGACTTACCGTTTTTGAGAAAAAATATGTGCATCGCACAATAACATACATATTTTTAGCTAAAAGTATGGCATAATTTGGTTTATTTTCATTTTCTCGGAAACTACTAGGCCTAGAATTAAGATTTTTGGTTTAAAATGTTCGTAATGAATGCCTCTACAAATCTTGTTATGGTCAAAACCACGCCAGACTTACCGTTTTTGAGAAAAAATATGTGCATCGCACAATAACATACATATTTTTAGCTAAAAGTATGGCATAATTTGGTTTATTTTCATTTTCTCGGAAACTACTAGGCCTAGAATTAAGATTTTTGGTTTAAAATGTTCGTAATGAATGCCTCTACAAATCTTGTTATGGTCAAAACCACGCCAGACTTACCGTTTTTGAGAAAAAATATGTGCATCGCACAATAACATACATATTTTTAGCTAAAAGTATGGCATAATTTGGTTTATTTCCATTTTCTCGGAAACTACTAGGCCTAGAATTAAGATTCTTGGTTTAAAATGTTCGTAATGAATGCCTCTACAAATCTTGTTATGGTCAAAACCACGCCAGACTTACCGTTTTTGAGAAAAAATATGTGCATCGCACAATAACATACATATTTTTAGCTAAAAGTATGGCATAATTTGGTTTATTTTCATTTTCTCGGAAACTACTAGGCCTAGAATTAAGATTTTTGGTTTAAAATGTTCGTAATGAATGCCTCTACAAATCTTGTTATGGTCGAAACCACGCCAGACTTACCGTTTTTGAGAAAAAATATGTGTATCGCACAATAACATACATATTTTTACATATTTTCAGCTAAAAGTATGGCATAATTTGGTTTATTTTCATTTTCTCGGAAACTACTAGGCCTAGAATTAAGATTTTTGGTTTAAAATGTTCGTAATGAATGCCTCTACAAATCTTGTTATGGTCAAAACCACGCCAGACTTACCGTTTTTGAGAAAAAATATGTGCATCACACAATAACATACATATTTTTAGCTAAAAGTATGGCATAATTTGGTTTATTTTCATTTTCTCGGAAACTACTAGGCCTAGAATTAAGATTTTTGGTTTAAAATGTTCGTAATGAATGCCTCTACAAATCTTGTTATGGTCAAAACCACGCCAGACTTACCGTTTTTGAGAAAAAATATGTGCATCGCACAATAACATACATATTTTTAGCTAAAAGTATGGCATAATTTGGTTTATTTTCATTTTCTCGGAAACTACTAGGCCTAGAATTAAGATTTTTGGTTTAAAATGTTCGTAATGAATGCCTCTACAAATCTTGTTATGGTCAAAACCACGCCAGACTTACCGTTTTTGAGAAAAAATATGTGCATCGCACAATAACATACATATTTTTAGCTAAAAGTATGGCATAATTTGGTTTATTTCCATTTTCTCGGAAACTACTAGGCCTAGAATTAAGATTTTTGGTTTAAAATGTTCGTAATGAATGCCTCTACAAATCTTGTTATGGTCAAAACCACGCCAGACTTACCGTTTTTGAGAAAAAATATGTGTATCGCACAATAACATACATATTTTTACATATTTTCAGCTAAAAGTATGGCATAATTTGGTTTATTTCCATTTTCTCGGAAACTACTAGGCCTAGAATTAAGATTTTTGGTTTAAAATGTTCGTAATGAATGCCTCTACAAATCTTGTTATGGTCAAAACCACGCCAGACTTACCGTTTTTGAGAAAAAATATGTGCATCGCACAATAACATACATATTTTTAGCTAAAAGTATGGCATAATTTGGTTTATTTTCATTTTCTCGGAAACTACTAGGCCTAGAATTAAGATTTTTGGTTTAAAATGTTCGTAATGAATGCCTCTACAAATCTTGTTATGGTCAAAACCACGCCAGACTTACCGTTTTTGAGAAAAAATATGTGCATCGCACAATAACATACATATTTTTAGCTAAAAGTATGGCATAATTTGGTTTATTTTCATTTTCTCGGAAACTACTAGGCCTAGAATTAAGATTTTTGGTTTAAAATGTTCGTAATGAATGCCTCTACAAATCTTGTTATGGTCAAAACTGCGCCAGACTTACCGTTTTTGAGAAAAAATATGTGCATCGCACAATAACATACATATTTTTAGCTAAAAGTATGGCATAATTTGGTTTATTTCCATTTTCTCGGAAACTACTAGGCCTAGAATTAAGATTTTTGGTTTAAAATGTTCGTAATGAATGCCTCTACAAATCTTGTTATGGTCAAAACCACGCCAGACTTACCGTTTTTGAGAAAAAATATGTGCATCGCACAATAACATACATATTTTTAGCTAAAAGTATGGCATAATTTGGTTTATTTTCATTTTCTCGGAAACTACTAGGCCTAGAATTAAGATTTTTGGTTTAAAATGTTCGTAATGAATGCCTCTACAAATCTTGTTATGGTCGAAACCACGCCAGACTTACCGTTTTTGAGAAAAAATATGTGTATCGCACAATAACATACATATTTTTACATATTTTCAGCTAAAAGTATGGCATAATTTGGTTTATTTTCATTTTCTCGGAAACTACTAGGCCTAGAATTAAGATTTTTGGTTTAAAATGTTCGTAATGAATGCCTCTACAAATCTTGTTATGGTCAAAACCACGCCAGACTTACCGTTTTTGAGAAAAAATATGTGCATCGCACAATAACATACATATTTTTAGCTAAAAGTATGGCATAATTTGGTTTATTTTCATTTTCTCGGAAACTACTAGGCCTAGAATTAAGATTTTTGGTTTAAAATGTTCGTAATGAATGCCTCTACAAATCTTGTTATGGTCAAAACCACGCCAGACTTACCGTTTTTGAGAAAAAATATGTGCATCGCACAATAACATACATATTTTTAGCTAAAAGTATGGCATAATTTGGTTTATTTTCATTTTCTCGGAAACTACTAGGCCTAGAATTAAGATTTTTGGTTTAAAATGTTCGTAATGAATGCCTCTACAAATCTTGTTATGGTCAAAACCACGCCAGACTTACCGTTTTTGAGAAAAAATATGTGCATCGCACAATAACATACATATTTTTAGCTAAAAGTATGGCATAATTTGGTTTATTTTCATTTTCTCGGAAACTACTAGGCCTAGAATTAAGATTTTTGGTTTAAAATGTTCGTAATGAATGCCTCTACAAATCTTGTTATGGTCAAAACCACGCCAGACTTACCGTTTTTGAGAAAAAATATGTGTATCGCACAATAACATACATATTTTTACATATTTTCAGCTAAAAGTATGGCATAATTTGGTTTATTTCCATTTTCTCGGAAACTACTAGGCCTAGAATTAAGATTTTTGGTTTAAAATGTTCGTAATGAATGCCTCTACAAATCTTGTTATGGTCAAAACCACGCCAGACTTACCGTTTTTGAGAAAAAATATGTGCATCGCACAATAACATACATATTTTTAGCTAAAAGTATGGCATAATTTGGTTTATTTTCATTTTCTCGGAAACTACTAGGCCTAGAATTAAGATTTTTGGTTTAAAATGTTCGTAATGAATGCCTCTACAAATCTTGTTATGGTCAAAACCACGCCAGACTTACCGTTTTTGAGAAAAAATATGTGCATCGCACAATAACATACATATTTTTAGCTAAAAGTATGGCATAATTTGGTTTATTTTCATTTTCTCGGAAACTACTAGGCCTAGAATTAAGATTTTTGGTTTAAAATGTTCGTAATGAATGCCTCTACAAATCTTGTTATGGTCAAAACCACGCCAGACTTACCGTTTTTGAGAAAAAATATGTGCATCGCACAATAACATACATATTTTTAGCTAAAAGTATGGCATAATTTGGTTTATTTTCATTTTCTCGGAAACTACTAGGCCTAGAATTAAGATTTTTGGTTTAAAATGTTCGTAATGAATGCCTCTACAAATCTTGTTATGGTCAAAACCACGCCAGACTTACCGTTTTTGAGAAAAAATATGTGCATCGCACAATAACATACATATTTTTAGCTAAAAGTATGGCATAATTTGGTTTATTTTCATTTTCTCGGAAACTACTAGGCCTAGAATTAAGATTTTTGGTTTAAAATGTTCGTAATGAATGCCTCTACAAATCTTGTTATGGTCAAAACCACGCCAGACTTACCGTTTTTGAGAAAAAATATGTGCATCGCACAATAACATACATATTTTTAGCTAAAAGTATGGCATAATTTGGTTTATTTTCATTTTCTCGGAAACTACTAGGCCTAGAATTAAGATTTTTGGTTTAAAATGTTCGTAATGAATGCCTCTACAAATCTTGTTATGGTCAAAACCACGCCAGACTTACCGTTTTTGAGAAAAAATATGTGCATCGCACAATAACATACATATTTTTAGCTAAAAGTATGGCATAATTTGGTTTATTTTCATTTTCTCGGAAACTACTAGGCCTAGAATTAAGATTTTTGGTTTAAAATGTTCGTAATGAATGCCTCTACAAATCTTGTTATGGTCAAAACCACGCCAGACTTACCGTTTTTGAGAAAAAATATGTGTATCGCACAATAACATACATATTTTTACATATTTTCAGCTAAAAGTATGGCATAATTTGGTTTATTTCCATTTTCTCGGAAACTACTAGGCCTAGAATTAAGATTTTTGGTTTAAAATGTTCGTAATGAATGCCTCTACAAATCTTGTTATGGTCAAAACCACGCCAGACTTACCGTTTTTGAGAAAAAATATGTGCATCGCACAATAACATACATATTTTTAGCTAAAAGTATGGCATAATTTGGTTTATTTTCATTTTCTCGGAAACTACTAGGCCTAGAATTAAGATTTTTGGTTTAAAATGTTCGTAATGAATGCCTCTACAAATCTTGTTATGGTCAAAACCACGCCAGACTTACCGTTTTTGAGAAAAAATATGTGTATCGCACAATAACATACATATTTTTACATATTTTCAGCTAAAAGTATGGCATAATTTGGTTTATGTCCATTTTCTCGGAAACTACTAGGCCTAGAATTAAGATTTTTGGTTTAAAATGTTCGTAATGAATGCCTCTACAAATCTTGTTATGGTCAAAACCACGCCAGACTTACCGTTTTTGAGAAAAATAATGTGCATCGCACAATAACATACATATTTTTAGCTAAAAGTATGGCATAATTTGGTTTATTTCCATTTTCTCGGAAACTACTAGGCCTAGAATTAAGATTTTTGGTTTAAAATGTTCGTAATGAATGCCTCTACAAATCTTGTTATGGTCAAAACCACGCCAGACTTACCGTTTTTGAGAAAAAATATGTGCATCGCACAATAACATACATATTTTTAGCTAAAAGTATGGCATAATTTGGTTTATTTTCATTTTCTCGGAAACTACTAGGCCTAGAATTAAGATTTTTGGTTTAAAATGTTCGTAATGAATGCCTCTACAAATCTTGTTATGGTCAAAACCACGCCAGACTTACCGTTTTTGAGAAAAAATATGTGCATCGCACAATAACATACATATTTTTAGCTAAAAGTATGGCATAATTTGGTTTATTTCCATTTTCTCGGAAACTACTAGGCCTAGAATTAAGATTTTTGGTTTAAAATGTTCGTAATGAATGCCTCTACAAATCTTGTTATGGTCAAAACCACGCCAGACTTACCGTTTTTGAGAAAAAATATGTGCATCGCACAATAACATACATATTTTTAGCTAAAAGTATGGCATAATTTGGTTTATTTTCATTTTCTCGGAAACTACTAGGCCTAGAATTAAGATTTTTGGTTTAAAATGTTCGTAATGAATGCCTCTACAAATCTTGTTATGGTCAAAACCACGCCAGACTTACCGTTTTTGAGAAAAAATATGTGCATCGCACAATAACATACATATTTTTAGCTAAAAGTATGGCATAATTTGGTTTATTTTCATTTTCTCGGAAACTACTAGGCCTAGAATTAAGATTTTTGGTTTAAAATGTTCGTAATGAATGCCTCTACAAATCTTGTTATGGTCAAAACCACGCCAGACTTACCGTTTTTGAGAAAAAATATGTGTATCGCACAATAACATACATATTTTTACATATTTTCAGCTAAAAGTATGGCATAATTTGGTTTATTTCCATTTTCTCGGAAACTACTAGGCCTAGAATTAAGATTTTTGGTTTAAAATGTTCGTAATGAATGCCTCTACAAATCTTGTTATGGTCAAAACCACGCCAGACTTACCGTTTTTGAGAAAAAATATGTGCATCGCACAATAACATACATATTTTTAGCTAAAAGTATGGCATAATTTGGTTTATTTTCATTTTCTCGGAAACTACTAGGCCTAGAATTAAGATTTTTGGTTTAAAATGTTCGTAATGAATGCCTCTACAAATCTTGTTATGGTCAAAACCACGCCAGACTTACCGTTTTTGAGAAAAAATATGTGCATCGCACAATAACATACATATTTTTAGCTAAAAGTATGGCATAATTTGGTTTATTTTCATTTTCTCGGAAACTACTAGGCCTAGAATTAAGATTTTTGGTTTAAAATGTTCGTAATGAATGCCTCTACAAATCTTGTTATGGTCAAAACCACGCCAGACTTACCGTTTTTGAGAAAAAATATGTGTATCGCACAATAACATACATATTTTTACATATTTTCAGCTAAAAGTATGGCATAATTTGGTTTATTTCCATTTTCTCGGAAACTACTAGGCCTAGAATTAAGATTTTTGGTTTAAAATGTTCGTAATGAATGCCTCTACAAATCTTGTTATGGTCAAAACCACGCCAGACTTACCGTTTTTGAGAAAAAATATGTGTATCGCACAATAACATACATATTTTTACATATTTTCAGCTAAAAGTATGGCATAATTTGGTTTATTTCCATTTTCTCGGAAACTACTAGGCCTAGAATTAAGATTTTTGGTTTAAAATGTTCGTAATGAATGCCTCTACAAATCTTGTTATGGTCAAAACCACGCCAGACTTACCGTTTTTGAGAAAAAATATGTGCATCGCACAATAACATACATATTTTTAGCTAAAAGTATGGCATAATTTGGTTTATTTTCATTTTCTCGGAAACTACTAGGCCTAGAATTAAGATTTTTGGTTTAAAATGTTCGTAATGAATGCCTCTACAAATCTTGTTATGGTCAAAACCACGCCAGACTTACCGTTTTTGAGAAAAAATATGTGTATCGCACAATAACATACATATTTTTACATATTTTCAGCTAAAAGTATGGCATAATTTGGTTTATTTCCATTTTCTCGGAAACTACTAGGCCTAGAATTAAGATTTTTGGTTTAAAATGTTCGTAATGAATGCCTCTACAAATCTTGTTATGGTCAAAACCACGCCAGACTTACCGTTTTTGAGAAAAAATATGTGCATCGCACAATAACATACATATTTTTAGCTAAAAGTATGGCATAATTTGGTTTATTTTCATTTTCTCGGAAACTACTAGGCCTAGAATTAAGATTTTTGGTTTAAAATGTTCGTAATGAATGCCTCTACAAATCTTGTTATGGTCAAAACCACGCCAGACTTACCGTTTTTGAGAAAAAATATGTGCATCGCACAATAACATACATATTTTTAGCTAAAAGTATGGCATAATTTGGTTTATTTTCATTTTCTCGGAAACTACTAGGCCTAGAATTAAGATTTTTGGTTTAAAATGTTCGTAATGAATGCCTCTACAAATCTTGTTATGGTCAAAACCACGCCAGACTTACCGTTTTTGAGAAAAAATATGTGCAT
The DNA here is from genome assembly GCA_930367185.1 of Myathropa florea. NCBI lineage: Eukaryota > Metazoa > Arthropoda > Insecta > Diptera > Syrphidae > Myathropa > Myathropa florea. Next base: position 36,972,705 of record OV884003.1, read on the forward strand.
CGCACAATAACATACATATTTTTAGCTAAAAGTATGGCATAATTTGGTTTATTTCCATTTTCTCGGAAACTACTAGGCCTAGAATTAAGATTTTTTGTTTAAAATGTTCGTAATGAATGCCTCTACAAATCTTGTTATGGTCAAAACCACGCCAGACTTACCGTTTTTGAGAAAAAATATGTGTATCGCACAATAACATACATATTTTTACATATTTTCAGCTAAAAGTATGGCATAATTTGGTTTATTTCCATTTTCTCGGAAACTACTAGGCCTAGAATTAAGATTTTTGGTTTAAAATGTTCGTAATGAATGCCTCTACAAATCTTGTTATGGTCAAAACCACGCCAGACTTACCGTTTTTGAGAAAAAATATGTGTATCGCACAATAACATACATATTTTTACATATTTTCAGCTAAAAGTATGGCATAATTTGGTTTATTTCCATTTTCTCGGAAACTACTAGGCCTAGAATTAAGATTTTTGGTTTAAAATGTTCGTAATGAATGCCTCTACAAATCTTGTTATGGTCAAAACCACGCCAGACTTACCGTTTTTGAGAAAAAATATGTGCATCGCACAATAACATACATATTTTTAGCTAAAAGTATGGCATAATTTGGTTTATTTCCATTTTCTCGGAAACTACTAGGCCTAGAATTAAGATTTTTGGTTTAAAATGTTCGTAATGAATGCCTCTACAAATCTTGTTATGGTCAAAACCACGCCAGACTTACCGTTTTTGAGAAAAAATATGTGCATCGCACAATAACATACATATTTTTAGCTAAAAGTATGGCATAATTTGGTTTATTTCCATTTTCTCGGAAACTACTAGGCCTAGAATTAAGATTTTTGGTTTAAAATGTTCGTAATGAATGCCTCTACAAATCTTGTTATGGTCAAAACCACGCCAGACTTACCGTTTTTGAGAAAAAATATGTGCATCGCACAATAACATACATATTTTTAGCTAAAAGTATGGCATAATTTGGTTTATTTTCATTTTCTCGGAAACTACTAGGCCTAGAATTAAGATTTTTGGTTTAAAATGTTCGTAATGAATGCCTCTACAAATCTTGTTATGGTCAAAACCACGCCAGACTTACCGTTTTTGAGAAAAAATATGTGCATCGCACAATAACATACATATTTTTAACTAAAAGTATGGCATAATTTGGTTTATTTCCATTTTCTCGGAAACTACTAGGCCTAGAATTAAGATTTTTGGTTTAAAATGTTCGTAATGAATGCCTCTACAAATCTTGTTATGGTCAAAACCACGCCAGACTTACCGTTTTTGAGAAAAAATATGTGTATCGCACAATAACATACATATTTTTACATATTTTCAGCTAAAAGTATGGCATAATTTGGTTTATTTCCATTTTCTCGGAAACTACTAGGCCTAGAATTAAGATTTTTGGTTTAAAATGTTCGTAATGAATGCCTCTACAAATCTTGTTATGGTCAAAACCACGCCAGACTTACCGTTTTTGAGAAAAAATATGTGTATCGCACAATAACATACATATTTTTACATATTTTCAGCTAAAAGTATGGCATAATTTGGTTTATTTCCATTTTCTCGGAAACTACTAGGCCTAGAATTAAGATTTTTGGTTTAAAATGTTCGTAATGAATGCCTCTACAAATCTTGTTATGGTCAAAACCACGCCAGTCTTACCGTTTTTGAGAAAAAATATGTGTATCGCACAATAACATACATATTTTTACATATTTTCAGCTAAAAGTATGGCATAATTTGGTTTATTTTCATTTTCTCGGAAACTACTAGGCCTAGAATTAAGATTTTTGGTTTAAAATGTTCGTAATGAATGCCTCTACAAATCTTGTTATGGTCAAAACCACGCCAGACTTACCGTTTTTGAGAAAAAATATGTGCATCGCACAATAACATACATATTTTTAGCTAAAAGTATGGCATAATTTGGTTTATTTTCATTTTCTCGGAAACTACTAGGCCTAGAATTAAGATTTTTGGTTTAAAATGTTCGTAATGAATGCCTCTACAAATCTTGTTATGGTCAAAACCACGCCAGACTTACCGTTTTTGAGAAAAAATATGTGCATCTCACAATAACATACATATTTTTAGCTAAAAGTATGGCATATTTTGGTTTATTTTCATTTTCTCGGAAACTACTAGGCCTAGAATTAAGATTTTTGGTTTAAAATGTTCGTAATGAATGCCTCTACAAATCTTGTTATGGTCAAAACCACGCCAGACTTACCGTTTTTGAGAAAAAATATGCGCATCGCACAATAACATACATATTTTTAGCTAAAAGTATGGCATAATTTGGTTTATTTCCATTTTCTCGGAAACTACTAGGCCTAGAATTAAGATTTTTGGTTTAAAATGTTCGTAATGAATGCCTCTACAAATCTTGTTATGGTCAAAACCACGCCAGACTTACCGTTTTTGAGAAAAAATATGTGTATCGCACAATAACATACATATTTTTACATATTTTCAGCTAAAAGTATGGCATAATTTGGTTTATTTCCATTTTCTCGGAAACTACTAGGCCTAGAATTAAGATTTTTGGTTTAAAATGTTCGTAATGAATGCCTCTACAAATCTTGTTATGGTCAAAACCACGCCAGACTTACCGTTTTTGAGAAAAAATATGTGTATCGCACAATAACATACATATTTTTACATATTTTCAGCTAAAAGTATGGCATAATTTGGTTTATTTCCATTTTCTCGGAAACTACTAGGCCTAGAATTAAGATTTTTGGTTTAAAATGTTCGTAATGAATGCCTCTACAAATCTTGTTATGGTCAAAACCACGCCAGACTTACCCTTTTTGAGAAAAAATATGTGCATCGCACAATAACATACATATTTTTAGCTAAAAGTATGGCATAATTTGGTTTATTTTCATTTTCTCGGAAACTACTAGGCCTAGAATTAAGATTTTTGGTTTAAAATGTTCGGAATGAATGCCTCTACAAATCTTGTTATGGTCAAAACCACGCCAGACTTACCGTTTTTGAGAAAAAATATGTGTATCGCACAATAACATACATATTTTTACATATTTTCAGCTAAAAGTATGGCATAATTTGGTTTATTTCCATTTTCTCGGAAACTACTAGGCCTAGAATTAAGATTTTTAGTTTAAAATGTTCGTAATGAATGCCTCTACAAATCTTGTTATGGTCAAAACCACGCCAGACTTACCGTTTTTGAGAAAAAATATGTGCATCGCACAATAACATACATATTTTTAGCTAAAAGTATGGCATAATTTGGTTTATTTTCATTTTCTCGGAAACTACTAGGCCTAGAATTAAGTTTTTTGGTTTAAAATGTTCGTAATGAATGCCTCTACAAATCTTGTTATGGTCAAAACCACGCCAGACTTACCGTTTTTGAGAAAAAATATGTGTATCGCACAATAACATACATATTTTTACATATTTTCAGCTAAAAGTATGGCATAATTTGGTTTATTTCCATTTTCTCGGAAACTACTAGGCCTAGAATTAAGATTTTTGGTTTAAAATGTTCGTAATGAATGCCTCTACAAATCTTGTTATGGTCAAAACCACGCCAGACTTACCGTTTTTGAGAAAAAATATGTGCATCGCACAATAACATACATATTTTTAGCTAAAAGTATGGCATAATTTGGTTTATTTTCATTTTCTCGGAAACTACTAGGCCTAGAATTAAGATTTTTGGTTTAAAATGTTCGTAATGAATGCCTCTACAAATCTTGTTATGGTCAAAACCACGCCAGACTTACCGTTTTTGAGAAAAAATATGTGCATCGCACAATAACATACATATTTTTAGCTAAAAGTATGGCATAATTTGGTTTATTTCCATTTTCTCGGAAACTACTAGGCCTAGAATTAAGATTTTTGGTTTAAAATGTTCGTAATGAATGCCTCTACAAATCTTGTTATGGTCAAAACCACGCCAGACTTACCGTTTTTGAGAAAAAATATGTGCATCGCACAATAACATACATATTTTTAGCTAAAAGTATGGCATAATTTGGTTTATTTTCATTTTCTCGGAAACTACTAGGCCTAGAATTAAGATACATATTTTTACATATTACATACAAATATGTGCATCGCACAATAACATACATATTTTTAGCTAAAAGTATGGCATAATTTGGTTTATTTTCATTTTCTCGGAAACTACTAGGCCTAGAATTAAGATACATATTTTTACATATTTTCAGCTAAAAGTATGGCATAATTTGGTTTATTTCCATTTTCTCGGAAACTACTAGGCCTAGAATTAAGATTTTTGGTTTAAAATGTTCGTAATGAATGCCTCTACAAATCTTGTTATGGTCAAAACCACGCCAGACTTACCGTTTTTGAGAAAAAATATGTGTATCGCACAATAACATACATATTTTTACATATTTTCAGCTAAAAGTATGGCATAATTTGGTTTATTTCCATTTTCTCGGAAACTACTAGGCCTAGAATTAAGATTTTTGGTTTAAAATGTTCGTAATGAATGCCTCTACAAATCTTGTTATGGTCAAAACCACGCCAGACTTACCGTTTTTGAGAAAAAATATGTGCATCGCACAATAACATACATATTTTTAGCTAAAAGTATGGCATAATTTGGTTTATTTCCATTTTCTCGGAAACTACTAGGCCTAGAATTAAGATTTTTGGTTTAAAATGTTCGTAATGAATGCCTCTACAAATCTTGTTATGGTCAAAACCACGCCAGACTTACCGTTTTTGAGAAAAAATATGTGTATCGCACAATAACATACATATTTTTACATATTTTCAGCTAAAAGTATGGCATAATTTGGTTTATTTAAATTTTCTCGGAAACTACTAGGCCTAGAATTAAGATTTTTGGTTTAAAATGTTCGTAATGAATGCCTCTACAAATCTTGTTATGGTCAAAACCACGCCAGACTTACCGTTTTTGAGAAAAAATATGTGCATCGCACAATAACATACATATTTTTAACTAAAAGTATGGCATAATTTGGTTTATTTCCATTTTCTCGGAAACTACTAGGCCTAGAATTAAGATTTTTGGTTTAAAATGTTCGTAATGAATGCCTCTACAAATCTTGTTATGGTCAAAACCACGCCAGACTTACCGTTTTTGAGAAAAAATATGTGTATCGCACAATAACATACATATTTTTACATATTTTCATCTAAAAGTATGGCATAATTTGGTTTATTTCCATTTTCTCGGAAACTACTAGGCCTAGAATTAAGATTTTTGGTTTAAAATGTTCGTAATGAATGCCTCTACAAATCTTGTTATGGTCAAAACCACGCCAGACTTACCGTTTTTGAGAAAAAATATGTGTATCGCACAATAACATACATATTTTTACATATTTTCAGCTAAAAGTATGGCATAATTTGGTTTATTTCCATTTTCTCGGAAACTACTAGGCCTAGAATTAAGATTTTTGGTTTAAAATGTTCGTAATGAATGCCTCTACAAATCTTGTTATGGTCAAAACCACGCCAGTCTTACCGTTTTTGAGAAAAAATATGTGTATCGCACAATAACATACATATTTTTACATATTTTCAGCTAAAAGTATGGCATAATTTGGTTTATTTCCATTTTCTCGGAAACTACTAGGCCTAGAATTAAGATTTTTGGTTTAAAATGTTCGTAATGAATGCCTCTACAAATCTTGTTATGGTCAAAACCACGCCAGACTTACCGTTTTTGAGAAAAAATATGTGCATCGCACAATAACATACATATTTTTAGCTAAAAGTATGGCATAATTTGGTTTATTTTCATTTTCTCGGAAACTACTAGGCCTAGAATTAAGATTTTTGGTTTAAAATGTTCGTAATGAATGCCTCTACAAATCTTGTTATGGTCAAAACCACGCCAGACTTACCGTTTTTGAGAAAAAATATGTGCATCGCACAATAACATACATATTTTTAGCTAAAAGTATGGCATAATTTGGTTTATTTCCATTTTCTCGGAAACTACTAGGCCTAGAATTAAGATTTTTGGTTTAAAATGTTCGTAATGAATGCCTCTACAAATCTTGTTATGGTCAAAACCACGCCAGACTTACCGTTTTTGAGAAAAAATATGTGCATCGCACAATAACATACATATTTTTAGCTAAAAGTATGGCATAATTTGGTTTATTTTCATTTTCTCGGAAACTACTAGGCCTAGAATTAAGATTTTTGGTTTAAAATGTTCGTAATGAATGCCTCTACAAATCTTGTTATGGTCAAAACCACGCCAGACTTACCGTTTTTGAGAAAAAATATGTGTATCGCACAATAACATACATATTTTTACATATTTTCAGCTAAAAGTATGGCATAATTTGGTTTATTTCCATTTTCTCGGAAACTACTAGGCCTAGAATTAAGATTTTTGGTTTAAAATGTTCGTAATGAATGCCTCTACAAATCTTGTTATGGTCAAAACCACGCCAGACTTACCGTTTTTGAGAAAAAATATGTGTATCGCACAATAACATACATATTTTTACATATTTTCAGCTAAAAGTATGGCATAATTTGGTTTATTTCCATTTTCTCGGAAACTACTAGGCCTAGAATTAAGATTTTTGGTTTAAAATGTTCGTAATGAATGCCTCTACAAATCTTGTTATGGTCAAAACCACGCCAGACTTACCCTTTTTGAGAAAAAATATGTGCATCGCACAATAACATACATATTTTTAGCTAAAAGTATGGCATAATTTGGTTTATTTTCATTTTCTCGGAAACTACTAGGCCTAGAATTAAGATTTTTGGTTTAAAATGTTCGGAATGAATGCCTCTACAAATCTTGTTATGGTCAAAACCACGCCAGACTTACCGTTTTTGAGAAAAAATATGTGTATCGCACAATAACATACATATTTTTACATATTTTCAGCTAAAAGTATGGCATAATTTGGTTTATTTCCATTTTCTCGGAAACTACTAGGCCTAGAATTAAGATTTTTAGTTTAAAATGTTCGTAATGAATGCCTCTACAAATCTTGTTATGGTCAAAACCACGCCAGACTTACCGTTTTTGAGAAAAAATATGTGCATCGCACAATAACATACATATTTTTAGCTAAAAGTATGGCATAATTTGGTTTATTTTCATTTTCTCGGAAACTACTAGGCCTAGAATTAAGATTTTTGGTTTAAAATGTTCGTAATGAATGCCTCTACAAATCTTGTTATGGTCAAAACCACGCCAGACTTACCGTTTTTGAGAAAAAATATGTGTATCGCACAATAACATACATATTTTTACATATTTTCAGCTAAAAGTATGGCATAATTTGGTTTATTTCCATTTTCTCGGAAACTACTAGGCCTAGAATTAAGATTTTTGGTTTAAAATGTTCGTAATGAATGCCTCTACAAATCTTGTTATGGTCAAAACCACGCCAGACTTACCGTTTTTGAGAAAAAATATGTGCATCGCACAATAACATACATATTTTTAGCTAAAAGTATGGCATAATTTGGTTTATTTTCATTTTCTCGGAAACTACTAGGCCTAGAATTAAGATTTTTGGTTTAAAATGTTCGTAATGAATGCCTCTACAAATCTTGTTATGGTCAAAACCACGCCAGACTTACCGTTTTTGAGAAAAAATATGTGCATCGCACAATAACATACATATTTTTAGCTAAAAGTATGGCATAATTTGGTTTATTTCCATTTTCTCGGAAACTACTAGGCCTAGAATTAAGATTTTTGGTTTAAAATGTTCGTAATGAATGCCTCTACAAATCTTGTTATGGTCAAAACCACGCCAGACTTACCGTTTTTGAGAAAAAATATGTGCATCGCACAATAACATACATATTTTTAGCTAAAAGTATGGCATAATTTGGTTTATTTTCATTTTCTCGGAAACTACTAGGCCTAGAATTAAGATACATATTTTTACATATTACATACAAATATGTGCATCGCACAATAACATACATATTTTTAGCTAAAAGTATGGCATAATTTGGTTTATTTTCATTTTCTCGGAAACTACTAGGCCTAGAATTAAGATACATATTTTTACATATTTTCAGCTAAAAGTATGGCATAATTTGGTTTATTTCCATTTTCTCGGAAACTACTAGGCCTAGAATTAAGATTTTTGGTTTAAAATGTTCGTAATGAATGCCTCTACAAATCTTGTTATGGTCAAAACCACGCCAGACTTACCGTTTTTGAGAAAAAATATGTGTATCGAACAATAACATACATATTTTTACATATTTTCAGCTAAAAGTATGGCATAATTTGGTTTATTTCCATTTTCTCGGAAACTACTAGGCCTAGAATTAAGATTTTTGGTTTAAAATGTTCGTAATGAATGCCTCTACAAATCTTGTTATGGTCAAAACCACGCCAGACTTACCGTTTTTGAGAAAAAATATGTGCATCGCACAATAACATACATATTTTTAGCTAAAAGTATGGCATAATTTGGTTTATTTCCATTTTCTCGGAAACTACTAGGCCTAGAATTAAGATTTTTGGTTTAAAATGTTCGTAATGAATGCCTCTACAAATCTTGTTATGGTCAAAACCACGCCAGACTTACCGTTTTTGAGAAAAAATATGTGTATCGCACAATAACATACATACTTTTACATATTTTCAGCTAAAAGTATGGCATAATTTGGTTTATTTCCATTTTCTCGGAAACTACTAGGCCTAGAATTAAGATTTTTGGTTTAAAATGTTCGTAATGAATGCCTCTACAAATCTTGTTATGGTCAAAACCACGCCAGACTTACCGTTTTTGAGAAAAAATATGTGCATCGCACAATAACATACATATTTTTAGCTAAAAGTATGGCATAATTTGGTTTATTTTCATTTTCTCGGAAACTACTAGGCCTAGAATTAAGATTTTTGGTTTAAAATGTTCGTAATGAATGCCTCTACAAATCTTGTTATGGTCAAAACCACGCCAGACTTACCCTTTTTGAGAAAAAATATGTGCATCGCACAATAACATACATATTTTTAGCTAAAAGTATGGCATAATTTGGTTTATTTTCATTTTCTCGGAAACTACTAGGCCTAGAATTAAGATTTTTGGTTTAAAATGTTCGGAATGAATGCCTCTACAAATCTTGTTATGGTCAAAACCACGCCAGACTTACCGTTTTTGAGAAAAAATATGTGTATCGCACAATAACATACATATTTTTACATATTTTCAGCTAAAAGTATGGCATAATTTGGTTTATTTCCATTTTCTCGGAAACTACTAGGCCTAGAATTAAGATTTTTAGTTTAAAATGTTCGTAATGAATGCCTCTACAAATCTTGTTATGGTCAAAACCACGCCAGACTTACCGTTTTTGAGAAAAAATATGTGCATCGCACAATAACATACATATTTTTAGCTAAAAGTATGGCATAATTTGGTTTATTTTCATTTTCTCGGAAACTACTAGGCCTAGAATTAAGATTTTTGGTTTAAAATGTTCGTAATGAATGCCTCTACAAATCTTGTTATGGTCAAAACCACGCCAGACTTACCGTTTTTGAGAAAAAATATGTGTATCGCACAATAACATACATATTTTTACATATTTTCAGCTAAAAGTATGGCATAATTTGGTTTATTTCCATTTTCTCGGAAACTACTAGGCCTAGAATTAAGATTTTTGGTTTAAAATGTTCGTAATGAATGCCTCTACAAATCTTGTTATGGTCAAAACCACGCCAGACTTACCGTTTTTGAGAAAAAATATGTGCATCGCACAATAACATACATATTTTTAGCTAAAAGTATGGCATAATTTGGTTTATTTTCATTTTCTCGGAAACTACTAGGCCTAGAATTAAGATTTTTGGTTTAAAATGTTCGTAATGAATGCCTCTACAAATCTTGTTATGGTCAAAACCACGCCAGACTTACCGTTTTTGAGAAAAAATATGTGCATCGCACAATAACATACATATTTTTAGCTAAAAGTATGGCATAATTTGGTTTATTTCCATTTTCTCGGAAACTACTAGGCCTAGAATTAAGATTTTTGGTTTAAAATGTTCGTAATGAATGCCTCTACAAATCTTGTTATGGTCAAAACCACGCCAGACTTACCGTTTTTGAGAAAAAATATGTGCATCGCACAATAACATACATATTTTTAGCTAAAAGTATGGCATAATTTGGTTTATTTTCATTTTCTCGGAAACTACTAGGCCTAGAATTAAGATACATATTTTTACATATTACATACAAATATGTGCATCGCACAATAACATACATATTTTTAGCTAAAAGTATGGCATAATTTGGTTTATTTTCATTTTCTCGGAAACTACTAGGCCTAGAATTAAGATACATATTTTTACATATTTTCAGCTAAAAGTATGGCATAATTTGGTTTATTTCCATTTTCTCGGAAACTACTAGGCCTAGAATTAAGATTTTTGGTTTAAAATGTTCGTAATGAATGCCTCTACAAATCTTGTTATGGTCAAAACCACGCCAGACTTACCGTTTTTGAGAAAAAATATGTGTATCGCACAATAACATACATATTTTTACATATTTTCAGCTAAAAGTATGGCATAATTTGGTTTATTTCCATTTTCTCGGAAACTACTAGGCCTAGAATTAAGATTTTTGGTTTAAAATGTTCGTAATGAATGCCTCTACAAATCTTGTTATGGTCAAAACCACGCCAGACTTACCGTTTTTGAGAAAAAATATGTGCATCGCACAATAACATACATATTTTTAGCTAAAAGTATGGCATAATTTGGTTTATTTCCATTTTCTCGGAAACTACTAGGCCTAGAATTAAGATTTTTGGTTTAAAATGTTCGTAATGAATGCCTCTACAAATCTTGTTATGGTCAAAACCACGCCAGACTTACCGTTTTTGAGAAAAAATATGTGTATCGCACAATAACATACATACTTTTACATATTTTCAGCTAAAAGTATGGCATAATTTGGTTTATTTCCATTTTCTCGGAAACTACTAGGCCTAGAATTAAGATTTTTGGTTTAAAATGTTCGTAATGAATGCCTCTACAAATCTTGTTATGGTCAAAACCACGCCAGACTTACCGTTTTTGAGAAAAAATATGTGCATCGCACAATAACATACATATTTTTAGCTAAAAGTATGGCATAATTTGGTTTATTTTCATTTTCTCGGAAACTACTAGGCCTAGTATTAAGATTTTTGGTTTAAAATGTTCGTAATGAATGCCTCTACAAATCTTGTTATGGTCAAAACCACGCCAGACTTACCGTTTTTGAGAAAAAATATGTGCATCGCACAATAACATACATATTTTTAGCTAAAAGTATGGCATAATTTGGTTTATTTTCATTTTCTCGGAAACTACTAGGCCTAGAATTAAGATTTTTGGTTTAAAATGTTCGTAATGAATGCCTCTACAAATCTTGTTATGGTCAAAACCACGCCAGACTTACCGTTTTTGAGAAAAAATATGTGCATCGCACAATAACATACATATTTTTAGCTAAAAGTATGGCATAATTTGGTTTATTTCCATTTTCTCGGAAACTACTAGGCCTAGAATTAAGATTTTTGGTTTAAAATGTTCGTAATGAATGCCTCTACAAATCTTGTTATGGTCAAAACCACGCCAGACTTACCGTTTTTGAGAAAAAATATGTGTATCGCACAATAACATACATATTTTTACATATTTTCAGCTAAAAGTATGGCATAATTTGGTTTATTTCCATTTTCTCGGAAACTACTAGGCCTAGAATTAAGATTTTTGGTTTAAAATGTTCGTAATGAATGCCTCTACAAATCTTGTTATGGTCAAAACCACGCCAGACTTACCGTTTTTGAGAAAAAATATGTGTATCGCACAATAACATACATATTTTTACATATTTTCAGCTAAAAGTATGGCATAATTTGGTTTATTTCCATTTTCTCGGAAACTACTAGGCCTAGAATTAAGATTTTTGGTTTAAAATGTTCGTAATGAATGCCTCTACAAATCTTGTTATGGTCAAAACCACGCCAGACTTACCGTTTTTGAGAAAAAATATGTGCATCGCACAATAACATACATATTTTTAGCTAAAAGTATGGCATAATTTGGTTTATTTCCATTTTCTCGGAAACTACTAGGCCTAGAATTAAGATTTTTGGTTTAAAATGTTCGTAATAAATGCCTCTACAAATCTTGTTATGGTCAAAACCACGCCAGACTTACCGTTTTTGAGAAAAAATATGTGCATCGCACAATAACATACATATTTTTAGCTAAAAGTATGGCATAATTTGGTTTATTTCCATTTTCTCGGAAACTACTAGGCCTAGAATTAAGATTTTTGGTTTAAAATGTTCGTAATGAATGCCTCTACAAATCTTGTTATGGTCAAAACCACGCCAGACTTACCGTTTTTGAGAAAAAATATGTGCATCGCACAATAACATACATATTTTTAGCTAAAAGTATGGCATAATTTGGTTTATTTTCATTTTCTCGGAAACTACTAGGCCTAGAATTAAGATTTTTGGTTTAAAATGTTCGTAATGAATGCCTCTACAAATCTTGTTATGGTCAAAACCACGCCAGACTTACCCTTCTTGAGAAAAAATATGTGCATCGCACAATAACATACATATTTTTAGCTAAAAGTATGGCATAATTTGGTTTATTTCCATTTTCTCGGAAACTACTAGGCCTAGAATTAAGATTTTTGGTTTAAAATGTTCGTAATGAATGCCTCTACAAATCTTGTTATGGTCAAAACCACGCCAGACTTACCGTTTTTGAGAAAAAATATGTGTATCGCACAATAACATACATATTTTTACATATTTTCAGCTAAAAGTATGGCATAATTTGGTTTATTTCCATTTTCTCGGAAACTACTAGGCCTAGAATTAAGATTTTTGGTTTAAAATGTTCGTAATGAATGCCTCTACAAATCTTGTTATGGTCAAAACCACGCCAGACTTACCGTTTTTGAGAAAAAATATGTGTATCGCACAATAACATACATATTTTTACATATTTTCAGCTAAAAGTATGGCATAATTTGGTTTATTTCCATTTTCTCGGAAACTACTAGGCCTAGAATTAAGATTTTTGGTTTAAAATGTTCGTAATGAATGCCTCTACAAATCTTGTTATGGTCAAAACCACGCCAGACTTACCGTTTTTGAGAAAAAATATGTGTATCGCACAATAACATACATATTTTTACATATTTTCAGCTAAAAGTATGGCATAATTTGGTTTATTTCCATTTTCTCGGAAACTACTAGGCCTAGAATTAAGATTTTTGGTTTAAAATGTTCGTAATGAATGCCTCTACAAATCTTGTTATGGTCAAAACCACGCCAGACTTACCGTTTTTGAGAAAAAATATGTGCATCGCACAATAACATACATATTTTTAGCTAAAAGTATGGCATAATTTGGTTTATTTTCATTTTCTCGGAAACTACTAGGCCTAGAATTAAGATTTTTGGTTTAAAATGTTCGTAATGAATGCCTCTACAAATCTTGTTATGGTCAAAACCACGCCAGACTTACCGTTTTTGAGAAAAAATATGTGTATCGCACAATAACATACATATTTTTACATATTTTCAGCTAAAAGTATGGCATAATTTGGTTTATTTTCATTTTCTCGGAAACTACTAGGCCTAGAATTAAGATTTTTGGTTTAAAATGTTCGTAATGAATGCCTCTACAAATCTTGTTATGGTCAAAACCACGCCAGACTTACCGTTTTTGAGAAAAAATATGTGCATCGCACAATAACATACATATTTTTAGCTAAAAGTATGGCATAATTTGGTTTATTTCCATTTTCTCGGAAACTACTAGGCCTAGAATTAAGATTTTTGGTTTAAAATGTTCGTAATGAATGCCTCTACAAATCTTGTTATGGTCAAAACCACGCCAGACTTACCGTTTTTGAGAAAAAATATGTGCATCGCACAATAACATACATATTTTTAGCTAAAAGTATGGCATAATTTGGTTTATTTCCATTTTCTCGGAAACTACTAGGCCTAGAATTAAGATTTTTGGTTTAAAATGTTCGTAATGAATGCCTCTACAAATCTTGTTATGGTCAAAACCACGCCAGACTTACCGTTTTTGAGAAAAAATATGTGCATCGCACAATAACATACATATTTTTAGCTAAAAGTATGGCATAATTTGGTTTATTTCCATTTTCTCGGAAACTACTAGGCCTAGAATTAAGATTTTTGGTTTAAAATGTTCGTAATGAATGCCTCTACAAATCTTGTTATGGTCAAAACCACGCCAGACTTACCGTTTTTGAGAAAAAATATGTGCATCGCACAATAACATACATATTTTTAGCTAAAAGTATGGCATAATTTGGTTTATTTTCATTTTCTCGGAAACTACTAGGCCTAGAATTAAGATTTTTGGTTTAAAATGTTCGTAATGAATGCCTCTACAAATCTTGTTATGGTCAAAACCACGCCAGACTTACCGTTTTTGAGAAAAAATATGTGCATCGCACAATAACATACATATTTTTAGCTAAAAGTATGGCATAATTTGGTTTATTTCCATTTTCTCGGAAACTACTAGGCCTAGAATTAAGATTTTTGGTTTAAAATGTTCGTAATGAATGCCTCTACAAATCTTGTTATGGTCAAAACCACGCCAGACTTACCGTTTTTGAGAAAAAATATGTGTATCGCACAATAACATACATATTTTTACATATTTTCAGCTAAAAGTATGGCATAATTTGGTTTATTTCCATTTTCTCGGAAACTACTAGGCCTAGAATTAAGATTTTTGGTTTAAAATGTTCGTAATGAATGCCTCTACAAATCTTGTTATGGTCAAAACCACGCCAGACTTACCGTTTTTGAGAAAAAATATGTGTATCGCACAATAACATACATATTTTTACATATTTTCAGCTAAAAGTATGGCATAATTTGGTTTATTTCCATTTTCTCGGAAACTACTAGGCCTAGAATTAAGATTTTTGGTTTAAAATGTTCGTAATGAATGCCTCTACAAATCTTGTTATGGTCAAAACCACGCCAGACTTACCGTTTTTGAGAAAAAATATGTGTATCGCACAATAACATACATATTTTTACATATTTTCAGCTAAAAGTATGGCATAATTTGGTTTATTTCCATTTTCTCGGAAACTACTAGGCCTAGAATTAAGATTTTTGGTTTAAAATGTTCGTAATGAATGCCTCTACAAATCTTGTTATGGTCAAAACCACGCCAGACTTACCGTTTTTGAGAAAAAATATGTGTATCGCACAATAACATACATATTTTTACATATTTTCAGCTAAAAGTATGGCATAATTTGGTTTATTTCCATTTTCTCGGAAACTACTAGGCCTAGAATTAAGATTTTTGGTTTAAAATGTTCGTAATGAATGCCTCTACAAATCTTGTTATGGTCAAAACCACGCCAGACTTACCGTTTTTGAGAAAAAATATGTGCATCGCACAATAACATACATATTTTTAGCTAAAAGTATGGCATAATTTGGTTTATTTTCATTTTCTCGGAAACTACTAGGCCTAGAATTAAGATTTTTGGTTTAAAATGTTCGTAATGAATGCCTCTACAAATCTTGTTATGGTCAAAACCACGCCAGACTTACCGTTTTTGAGAAAAAATATGTGTATCGCACAATAACATACATATTTTTACATATTTTCAGCTAAAAGTATGGCATAATTTGGTTTATTTTCATTTTCTCGGAAACTACTAGGCCTAGAATTAAGATTTTTGGTTTAAAATGTTCGTAATGAATGCCTCTACAAATCTTGTTATGGTCAAAACCACGCCAGACTTACCGTTTTTGAGAAAAAATATGTGCATCGCACAATAACATACATATTTTTAGCTAAAAGTATGGCATAATTTGGTTTATTTTCATTTTCTCGGAAACTACTAGGCCTAGAATTAAGATTTTTGGTTTAAAATGTTCGTAATGAATGCCTCTACAAATCTTGTTATGGCCAAAACCACGCCAGACTTACCGTTTTTGAGAAAAAATATGTGCATCGCACAATAACATACATATTTTTAGCTAAAAGTATGGCATAATTTGGTTTATTTTCATTTTCTCGGAAACTACTAGGCCTAGAATTAAGATTTTTGGTTTAAAATGTTCGTAATGAATGCCTCTACAAATCTTGTTATGGTCAAAACCACGCCAGACTTACCGTTTTTGAGAAAAAATATGTGCATCGCACAATAACATACATATTTTTAGCTAAAAGTATGGCATAATTTGGTTTATTTCCATTTTCTCGGAAACTACTAGGCCTAGAATTAAGATTTTTGGTTTAAAATTTTCGTAATGAATGCCTCTACAAATCTTGTTATGGTCAAAACCACGCCAGACTTACCGTTTTTGAGAAAAAATATGTGTATCGCACAATAACATACATATTTTTACATATTTTCAGCTAAAAGTATGGCATAATTTGGTTTATTTCCATTTTCTCGGAAACTACTAGGCCTAGAATTAAGATTTTTGGTTTAAAATGTTCGTAATGAATGCCTCTACAAATCTTGTTATGGTCAAAACCACGCCAGACTTACCGTTTTTGAGAAAAAATATGTGTATCGCACAATAACATACATATTTTTACATATTTTCAGCTAAAAGTATGGCATAATTTGGTTTATTTCCATTTTCTCGGAAACTACTAGGCCTAGAATTAAGATTTTTGGTTTAAAATGTTCGTAATGAATGCCTCTACAAATCTTGTTATGGTCAAAACCACGCCAGACTTACCCTTTTTGAGAAAAAATATGTGCATCGCACAATAACATACATATTTTTAGCTAAAAGTATGGCATAATTTGGTTTATTTTCATTTTCTCGGAAACTACTAGGCCTAGAATTAAGATTTTTGGTTTAAAATGTTCGTAATGAATGCCTCTACAAATCTTGTTATGGTCAAAACCACGCCAGACTTACCGTTTTTGAGAAAAAATATGTGTATCGCACAATAACATATATATTTTTACATATTTTCAGCTAAAAGTATGGCATAATTTGGTTTATTTCCATTTTCTCGGAAACTACTAGGCCTAGAATTAAGATTTTTGGTTTAAAATGTTCGTAATGAATGCCTCTACAAATCTTGTTATGGTCAAAACCACGCCAGACTTACCGTTTTTGAGAAAAAATATGTGCATCGCACAATAACATACATATTTTTAGCTAAAAGTATGGCATAATTTGGTTTATTTCCATTTTCTCGGAAACTACTAGGCCTAGAATTAAGATTTTTGGTTTAAAATGTTCGTAATGAATGCCTCTACAAATCTTGTTATGGTCAAAACCACGCCAGACTTACCGTTTTTGAGAAAAAATATGTGCATCGCACAATAACATACATATTTTTAGCTAAAAGTATGGCATAATTTGGTTTATTTTCATTTTCTCGGAAACTACTAGGCCTAGAATTAAGATTTTTGGTTTAAAATGTTCGTAATGAATGCCTCTACAAATCTTGTCATGGTCAAAACCACGCCAGACTTACCGTTTTTGAGAAAAAATATGTGCATCGCACAATAACATACATATTTTTACATATTTTTAGCTAAAAGTATGGCATAATTTGGTTTATTTCCATTTTCTCGGAAACTACTAGGCCTAGAATTAAGATTTTTGGTTTAAAATGTTCGTAATGAATGCCTCTACAAATCTTGTTATGGTCAAAACCACGCCAGACTTACCGTTTTTGAGAAAAAATATGTGCATCGCACAATAACATACATATTTTTAGCTAAAAGTATGGCATAATTTGGTTTATTTTCATTTTCTCGGAAACTACTAGGCCTAGAATTAAGATTTTTGGTTTAAAATGTTCGTAATGAATGCCTCTACAAATCTTGTTATGGTCAAAACCACGCCAGACTTACCGTTTTTGAGAAAAAATATGTGCATCGCACAATAACATACATATTTTTAGCTAAAAGTATGGCATAATTTGGTTTATTTTCATTTTCTCGGAAACTACTAGGCCTAGAATTAAGATTTTTGGTTTAAAATGTTCGTAATGAATGCCTCTACAAATCTTGTTATGGTCAAAACCACGCCAGACTTACCGTTTTTGAGAAAAAATATGTGCATCGCACAATAACATACATATTTTTAGCTAAAAGTATGGCATAATTTGGTTTATTTTCATTTTCTCGGAAACTACTAGGCCTAGAATTAAGATTTTTGGTTTAAAATGTTCGTAAAGAATGCCTCTACAAATCTTGTTATGGTCAAAACCACGCCAGACTTACCGTTTTTGAGAAAAAATATGTGTATCGCACAATAACATACATATTTTTACATATTTTCAGCTAAAAGTATGGCATAATTTGGTTTATTTCCATTTTCTCGGAAACTACTAGGCCTAGAATTAAGATTTTTGGTTTAAAATGTTCGTAATGAATGCCTCTACAAATCTTGTTATGGTCAAAACCACGCCAGACTTACCGTTTTTGAGAAAAAATATGTGCATCGCACAATAACATACATATTTTTAGCTAAAAGTATGGCATAATTTGGTTTATTTCCATTTTCTCGGAAACTACTAGGCCTAGAATTAAGATTTTTGGTTTAAAATGTTCGTAATGAATGCCTCTACAAATCTTGTTATGGTCAAAACCACGCCAGACTTACCGTTTTTGAGAAAAAATATGTGCATCGCACAATAACATACATATTTTTAGCTAAAAGTATGGCATAATTTGGTTTATTTTCATTTTCTCGGAAACTACTAGGCCTAGAATTAAGATTTTTGGTTTAAAATGTTCGTAATGAATGCCTCTACAAATCTTGTCATGGTCAAAACCACGCCAGACTTACCGTTTTTGAGAAAAAATATGTGCATCGCACAATAACATACATATTTTTACATATTTTTAGCTAAAAGTATGGCATAATTTGGTTTATTTCCATTTTCTCGGAAACTACTAGGCCTAGAATTAAGATTTTTGGTTTAAAATGTTCGTAATGAATGCCTCTACAAATCTTGTTATGGTCAAAACCACGCCAGACTTACCGTTTTTGAGAAAAAATATGTGCATCGCACAATAACATACATATTTTTAGCTAAAAGTATGGCATAATTTGGTTTATTTTCATTTTCTCGGAAACTACTAGGCCTAGAATTAAGATTTTTGGTTTAAAATGTTCGTAATGAATGCCTCTACAAATCTTGTTATGGTCAAAACCACGCCAGACTTACCGTTTTTGAGAAAAAATATGTGCATCGCACAATAACATACATATTTTTAGCTAAAAGTATGGCATAATTTGGTTTATTTTCATTTTCTCGGAAACTACTAGGCCTAGAATTAAGATTTTTGGTTTAAAATGTTCGTAATGAATGCCTCTACAAATCTTGTTATGGTCAAAACCACGCCAGACTTACCGTTTTTGAGAAAAAATATGTGCATCGCACAATAACATACATATTTTTAGCTAAAAGTATGGCATAATTTGGTTTATTTCCATTTTCTCGGAAACTACTAGGCCTAGAATTAAGATTTTTGGTTTAAAATGTTCGTAATGAATGCCTCTACAAATCTTGTTATGGTCAAAACCACGCCAGACTTACCGTTTTTGAGAAAAAATATGTGCATCGCACAATAACATACATATTTTTAGCTAAAAGTATGGCATAATTTGGTTTATTTTCATTTTCTCGGAAACTACTAGGCCTAGAATTAAGATTTTTGGTTTAAAATGTTCGTAATGAATGCCTCTACAAATCTTGTTATGGTCAAAACCACGCCAGACTTACCGTTTTTGAGAAAAAATATGTGCATCGCACAATAACATACATATTTTTAGCTAAAAGTATGGCATAATTTGGTTTATTTTCATTTTCTCGGAAACTACTAGGCCTAGAATTAAGATTTTTGGTTTAAAATGTTCGTAATGAATGCCTCTACAAATCTTGTTATGGTCAAAACCACGCCAGACTTACCGTTTTTGAGAAAAAATATGTGCATCGCACAATAACATACATATTTTTAGCTAAAAGTATGGCATAATTTGGTTTATTTCCATTTTCTCGGAAACTACTAGGCCTAGAATTAAGATTTTTGGTTTAAAATGTTCGTAATGAATGCCTCTACAAATCTTGTTATGGTCAAAACCACGCCAGACTTACCGTTTTTGAGAAAAAATATGTGCATCGCACAATAACATACATATTTTTAGCTAAAAGTATGGCATAATTTGGTTTATTTTCATTTTCTCGGAAACTACTAGGCCTAGAATTAAGATTTTTGGTTTAAAATGTTCGTAATGAATGCCTCTACAAATCTTGTTATGGTCAAAACCACGCCAGACTTACCGTTTTTGAGAAAAAATATGTGCATCGCACAATAACATACATATTTTTAGCTAAAAGTATGGCATAATTTGGTTTATTTTCATTTTCTCGGAAACTACTAGGCCTAGAATTAAGATTTTTGGTTTAAAATGTTCGTAATGAATGCCTCTACAAATCTTGTTATGGTCAAAACCACGCCAGACTTACCGTTTTTGAGAAAAAATATGTGCATCGCACAATAACATACATATTTTTAGCTAAAAGTATGGCATAATTTGGTTTATTTCCATTTTCTCGGAAACTACTAGGCCTAGAATTAAGATTTTTGGTTTAAAATGTTCGTAATGAATGCCTCTACAAATCTTGTTATGGTCAAAACCACGCCAGACTTACCGTTTTTGAGAAAAAATATGTGCATCGCACAATAACATACATATTTTTAGCTAAAAGTATGGCATAATTTGGTTTATTTTCATTTTCTCGGAAACTACTAGGCCTAGAATTAAGATTTTTGGTTTAAAATGTTCGTAATGAATGCCTCTACAAATCTTGTTATGGTCAAAACCACGCCAGACTTACCGTTTTTGAGAAAAAATATGTGCATCGCACAATAACATACATATTTTTAGCTAAAAGTATGGCATAATTTGGTTTATTTTCATTTTCTCGGAAACTACTAGGCCTAGAATTAAGATTTTTGGTTTAAAATGTTCGTAATGAATGCCTCTACAAATCTTGTTATGGTCAAAACCACGCCAGACTTACCGTTTTTGAGAAAAAATATGTGCATCGCACAATAACATACATATTTTTAGCTAAAAGTATGGCATAATTTGGTTTATTTCCATTTTCTCGGAAACTACTAGGCCTAGAATTAAGATTTTTGGTTTAAAATGTTCGTAATGAATGCCTCTACAAATCTTGTTATGGTCAAAACCACGCCAGACTTACCGTTTTTGAGAAAAAATATGTGCATCGCACAATAACATACATATTTTTAGCTAAAAGTATGGCATAATTTGGTTTATTTTCATTTTCTCGGAAACTACTAGGCCTAGAATTAAGATTTTTGGTTTAAAATGTTCGTAATGAATGCCTCTACAAATCTTGTTATGGTCAAAACCACGCCAGACTTACCGTTTTTGAGAAAAAATATGTGCATCGCACAATAACATACATATTTTTAGCTAAAAGTATGGCATAATTTGGTTTATTTCCATTTTCTCGGAAACTACTAGGCCTAGAATTAAGATTTTTGGTTTAAAATGTTCGTAATGAATGCCTCTACAAATCTTGTTATGGTCAAAACCACGCCAGACTTACCGTTTTTGAGAAAAAATATGTGTATCGCACAATAACATACATATTTTTACATATTTTCAGCTAAAAGTATGGCATAATTTGGTTTATTTCCATTTTCTCGGAAACTACTAGGCCTAGAATTAAGATTTTTGGTTTAAAATGTTCGTAATGAATGCCTCTACAAATCTTGTTATGGTCAAAACCACGCCAGACTTACCGTTTTTGAGAAAAAATATGTGTATCGCACAATAACATACATATTTTTACATATTTTCAGCTAAAAGTATGGCATAATTTGGTTTATTTTCATTTTCTCGGAAACTACTAGGCCTAGAATTAAGATTTTTGGTTTAAAATGTTCGTAATGAATGCCTCTACAAATCTTGTTATGGTCAAAACCACGCCAGACTTACCCTTTTTGAGAAAAAATATGTGCATCGCACAATAACATACATATTTTTAGCTAAAAGTATGGCATAATTTGGTTTGTTTTCATTTTCTCGGAAACTACTAGGCCTAGAATTAAGATTTTTGGTTTAAAATGTTCGTAATGAATGCCTCTACAAATCTTGTTATGGTCAAAACCACGCCAGACTTACCGTTTTTGAGAAAAAATATGTGTATCGCACAATAACATACATATTTTTACATATTTTCAGCTAAAAGTATGGCATAATTTGGTTTATTTCCATTTTCTCGGAAACTACTAGGCCTAGAATTAAGATTTTTGGTTTAAAATGTTCGTAATGAATGCCTCTACAAATCTTGTTATGGTCAAAACCACGCCAGACTTACCGTATTTGAGAAAAAATATGTGTATCGCACAATAACATACATATTTTTACATATTTTCAGCTAAAAGTATGGCATAATTTGGTTTATTTCCATTTTCTCGGAAACTACTAGGCCTAGAATTAAGATTTTTGGTTTAAAATGTTCGTAATGAATGCCTCTACAAATCTTGTTATGGTCAAAACCACGCCAGACTTACCCTTTTTGAGAAAAAATATGTGCATCGCACAATAACATACATATTTTTAGCTAAAAGTATGGCATAATTTGGTTTATTTTCATTTTCTCGGAAACTACTAGGCCTAGAATTAAGATTTTTGGTTTAAAATGTTCGTAATGAATGCCTCTACAAATCTTGTTATGGTCAAAACCACGCCAGACTTACCGTTTTTGAGAAAAAATATGTGTATCGCACAATAACATATATATTTTTACATATTTTCAGCTAAAAGTATGGCATAATTTGGTTTATTTCCATTTTCTCGGAAACTACTAGGCCTAGAATTAAGATTTTTGGTTTAAAATGTTCGTAATGAATGCCTCTACAAATCTTGTTATGGTCAAAACCACGCCAGACTTACCGTTTTTGAGAAAAAATATGTGCATCGCACAATAACATACATATTTTTAGCTAAAAGTATGGCATAATTTGGTTTATTTCCATTTTCTCGGAAACTACTAGGCCTAGAATTAAGATTTTTGGTTTAAAATGTTCGTAATGAATGCCTCTACAAATCTTGTTATGGTCAAAACCACGCCAGACTTACCGTTTTTGAGAAAAAATATGTGCATCGCACAATAACATACATATTTTTAGCTAAAAGTATGGCATAATTTGGTTTATTTTCATTTTCTCGGAAACTACTAGGCCTAGAATTAAGATTTTTGGTTTAAAATGTTCGTAATGAATGCCTCTACAAATCTTGTCATGGTCAAAACCACGCCAGACTTACCGTTTTTGAGAAAAAATATGTGCATCGCACAATAACATACATATTTTTACATATTTTTAGCTAAAAGTATGGCATAATTTGGTTTATTTCCATTTTCTCGGAAACTACTAGGCCTAGAATTAAGATTTTTGGTTTAAAATGTTCGTAATGAATGCCTCTACAAATCTTGTTATGGTCAAAACCACGCCAGACTTACCGTTTTTGAGAAAAAATATGTGCATCGCACAATAACATACATATTTTTAGCTAAAAGTATGGCATAATTTGGTTTATTTCCATTTTCTCGGAAACTACTAGGCCTAGAATTAAGATTTTTGGTTTAAAATGTTCGTAATGAATGCCTCTACAAATCTTGTTATGGTCAAAACCACGCCAGACTTACCGTTTTTGAGAAAAAATATGTGCATCGCACAATAACATACATATTTTTAGCTAAAAGTATGGCATAATTTGGTTTATTTTCATTTTCTCGGAAACTACTAGGCCTAGAATTAAGATTTTTGGTTTAAAATGTTCGTAATGAATGCCTCTACAAATCTAGTTATGGTCAAAACCACGCCAGACTTACCGTTTTTGAGAAAAAATATGTGCATCGCACAATAACATACATATTTTTAGCTAAAAGTATGGCATAATTTGGTTTATTTTCATTTTCTCGGAAACTACTAGGCCTAGAATTAAGATTTTTGGTTTAAAATGTTCGTAAAGAATGCCTCTACAAATCTTGTTATGGTCAAAACCACGCCAGACTTACCGTTTTTGAGAAAAAATATGTGTATCGCACAATAACATACATATTTTTACATATTTTCAGCTAAAAGTATGGCATAATTTGGTTTATTTCCATTTTCTCGGAAACTACTAGGCCTAGAATTAAGATTTTTGGTTTAAAATGTTCGTAATGAATGCCTCTACAAATCTTGTTATGGTCAAAACCACGCCAGACTTACCGTTTTTGAGAAAAAATATGTGCATCGCACAATAACATACATATTTTTAGCTAAAAGTATGGCATAATTTGGTTTATTTCCATTTTCTCGGAAACTACTAGGCCTAGAATTAAGATTTTTGGTTTAAAATGTTCGTAATGAATGCCTCTACAAATCTTGTTATGGTCAAAACCACGCCAGACTTACCGTTTTTGAGAAAAAATATGTGCATCGCACAATAACATACATATTTTTAGCTAAAAGTATGGCATAATTTGGTTTATTTTCATTTTCTCGGAAACTACTAGGCCTAGAATTAAGATTTTTGGTTTAAAATGTTCGTAATGAATGCCTCTACAAATCTTGTCATGGTCAAAACCACGCCAGACTTACCGTTTTTGAGAAAAAATATGTGCATCGCACAATAACATACATATTTTTACATATTTTTAGCTAAAAGTATGGCATAATTTGGTTTATTTCCATTTTCTCGGAAACTACTAGGCCTAGAATTAAGATTTTTGGTTTAAAATGTTCGTAATGAATGCCTCTACAAATCTTGTTATGGTCAAAACCACGCCAGACTTACCGTTTTTGAGAAAAAATATGTGCATCGCACAATAACATACATATTTTTAGCTAAAAGTATGGCATAATTTGGTTTATTTTCATTTTCTCGGAAACTACTAGGCCTAGAATTAAGATTTTTGGTTTAAAATGTTCGTAATGAATGCCTCTACAAATCTTGTTATGGTCAAAACCACGCCAGACTTACCGTTTTTGAGAAAAAATATGTGCATCGCACAATAACATACATATTTTTAGCTAAAAGTATGGCATAATTTGGTTTATTTTCATTTTCTCGGAAACTACTAGGCCTAGAATTAAGATTTTTGGTTTAAAATGTTCGTAATGAATGCCTCTACAAATCTTGTTATGGTCAAAACCACGCCAGACTTACCGTTTTTGAGAAAAAATATGTGCATCGCACAATAACATACATATTTTTAGCTAAAAGTATGGCATAATTTGGTTTATTTTCATTTTCTCGGAAACTACTAGGCCTAGAATTAAGATTTTTGGTTTAAAATGTTCGTAATGAATGCCTCTACAAATCTTGTTATGGTCAAAACCACGCCAGACTTACCGTTTTTGAGAAAAAATATGTGCATCGCACAATAACATACATATTTTTAGCTAAAAGTATGGCATAATTTGGTTTATTTCCATTTTCTCGGAAACTACTAGGCCTAGAATTAAGATTTTTGGTTTAAAATGTTCGTAATGAATGCCTCTACAAATCTTGTTATGGTCAAAACCACGCCAGACTTACCGTTTTTGAGAAAAAATATGTGCATCGCACAATAACATACATATTTTTAGCTAAAAGTATGGCATAATTTGGTTTATTTTCATTTTCTCGGAAACTACTAGGCCTAGAATTAAGATTTTTGGTTTAAAATGTTCGTAATGAATGCCTCTACAAATCTTGTTATGGTCAAAACCACGCCAGACTTACCGTTTTTGAGAAAAAATATGTGCATCGCACAATAACATACATATTTTTAGCTAAAAGTATGGCATAATTTGGTTTATTTTCATTTTCTCGGAAACTACTAGGCCTAGAATTAAGATTTTTGGTTTAAAATGTTCGTAATGAATGCCTCTACAAATCTTGTTATGGTCAAAACCACGCCAGACTTACCGTTTTTGAGAAAAAATATGTGCATCGCACAATAACATACATATTTTTAGCTAAAAGTATGGCATAATTTGGTTTATTTCCATTTTCTCGGAAACTACTAGGCCTAGAATTAAGATTTTTGGTTTAAAATGTTCGTAATGAATGCCTCTACAAATCTTGTTATGGTCAAAACCACGCCAGACTTACCGTTTTTGAGAAAAAATATGTGCATCGCACAATAACATACATATTTTTAGCTAAAAGTATGGCATAATTTGGTTTATTTTCATTTTCTCGGAAACTACTAGGCCTAGAATTAAGATTTTTGGTTTAAAATGTTCGTAATGAATGCCTCTACAAATCTTGTTATGGTCAAAACCACGCCAGACTTACCGTTTTTGAGAAAAAATATGTGCATCGCACAATAACATACATATTTTTAGCTAAAAGTATGGCATAATTTGGTTTATTTTCATTTTCTCGGAAACTACTAGGCCTAGAATTAAGATTTTTGGTTTAAAATGTTCGTAATGAATGCCTCTACAAATCTTGTTATGGTCAAAACCACGCCAGACTTACCGTTTTTGAGAAAAAATATGTGCATCGCACAATAACATACATATTTTTAGCTAAAAGTATGGCATAATTTGGTTTATTTCCATTTTCTCGGAAACTACTAGGCCTAGAATTAAGATTTTTGGTTTAAAATGTTCGTAATGAATGCCTCTACAAATCTTGTTATGGTCAAAACCACGCCAGACTTACCGTTTTTGAGAAAAAATATGTGTATCGCACAATAACATACATATTTTTACATATTTTCAGCTAAAAGTATGGCATAATTTGGTTTATTTCCATTTTCTCGGAAACTACTAGGCCTAGAATTAAGATTTTTGGTTTAAAATGTTCGTAATGAATGCCTCTACAAATCTTGTTATGGTCAAAACCACGCCAGACTTACCGTTTTTGAGAAAAAATATGTGTATCGCACAATAACATACATATTTTTACATATTTTCAGCTAAAAGTATGGCATAATTTGGTTTATTTTCATTTTCTCGGAAACTACTAGGCCTAGAATTAAGATTTTTGGTTTAAAATGTTCGTAATGAATGCCTCTACAAATCTTGTTATGGTCAAAACCACGCCAGACTTACCCTTTTTGAGAAAAAATATGTGCATCGCACAATAACATACATATTTTTAGCTAAAAGTATGGCATAATTTGGTTTATTTTCATTTTCTCGGAAACTACTAGGCCTAGAATTAAGATTTTTGGTTTAAAATGTTCGTAATGAATGCCTCTACAAATCTTGTTATGGTCAAAACCACGCCAGACTTACCGTTTTTGAGAAAAAATATGTGTATCGCACAATAACATACATATTTTTACATATTTTCAGCTAAAAGTATGGCATAATTTGGTTTATTTCCATTTTCTCGGAAACTACTAGGCCTAGAATTAAGATTTTTGGTTTAAAATGTTCGTAATGAATGCCTCTACAAATCTTGTTATGGTCAAAACCACGCCAGACTTACCGTTTTTGAGAAAAAATATGTGCATCGCACAATAACATACATATTTTTAGCTAAAAGTATGGCATAATTTGGTTTATTTTCATTTTCTCGGAAACTACTAGGCCTAGAATTAAGATTTTTGGTTTAAAATGTTCGTAATGAATGCCTCTACAAATCTTGTTATGGTCAAAACCACGCCAGACTTACCGTTTTTGAGAAAAAATATGTGCATCGCACAATAACATACATATTTTTAGCTAAAAGTATGGCATAATTTGGTTTATTTTCATTTTCTCGGAAACTACTAGGCCTAGAATTAAGATTTTTGGTTTAAAATGTTCGTAATGAATGCCTCTACAAATCTTGTTATGGTCAAAACCACGCCAGACTTACCGTTTTTGAGAAAAAATATGTGCATCGCACAATAACATACATATTTTTAGCTAAAAGTATGGCATAATTTGGTTTATTTCCATTTTCTCGGAAACTACTAGGCCTAGAATTAAGATTTTTGGTTTAAAATGTTCGTAATGAATGCCTCTACAAATCTTGTTATGGTCAAAACCACGCCAGACTTACCGTTTTTGAGAAAAAATATGTGCATCGCACAATAACATACATATTTTTAGCTAAAAGTATGGCATAATTTGGTTTATTTTCATTTTCTCGGAAACTACTAGGCCTAGAATTAAGATTTTTGGTTTAAAATGTTCGTAATGAATGCCTCTACAAATCTTGTTATGGTCAAAACCACGCCAGACTTACCGTTTTTGAGAAAAAATATGTGCATCGCACAATAACATACATATTTTTAGCTAAAAGTATGGCATAATTTGGTTTATTTTCATTTTCTCGGAAACTACTAGGCCTAGAATTAAGATTTTTGGTTTAAAATGTTCGTAATGAATGCCTCTACAAATCTTGTTATGGTCAAAACCACGCCAGACTTACCGTTTTTGAGAAAAAATATGTGCATCGCACAATAACATACATATTTTTAGCTAAAAGTATGGCATAATTTGGTTTATTTCCATTTTCTCGGAAACTACTAGGCCTAGAATTAAGATTTTTGGTTTAAAATGTTCGTAATGAATGCCTCTACAAATCTTGTTATGGTCAAAACCACGCCAGACTTACCGTTTTTGAGAAAAAATATGTGCATCGCACAATAACATACATATTTTTAGCTAAAAGTATGGCATAATTTGGTTTATTTTCATTTTCTCGGAAACTACTAGGCCTAGAATTAAGATTTTTGGTTTAAAATGTTCGTAATGAATGCCTCTACAAATCTTGTTATGGTCAAAACCACGCCAGACTTACCGTTTTTGAGAAAAAATATGTGCATCGCACAATAACATACATATTTTTAGCTAAAAGTATGGCATAATTTGGTTTATTTCCATTTTCTCGGAAACTACTAGGCCTAGAATTAAGATTTTTGGTTTAAAATGTTCGTAATGAATGCCTCTACAAATCTTGTTATGGTCAAAACCACGCCAGACTTACCGTTTTTGAGAAAAAATATGTGTATCGCACAATAACATACATATTTTTACATATTTTCAGCTAAAAGTATGGCATAATTTGGTTTATTTCCATTTTCTCGGAAACTACTAGGCCTAGAATTAAGATTTTTGGTTTAAAATGTTCGTAATGAATGCCTCTACAAATCTTGTTATGGTCAAAACCACGCCAGACTTACCGTTTTTGAGAAAAAATATGTGTATCGCACAATAACATACATATTTTTACATATTTTCAGCTAAAAGTATGGCATAATTTGGTTTATTTTCATTTTCTCGGAAACTACTAGGCCTAGAATTAAGATTTTTGGTTTAAAATGTACGTAATGAATGCCTCTACAAATCTTGTTATGGTCAAAACCACGCCAGACTTACCCTTTTTGAGAAAAAATATGTGCATCGCACAATAACATACATATTTTTAGCTAAAAGTATGGCATAATTTGGTTTATTTTCATTTTCTCGGAAACTACTAGGCCTAGAATTAAGATTTTTGGTTTAAAATGTTCGTAATGAATGCCTCTACAAATCTTGTTATGGTCAAAACCACGCCAGACTTACCGTTTTTGAGAAAAAATATGTGTATCGCACAATAACATACATATTTTTACATATTTTCAGCTAAAAGTATGGCATAATTTGGTTTATTTTCATTTTCTCGGAAACTACTAGGCCTAGAATTAAGATTTTTGGTTTAAAATGTTCGTAATGAATGCCTCTACAAATCTTGTTATGGTCAAAACCACGCCAGACTTACCGTTTTTGAGAAAAAATATGTGCATCGCACAATAACATACATATTTTTAGCTAAAAGTA
This sequence comes from Myathropa florea, assembly GCA_930367185.1. Taxonomy (NCBI): domain Eukaryota; kingdom Metazoa; phylum Arthropoda; class Insecta; order Diptera; family Syrphidae; genus Myathropa; species Myathropa florea. The sequence goes on from OV884003.1 coordinate 37,002,575, forward strand.
TGGCATAATTTGGTTTATTTTCATTTTCTCGGAAACTACTAGGCCTAGAATTAAGATTTTTGGTTTAAAATGTTCGTAATGAATGCCTCTACAAATCTTGTTATGGTCAAAACCACGCCAGACTTACCGTTTTTGAGAAAAAATATGTGTATCGCACAATAACATACATATTTTTACATATTTTCAGCTAAAAGTATGGCATAATTTGGTTTATTTCCATTTTCTCGGAAACTACTAGGCCTAGAATTAAGATTTTTGGTTTAAAATGTTCGTAATGAATGCCTCTACAAATCTTGTTATGGTCAAAACCACGCCAGACTTACCGTTTTTGAGAAAAAATATGTGCATCGCACAATAACATACATATTTTTACATATTTTCAGCTAAAAGTATGGCATAATTTGGTTTATTTTCATTTTCTCGGAAACTACTAGGCCTAGAATTAAGATTTTTGGTTTAAAATGTTCGTAATGAATGCCTCTACAAATCTTGTTATGGTCAAAACCACGCCAGACTTACCGTTTTTGAGAAAAAATATGTGCATCGCACAATAACATACATATTTTTAGCTAAAAGTATGGCATAATTTGGTTTATTTTCATTTTCTCGGAAACTACTAGGCCTAGAATTAAGATTTTTGGTTTAAAATGTTCGTAATGAATGCCTCTACAAATCTTGTTATGGTCAAAACCACGCCAGACTTACCGTTTTTGAGAAAAAATATGTGTATCGCACAATAACATACATATTTTTACATATTTTCAGCTAAAAGTATGGCATAATTTGGTTTATTTCCATTTTCTCGGAAACTACTAGGCCTAGAATTAAGATTTTTGGTTTAAAATGTTCGTAATGAATGCCTCTACAAATCTTGTTATGGTCAAAACCACGCCAGACTTACCGTTTTTGAGAAAAAATATGTGCATCGCACAATAACATACATATTTTTACATATTTTCAGCTAAAAGTATGGCATAATTTGGTTTATTTTCATTTTCTCGGAAACTACTAGGCCTAGAATTAAGATTTTTGGTTTAAAATGTTCGTAATGAATGCCTCTACAAATCTTGTTATGGTCAAAACCACGCCAGACTTACCCTTTTTGAGAAAAAATATGTGCATCGCACAATAACATACATATTTTTAGCTAAAAGTATGGCATAATTTGGTTTATTTTCATTTTCTCGGAAACTACTAGGCCTAGAATTAAGATTTTTGGTTTAAAATGTTCGTAATGAATGCCTCTACAAATCTTGTTATGGTCAAAACCACGCCAGACTTACCGTTTTTGAGAAAAAATATGTGTATCGCACAATAACATACATATTTTTACATATTTTCAGCTAAAAGTATGGCATAATTTGGTTTATTTCCATTTTCTCGGAAACTACTAGGCCTAGAATTAAGATTTTTGGTTTAAAATGTTCGTAATGAATGCCTCTACAAATCTTGTTATGGTCAAAACCACGCCAGACTTACCGTTTTTGAGAAAAAATATGTGCATCGCACAATAACATACATATTTTTAGCTAAAAGTATGGCATAATTTGGTTTATTTTCATTTTCTCGGAAACTACTAGGCCTAGAATTAAGATTTTTGGTTTAAAATGTTCGTAATGAATGCCTCTACAAATCTTGTTATGGTCAAAACCACGCCAGACTTACCGTTTTTGAGAAAAAATATGTGTATCGCACAATAACATACATATTTTTACATATTTTCAGCTAAAAGTATGGCATAATTTGGTTTATTTCCATTTTCTCGGAAACTACTAGGCCTAGAATTAAGATTTTTGGTTTAAAATGTTCGTAATGAATGCCTCTACAAATCTTGTTATGGTCAAAACCACGCCAGACTTACCGTTTTTGAGAAAAAATATGTGCATCGCACAATAACATACATATTTTTAGCTAAAAGTATGGCATAATTTGGTTTATTTTCATTTTCTCGGAAACTACTAGGCCTAGAATTAAGATTTTTGGTTTAAAATGTTCGTAATGAATGCCTCTACAAATCTTGTTATGGTCAAAACCACGCCAGACTTACCGTTTTTGAGAAAAAATATGTGTATCGCACAATAACATACATATTTTTACATATTTTCAGCTAAAAGTATGGCATAATTTGGTTTATTTCCATTTTCTCGGAAACTACTAGGCCTAGAATTAAGATTTTTGGTTTAAAATGTTCGTAATGAATGCCTCTACAAATCTTGTTATGGTCAAAACCACGCCAGACTTACCGTTTTTGAGAAAAAATATGTGCATCGCACAATAACATACATATTTTTACATATTTTCAGCTAAAAGTATGGCATAATTTGGTTTATTTTCATTTTCTCGGAAACTACTAGGCCTAGAATTAAGATTTTTGGTTTAAAATGTTCGTAATGAATGCCTCTACAAATCTTGTTATGGTCAAAACCACGCCAGACTTACCCTTTTTGAGAAAAAATATGTGCATCGCACAATAACATACATATTTTTAGCTAAAAGTATGGCATAATTTGGTTTATTTCCATTTTCTCGGAAACTACTAGGCCTAGAATTAAGATTTTTGGTTTAAAATGTTCGTAATGAATGCCTCTACAAATCTTGTTATGGTCAAAACCACGCCAGACTTACCGTTTTTGAGAAAAAATATGTGCATCGCACAATAACATACATATTTTTAGCTAAAAGTATGGCATAATTTGGTTTATTTTCATTTTCTCGGAAACTACTAGGCCTAGAATTAAGATTTTTGGTTTAAAATGTTCGTAATGAATGCCTCTACAAATCTTGTTATGGTCAAAACCACGCCAGACTTACCGTTTTTGAGAAAAAATATGTGCATCGCACAATAACATACATATTTTTAGCTAAAAGTATGGCATAATTTGGTTTATTTCCATTTTCTCGGAAACTACTAGGCCTAGAATTAAGATTTTTGGTTTAAAATGTTCGTAATGAATGCCTCTACAAATCTTGTTATGGTCAAAACCACGCCAGACTTACCCTTTTTGAGAAAAAATATGTGCATCGCACAATAACATACATATTTTTAGCTAAAAGTATGGCATAATTTGGTTTATTTCCATTTTCTCGGAAACTACTAGGCCTAGAATTAAGATTTTTGGTTTAAAATGTTCGTAATGAATGCCTCTACAAATCTTGTTATGGTCAAAACCACGCCAGACTTACCGTTTTTGAGAAAAAATATGTGCATCGCACAATAACATACATATTTTTAGCTAAAAGTATGGCATAATTTGGTTTATTTTCATTTTCTCGGAAACTACTAGGCCTAGAATTAAGATTTTTGGTTTAAAATGTTCGTAATGAATGCCTCTACAAATCTTGTTATGGTCAAAACCACGCCAGACTTACCCTTTTTGAGAAAAAATATGTGCATCGCACAATAACATACATATTTTTAGCTAAAAGTATGGCATAATTTGGTTTATTTCCATTTTCTCGGAAACTACTAGGCCTAGAATTAAGATTTTTGGTTTAAAATGTTCGTAATGAATGCCTCTACAAATCTTGTTATGGTCAAAAAAACGCCAGACTTACCGTTTTAGAGAAAAAATATGTGCATCGCACAATAACATACATATTTTTAGCTAAAAGTATGGCATAATTTGGTTTATTTTCATTTTCTCGGAAACTACTAGGCCTAGAATTAAGATTTTTGGTTTAAAATGTTCGTAATGAATGCCTCTACAAATCTTGTTATGGTCAAAACCACGCCAGACTTACCGTTTTTGAGAAAAAATATGTGCATCGCACAATAACATACATATTTTTAGCTAAAAGTATGGCATAATTTGGTTTATTTCCATTTTCTCGGAAACTACTAGGCCTAGAATTAAGATTTTTGGTTTAAAATGTTCGTAATGAATGCCTCTACAAATCTTGTTATGGTCAAAACCACGCCAGACTTACCGTTTTTGAGAAAAAATATGTGCATCGCACAATAACATACATATTTTTAGCTAAAAGTATGGCATAATTTGGTTTATTTTCATTTTCTCGGAAACTACTAGGCCTAGAATTAAGATTTTTGGTTTAAAATGTTCGTAATGAATGCCTCTACAAATCTTGTTATGGTCAAAACCACGCCAGACTTACCGTTTTTGAGAAAAAATATGTGCATCGCACAATAACATACATATTTTTAGCTAAAAGTATGGCATAATTTGGTTTATTTTCATTTTCTCGGAAACTACTAGGCCTAGAATTAAGATTTTTGGTTTAAAATGTTCGTAATGAATGCCTCTACAAATCTTGTTATGGTCAAAACCACGCCAGACTTACCGTTTTTGAGAAAAAATATGTGCATCGCACAATAACATACATATTTTTAGCTAAAAGTATGGCATAATTTGGTTTATTTCCATTTTCTCGGAAACTACTAGGCCTAGAATTAAGATTTTTGGTTTAAAATGTTCGTAATGAATGCCTCTACAAATCTTGTTATGGTCAAAACCACGCCAGACTTACCCTTTTTGAGAAAAAATATGTGCATCGCACAATAACATACATATTTTTAGCTAAAAGTATGGCATAATTTGGTTTATTTCCATTTTCTCGGAAACTACTAGGCCTAGAATTAAGATTTTTGGTTTAAAATGTTCGTAATGAATGCCTCTACAAATCTTGTTATGGTCAAAACCACGCCAGACTTACCGTTTTTGAGAAAAAATATGTGCATCGCACAATAACATACATATTTTTAGCTAAAAGTATGGCATAATTTGGTTTATTTTCATTTTCTCGGAAACTACTAGGCCTAGAATTAAGATTTTTGGTTTAAAATGTTTGTAATGAATGCCTCTACAAATCTTGTTATGGTCAAAACCACGCCAGACTTACCGTTTTTGAGAAAAAATATGTGCATCGCACAATAACATACATATTTTTAGCTAAAAGTATGGCATAATTTGGTTTATTTTCATTTTCTCGGAAACTACTAGGCCTAGAATTAAGATTTTTGGTTTAAAATGTTCGTAATGAATGCCTCTACAAATCTTGTTATGGTCAAAACCACGCCAGACTTACCGTTTTTGAGAAAAAATATGTGCATCGCACAATAACATACATATTTTTAGCTAAAAGTATGGCATAATTTGGTTTATTTCCATTTTCTCGGAAACTACTAGGCCTAGAATTAAGATTTTTGGTTTAAAATGTTCGTAATGAATGCCTCTACAAATCTTGTTATGGTCAAAACCACGCCAGACTTACCGTTTTTGAGAAAAAATATGTGCATCGCACAATAACATACATATTTTTACATATTTTTAGCTAAAAGTATGTCATAATTTGGTTTATTTTCATTTTCTCGGAAACTACTAGGCCTAGAATTAAGATTTTTGGTTTAAAATGTTCGTAATGAATGCCTCTACAAATCTTGTTATGGTCAAAACCACGCCAGACTTACCGTTTTTGAGAAAAAATATGTGCATCGCACAATAACATACATATTTTTAGCTAAAAGTATGGCATAATTTGGTTTATTTCCATTTTCTCGGAAACTACTAGGCCTAGAATTAAGATTTTTGGTTTAAAATGTTCGTAATGAATGCCTCTACAAATCTTGTTATGGTCAAAACCACGCCAGACTTACCGTTTTTGAGAAAAAATATGTGCATCGCACAATAACATACATATTTTTAGCTAAAAGTATGGCATAATTTGGTTTATTTCCATTTTCTCGGAAACTACTAGGCCTAGAATTAAGATTTTTGGTTTAAAATGTTCGTAATGAATGCCTCTACAAATCTTGTTATGGTCAAAACCACGCCAGACTTACCGTTTTTGAGAAAAAATATGTGCATCGCACAATAACATACATATTTTTAGCTAAAAGTATGGCATAATTTGGTTTATTTTCATTTTCTCGGAAACTACTAGGCCTAGAATTAAGATTTTTGGTTTAAAATGTTCGTAATGAATGCCTCTACAAATCTTGTTATGGTCAAAACCACGCCAGACTTACCGTTTTTGAGAAAAAATATGTGCATCGCACAATAACATACATATTTTTAGCTAAAAGTATGGCATAATTTGGTTTATTTTCATTTTCTCGGAAACTACTAGGCCTAGAATTAAGATTTTTGGTTTAAAATGTTCGTAATGAATGCCTCTACAAATCTTGTTATGGTCAAAACCACGCCAGACTTACCGTTTTTGAGAAAAAATATGTGCATCGCACAATAACATACATATTTTTAGCTAAAAGTATGGCATAATTTGGTTTATTTCCATTTTCTCGGAAACTACTAGGCCTAGAATTAAGATTTTTGGTTTAAAATGTTCGTAATGAATGCCTCTACAAATCTTGTTATGGTCAAAACCACGCCAGACTTACCGTTTTTGAGAAAAAATATGTGCATCGCACAATAACATACATATTTTACATATTTTTAGCTAAAAGTATGTCATAATTTGGTTTATTTTCATTTTCTCGGAAACTACTAGGCCTAGAATTAAGATTTTTGGTTTAAAATGTTCGTAATGAATGCCTCTACAAATCTTGTTATGGTCAAAACCACGCCAGACTTACCGTTTTTGAGAAAAAATATGTGCATCGCACAATAACATACATATTTTTAGCTAAAAGTATGGCATAATTTGGTTTATTTTCATTTTCTCGGAAACTACTAGGCCTAGAATTAAGATTTTTGGTTTAAAATGTTCGTAATGAATGCCTCTACAAATCTTGTTATGGTCAAAACCACGCCAGACTTACCGTTTTTGAGAAAAAATATGTGCATCGCACAATAACATACATATTTTTAGCTAAAAGTATGGCATAATTTGGTTTATTTCCATTTTCTCGGAAACTACTAGGCCTAGAATTAAGATTTTTGGTTTAAAATGTTCGTAATGAATGCCTCTACAAATCTTGTTATGGTCAAAACCACGCCAGACTTACCGTTTTTGAGAAAAAATATGTGCATCGCACAATAACATACATATTTTTAGCTAAAAGTATGGCATAATTTGGTTTATTTTCATTTTCTCGGAAACTACTAGGCCTAGAATTAAGATTTTTGGTTTAAAATGTTTGTAATGAATGCCTCTACAAATCTTGTTATGGTCAAAACCACGCCAGACTTACCGTTTTTGAGAAAAAATATGTGCATCGCACAATAACATACATATTTTTAGCTAAAAGTATGGCATAATTTGGTTTATTTTCATTTTCTCGGAAACTACTAGGCCTAGAATTAAGATTTTTGGTTTAAAATGTTCGTAATGAATGCCTCTACAAATCTTGTTATGGTCAAAACCACGCCAGACTTACCGTTTTTGAGAAAAAATATGTGCATCGCACAATAACATACATATTTTTAGCTAAAAGTATGGCATAATTTGGTTTATTTCCATTTTCTCGGAAACTACTAGGCCTAGAATTAAGATTTTTGGTTTAAAATGTTCGTAATGAATGCCTCTACATATCTTGTTATGGTCAAAACCACGCCAGACTTACCGTTTTTGAGAAAAAATATGTGTATCGCACAATAACATACATATTTTTACATATTTTCAGCTAAAAGTATGGCATAATTTGGTTTATTTCCATTTTCTCGGAAACTACTAGGCCTAGAATTAAGATTTTTGGTTTAAAATGTTCGTAATGAATGCCTCTACAAATCTTGTTATGGTCAAAACCACGCCAGACTTACCGTTTTTGAGAAAAAATATGTGTATCGCACAATAACATACATATTTTTACATATTTTCAGCTAAAAGTATGGCATAATTTGGTTTATTTTAATTTTCTCGGAAACTACTAGGCCTAGAATTAAGATTTTTGGTTTAAAATGTTCGTAATGAATGCCTCTACAAATCTTGTTATGGTCAAAACCACGCCAGACTTACCGTTTTTGAGAAAAAATATGTGCATCGCACAATAACATACATATTTTTAGCTAAAAGTATGGCATAATTTGGTTTATTTCCATTTTCTCGGAAACTACTAGGCCTAGAATTAAAATTTTTGGTTTAAAATGTTCGTAATGAATGCCTCTACATATCTTGTTATGGTCAAAACCACGCCAGACTTACCGTTTTTGAGAAAAAATATGTGTATCGCACAATAACATACATATTTTTACATATTTTCAGCTAAAAGTATGGCATAATTTGGTTTATTTCCATTTTCTCGGAAACTACTAGGCCTAGAATTAAGATTTTTGGTTTAAAATGTTCGTAATGAATGCCTCTACAAATCTTGTTACGGTCAAAACCACGCCAGACTTACCGTTTTTGAGAAAAAATATGTGTATCGCACAATAACATACATATTTTTACATATTTTCAGCTAAAAGTATGGCATAATTTGGTTTATTTCCATTTTCTCGGAAACTACTAGGCCTAGAATTAAGATTTTTGGTTTAAAATGTTCGTAATGAATGCCTCTACAAATCTTGTTATGGTCAAAACCACGCCAGACTTACCGTTTTTGAGAAAAAATATGTGCATCGCACAATAACATACATATTTTTAGCTAAAAGTATGGCATAATTTGGTTTATTTCCATTTTCTCGGAAACTACTAGGCCTAGAATTAAGATTTTTGGTTTAAAATGTTCGTAATGAATGCCTCTACAAATCTTGTTATGGTCAAAACCACGCCAGACTTACCGTTTTTGAGAAAAAATATGTGTATCGCACAATAACATACATATTTTTACATATTTTCAGCTAAAAGTATGGCATAATTTGGTTTATTTCCATTTTCTCGGAAACTACTAGGCCTAGAATTAAGATTTTTGGTTTAAAATGTTCGTAATGAATGCCTCTACAAATCTTGTTATGGTCAAAACCACGCCAGACTTACCGTTTTTGAGAAAAAATATGTGTATCGCACAATAACATACATATTTTTACATATTTTCAGCTAAAAGTATGGCATAATTTGGTTTATTTCCATTTTCTCGGAAACTACTAGGCCTAGAATTAAGATTTTTGGTTTAAAATGTTCGTAATGAATGCCTCTACAAATCTTGTTATGGTCAAAACCACGCCAGACTTACCGTTTTTGAGAAAAAATATGTGTATCGCACAATAACATACATATTTTTACATATTTTCAGCTAAAAGTATGGCATAATTTGGTTTATTTCCATTTTCTCGGAAACTACTAGGCCTAGAATTAAGATTTTTGGTTTAAAATGTTCGTAATGAATGCCTCTACAAATCTTGTTATGGTCAAAACCACACCAGACTTACCGTTTTTGAGAAAAAATATGTGTATCGCACAATAACATACATATTTTTACATATTTTCAGCTAAAAGTATGGCATAATTTGGTTTATTTCCATTTTCTCGGAAACTACTAGGCCTAGAATTAAGATTTTTGGTTTAAAATGTTCGTAATGAATGCCTCTACAAATCTTGTTATGGTCAAAACCACGCCAGACTTACCGTTTTTGAGAAAAAATATGTGCATCGCACAATAACATACATATTTTTAGCTAAAAGTATGGCATAATTTGGTTTATTTCCATTTTCTCGGAAACTACTAGGCCTAGAATTAAGATTTTTGGTTTAAAATGTTCGTAATGAATGCCTCTACAAATCTTGTTATGGTCAAAACCACGCCAGACTTACCGTTTTTGAGAAAAAATATGTGCATCGCACAATAACATACATATTTTTAGCTAAAAGTATGGCATAATTTGGTTTATTTCCATTTTCTCGGAAACTACTAGGCCTAGAATTAAGATTTTTGGTTTAAAATGTTCGTAATGAATGCCTCTACAAATCTTGTTATGGTCAAAACCACGCCAGACTTACCGTTTTTGAGAAAAAATATGTGCATCGCACAATAACATACATATTTTTAGCTAAAAGTATGGCATAATTGGGTTTATTTCCATTTTCTCGGAAACTACTAGGCCTAGAATTAAGATTTTTGGTTTAAAATGTTCGTAATGAATGCCTCTACAAATCTTGTTATGGTCAAAACCACGCCAGACTTACCGTTTTTGAGAAAAAATATGTGCATCGCACAATAACATACATATTTTTAGCTAAAAGTATGGCATAATTTGGTTTATTTTCATTTTCTCGGAAACTACTAGGCCTAGAATTAAGATTTTTGGTTTAAAATGTTCGTAATGAATGCCTCTACAAATCTTGTTATGGTCAAAACCACGCCAGACTTACCGTTTTTGAGAAAAAATATGTGCATCGCACAATAACATACATATTTTTAGCTAAAAGTATGGCATAATTTGGTTTATTTTCATTTTCTCGGAAACTACTAGGCCTAGAATTAAGATTTTTGGTTTAAAATGTTCGTAATGAATGCCTCTACAAATCTTGTTATGGTCAAAACCACGCCAGACTTACCGTTTTTGAGAAAAAATATGTGCATCGCACAATAACATACATATTTTTAGCTAAAAGTATGGCATAATTTGGTTTATTTTCATTTTCTCGGAAACTACTAGGCCTAGAATTAAGATTTTTGGTTTAAAATGTTCGTAATGAATGCCTCTACAAATCTTGTTATGGTCAAAACCACGCCAGACTTACCGTTTTTGAGAAAAAATATGTGCATCGCACAATAACATACATATTTTTAGCTAAAAGTATGGCATAATTTGGTTTATTTTCATTTTCTCGGAAACTACTAGGCCTAGAATTAAGATTTTTGGTTTAAAATGTTTGTAATGAATGCCTCTACAAATCTTGTTATGGTCAAAACCACGCCAGACTTACCGTTTTTGAGAAAAAATATGTGCATCGCACAATAACATACATATTTTTAGCTAAAAGTATGGCATAATTTGGTTTATTTTCATTTTCTCGGAAACTACTAGGCCTAGAATTAAGATTTTTGGTTTAAAATGTTCGTAATGAATGCCTCTACAAATCTTGTTATGGTCAAAACCACGCCAGACTTACCGTTTTTGAGAAAAAATATGTGTATCGCACAATAACATACATATTTTTACATATTTTCAGCTAAAAGTATGGCATAATTTGGTTTATTTCCATTTTCTCGGAAACTACTAGGCCTAGAATTAAGATTTTTGGTTTAAAATGTTCGTAATGAATGCCTCTACAAATCTTGTTATGGTCAAAACCACGCCAGACTTACCGTTTTTGAGAAAAAATATGTGCATCGCACAATAACATACATATTTTTAGCTAAAAGTATGGCATAATTTGGTTTATTTCCATTTTCTCGGAAACTACTAGGCCTAGAATTAAGATTTTTGGTTTAAAATGTTCGTAATGAATGCCTCTACAAATCTTGTTATGGTCAAAACCACGCCAGACTTACCGTTTTTGAGAAAAAATATGTGTATCGCACAATAACATACATATTTTTAGCTAAAAGTATGGCATAATTTGGTTTATTTCCATTTTCTCGGAAACTACTAGGCCTAGAATTAAGATTTTTGGTTTAAAATGTTCGTAATGAATGCCTCTACAAATCTTGTTATGGTCAAAACCACGCCAGACTTACCGTTTTTGAGAAAAAATATGTGTATCGCACAATAACATACATATTTTTACATATTTTCAGCTAAAAGTATGGTATAATTTGGTTTATTTCCATTTTCTCGGAAACTACTAGGCCTAGAATTAAGATTTTTGGTTTAAAATGTTCGTAATGAATGCCTCTACAAATCTTGTTATGGTCAAAACCACGCCAGACTTACCGTTTTTGAGAAAAAATATGTGTATCGCACAATAACATACATATTTTTACATATTTTCAGCTAAAAGTATGGCATAATTTGGTTTATTTCCATTTTCTCGGAAACTACTAGGCCTAGAATTAAGATTTTTGGTTTAAAATGTTCGTAATGAATGCCTCTACAAATCTTGTTATGGTCAAAACCACGCCAGACTTACCGTTTTTGAGAAAAAATATGTGCATCGCACAATAACATACATATTTTTAGCCAAAAGTATGGCATAATTTGGTTTATTTTCATTTTCTCGGAAACTACTAGGCCTAGAATTAAGATTTTTGGTTTAAAATGTTCGTAATGAATGCCTCTACAAATCTTGTTATGGTCAAAACCACGCCAGACTTACCGTTTTTGAGAAAAAATATGTGTATCGCACAATAACATACATATTTTTACATATTTTCAGCTAAAAGTATGGCATAATTTGGTTTATTTCCATTTTCTCGGAAACTACTAGGCCTAGAATTAAGATTTTTGGTTTAAAATGTTCGTAATGAATGCCTCTACAAATCTTGTTATGGTCAAAACCACGCCAGACTTACCGTTTTTGAGAAAAAATATGTGTATCGCACAATAACATACATATTTTTACATATTTTCAGCTAAAAGTATGGCATAATTTGGTTTATTTCCATTTTCTCGGAAACTACTAGGCCTAGAATTAAGATTTTTGGTTTAAAATGTTCGTAATGAATGCCTCTACAAATCTTGTTATGGTCAAAACCACGCCAGACTTACCGTTTTTGAGAAAAAATATGTGCATCGCACAATAACATACATATTTTTAGCTAAAAGTATGGCATAATTTGGTTTATTTTCATTTTCTCGGAAACTACTAGGCCTAGAATTAAGATTTTTGGTTTAAAATGTTCGTAATGAATGCCTCTACAAATCTTGTTATGGTCAAAACCACGCCAGACTTACCGTTTTTGAGAAAAAATATGTGCATCGCACAATAACATACATATTTTTAGCTAAAAGTATGGCATAATTTGGTTTATTTCCATTTTCTCGGAAACTACTAGGCCTAGAATTAAGATTTTTGGTTTAAAATGTTCGTAATGAATGCCTCTACAAATCTTGTTATGTTCAAAACCACGCCAGACTTACCGTTTTTGAGAAAAAATATGTGCATCGCACAATAACATACATATTTTTAGCTAAAAGTATGGCATAATTTGGTTTATTTTCATTTTCTCGGAAACTACTAGGCCTAGAATTAAGATTTTTGATTTAAGATGTTCGTAATGAATGCCTCTACAAATCTTGTAATGGTCAAAACCACGCCAGACTTTCCGTTTTTGAGAAAAAATATGTGCATCGCACAATAACATACATATTTTTAGCTAAAAGTATGGCATAATTTGGTTTATTTTCATTTTCTCGGAAACTACTAGGCCTAGAATTAAGATTTTTGGTTTAAAATGTTCGTAATGAATGCCTCTACAAATCTTGTTATGGTCAAAACCACGCCAGACTTACCGTTTTTGAGAAAAAATATGTGCATCGCACAATAACATACATATTTTTAGCTAAAAGTATGGCATAATTTGGTTTATTTCCATTTTCTCGGAAACTACTAGGCCTAGAATTAAGATTTTTGGTTTAAAATGTTCGTAATGAATGCCTCTACAAATCTTGTTATGGTCAAAACCACGCCAGACTTACCGTTTTTGAGAAAAAATATGTGTATCGCACAATAACATACATATTTTTACATATTTTCAGCTAAAAGTATGGCATAATTTGGTTTATTTCCATTTTCTCGGAAACTACTAGGCCTAGAATTAAGATTTTTGGTTTAAAATGTTCGTAATGAATGCCTCTACAAATCTTGTTATGGTCAAAACCACGCCAGACTTACCGTTTTTGAGAAAAAATATGTGCATCGCACAATAACATACATATTTTTAGCTAAAAGTATGGCATAATTTGGTTTATTTTCATTTTCTCGGAAACTACTAGGCCTAGAATTAAGATTTTTGGTTTAAAATGTTCGTAATGAATGCCTCTACAAATCTTGTTATGGTCAAAACCACGCCAGACTTACCGTTTTTGAGAAAAAATATGTGCATCGCACAATAACATACATATTTTTACATATTTTCAGCTAAAAGTATGGCATAATTTGGTTTATTTCCATTTTCTCGGAAACTACTAGGCCTAGAATTAAGATTTTTGGTTTAAAATGTTCGTAATGAATGCCTCTACAAATCTTGTTATGGTCAAAACCACGCCAGACTTACCGTTTTTGAGAAAAAATATGTGTATCGCACAATAACATACATATTTTTACATATTTTCAGCTAAAAGTATGGCATAATTTGGTTTATTTTCATTTTCTCGGAAACTACTAGGCCTAGAATTAAGATTTTTGGTTTAAAATGTTCGTAATGAATGCCTCTACAAATCTTGTTATGGTCAAAACCACGCCAGACTTACCGTTTTTGAGAAAAAATATGTGTATCGCACAATAACATACATATTTTTACATATTTTCAGCTAAAAGTATGGCATAATTTGGTTTATTTTCATTTTCTCGGAAACTACTAGGCCTAGAATTAAGATTTTTGGTTTAAAAGGTTCGTAATGAATGCCTCTACAAATCTTGTTATGGTCAAAACCACGCCAGACTTACCGTTTTTGAGAAAAAATATGTGCATCGCACAATAACATACATATTTTTAGCTAAAAGTATGGCATAATTTGGTTTATTTTCATTTTCTCGGAAACTACTAGGCCTAGAATTAAGATTTTTGGTTTAAAATGTTCGTAATGAATGCCTCTACAAATCTTGTTATGGTCAAAACCACGCCAGACTTACCGTTTTTGAGAAAAAATATGTGCATCGCACAATAACATACATATTTTTACATATTTTCAGCTAAAAGTATGGCATAATTTGGTTTATTTTCATTTTCTCGGAAACTACTAGGCCTAGAATTAAGATTTTTGGTTTAAAATGTTCGTAATGAATGCCTCTACAAATCTTGTTATGGTCAAAACCACGCCAGACTTACCGTTTTTGAGAAAAAATATGTGTATCGCACAATAACATACATATTTTTACATATTTTCAGCTAAAAGTATGGCATAATTTGGTTTATTTTCATTTTCTCGGAAACTACTAGGCCTAGAATTAAGATTTTTGGTTTAAAATGTTCGTAATGAATGCCTCTACAAATCTTGTTATGGTCAAAACCACGCCAGACTTACCGTTTTTGAGAAAAAATATGTGCATCGCACAATAACATACATATTTTTAGCTAAAAGTATGGCATAATTTGGTTTATTTTCATTTTCTCGGAAACTACTAGGCCTAGAATTAAGATTTTTGGTTTAAAATGTTCGTAATGAATGCCTCTACAAATCTTGTTATGGTCAAAACCACGCCAGACTTACCGTTTTTGAGAAAAAATATGTGCATCGCACAATAACATACATATTTTTACATATTTTTAGCTAAAAGTATGGCATAATTTGGTTTATTTTCATTTTCTCGGAAACTACTAGGCCTAGAATTAAGATTTTTGGTTTAAAATGTTCGTAATGAATGCCTCTACAAATCTTGTTATGGTCAAAACCACGCCAGACTTACCGTTTTTGAGAAAAAATATGTGCATCGCACAATAACATACATATTTTTAGCTAAAAGTATGGCATAATTTGGTTTATTTTCATTTTCTCGGAAACTACTAGGCCTAGAATTAAGATTTTTGGTTTAAAATGTTCGTAATGAATGCCTCTACAAATCTTGTTATGGTCAAAACCACGCCAGACTTACCGATTTTGAGAAAAAATATGTGCATCGCACAATAACATACATATTTTTAGCTAAAAGTATGGCATAATTTGGTTTATTTCCATTTTCTCGGAAACTACTAGGCCTAGAATTAAGATTTTTGGTTTAAAATGTTCGTAATGAATGCCTCTACAAATCTTGTTATGGTCAAAACCACGCCAGACTTACCGTTTTTGAGAAAAAATATGTGCATCGCACAATAACATACATATTTTTAGCTAAAAGTATGGCATAATTTGGTTTATTTTCATTTTCTCGGAAACTACTAGGCCTAGAATTAAGATTTTTGGTTTAAAATGTTCGTAATGAATGCCTCTACAAATCTTGTTATAGTCAAAACCACGCCAGACTTACCGTTTTTGAGAAAAAATATGTGCATCGCACAATAACATACATATTTTTAGCTAAAAGTATGGCATAATTTGGTTTATTTCCATTTTCTCGGAAACTACTAGGCCTAGAATTAAGATTTTTGGTTTAAAATGTTCGTAATGAATGCCTCTACATATCTTGTTATGGTCAAAACCACGCCAGACTTACCGTTTTTGAGAAAAAATATGTGTATCGCACAATAACATACATATTTTTACATATTTTCAGCTAAAAGTATGGCATAATTTGGTTTATTTCCATTTTCTCGGAAACTACTAGGCCTAGAATTAAGATTTTTGGTTTAAAATGTTCGTAATGAATGCCTCTACAAATCTTGTTATGGTCAAAACCACGCCAGACTTACCGTTTTTGAGAAAAAATATGTGTATCGCACAATAACATACATATTTTTACATATTTTCAGCTAAAAGTATGGCATAATTTGGTTTATTTTCATTTTCTCGGAAACTACTAGGCCTAGAATTAAGATTTTTGGTTTAAAATGTTCGTAATGCATGCCTCTACAAATCTTGTTATGGTCAAAACCACGCCAGACTTACCGTTTTTGAGAAAAAATATGTGCATCGCACAATAACATACATATTTTTAGCTAAAAGTATGGCATAATTTGGTTTATTTCCATTTTCTCGGAAACTACTAGGCCTAGAATTAAGATTTTTGGTTTTGAATGTTCGTAATGAATGCCTCTACATATCTTGTTATGGTCAAAACCACGCCAGACTTACCGTTTTTGAGAAAAAATATGTGTATCGCACAATAACATACATATTTTTACATATTTTCAGCTAAAAGTATGGCATAATTTGGTTTATTTCCATTTTCTCGGAAACTACTAGGCCTAGAATTAAGATTTTTGGTTTAAAATGTTCGTAATGAATGCCTCTACAAATCTTGTTATGGTCAAAACCACGCCAGACTTACCGTTTTTGAGAAAAAATATGTGCATCGCACAATAACATACATATTTTTAGCTAAAAGTATGGCATAATTTGGTTTATTTCCATTTTCTCGGAAACTACTAGGCCTAGAATTAAGATTTTTGGTTTAAAATGTTCGTAATGAATGCCTCTACAAATCTTGTTATGGTCAAAACCACGCCAGACTTACCGTTTTTGAGAAAAAATATGTGCATCGCACAATAACATACATATTTTTAGCTAAAAGTATGGCATAATTTGGTTTATTTCCATTTTCTCGGAAACTACTAGGCCTAGAATTAAGATTTTTGGTTTAAAATGTTCGTAATGAATGCCTCTACAAATCTTGTTATGGTCAAAACCACGCCAGACTTACCGTTTTTGAGAAAAAATATGTGTATCGCACAATAACATACATATTTTTACATATTTTCAGCTAAAAGTATGGCATAATTTGGTTTATTTCCATTTTCTCGGAAACTACTAGGCCTAGAATTAAGATTTTTGGTTTAAAATGTTCGTAATGAATGCCTCTACAAATCTTGTTATGGTCAAAACCACGCCAGACTTACCGTTTTTGAGAAAAAATATGTGTATCGCACAATAACATACATATTTTTACATATTTTCAGCTAAAAGTATGGCATAATTTGGTTTATTTCCATTTTCTCGGAAACTACTAGGCCTAGAATTAAGATTTTTGGTTTAAAATGTTCGTAATGAATGCCTCTACAAATCTTGTTATGGTCAAAACCACGCCAGACTTACCGTTTTTGAGAAAAAATATGTGTATCGCACAATAACATACATATTTTTACATATTTTCAGCTAAAAGTATGGCATAATTTGGTTTATTTCCATTTTCTCGGAAACTACTAGGCCTAGAATTAAGATTTTTGGTTTAAAATGTTCGTAATGAATGCCTCTACAAATCTTGTTATGGTATGGTCAAAACCACGCCAGACTTACCGTTTTTGAGAAAAAATATGTGCATCGCACAATAACATACATATTTTTAGCTAAAAGTATTGCATAATTTGGTTTATTTTCATTTTCTCGGAAACTACTAGGCCTAGAATTAAGATTTTTGGTTTTAAATGTTCGTAATGAATGCCTCTACATATCTTGTTATGGTCAAAACCACGCCAGACTTACCGTTTTTGAGAAAAAATATGTGTATCGCACAATAACATACATATTTTTACATATTTTCAGCTAAAAGTATGGCATAATTTGGTTTATTTCCATTTTCTCGGAAACTACTAGGCCTAGAATTAAGATTTTTGGTTTAAAATGTTCGTAATGAATGCCTCTACAAATCTTGTTATGGTCAAAACCACGCCAGACTTACCGTTTTTGAGAAAAAATATGTGCATCGCACAATAACATACATATTTTTAGCTAAAAGTATGGCATAATTTGGTTTATTTCCATTTTCTCGGAAACTACTAGGCCTAGAATTAAGATTTTTGGTTTAAAATGTTCGTAATGAATGCCTCTACAAATCTTGTTATGGTTAAAACCACGCCAGACTTACCGTTTTTGAGAAAAAATATGTGCATCGCACAATAACATACATATTTTTAGCTAAAAGTATGGCATAATTTGGTTTATTTCCATTTTCTCGGAAACTACTAGGCCTAGAATTAAGATTTTTGGTTTAAAATGTTCGTAATGAATGCCTCTACAAATCTTGTTATGGTCAAAACCACGCCAGACTTACCGTTTTTGAGAAAAAATATGTGTATCGCACAATAACATACATATTTTTACATATTTTCAGCTAAAAGTATGGCATAATTTGGTTTATTTCCATTTTCTCGGAAACTACTAGGCCTAGAATTAAGATTTTTGGTTTAAAATGTTCGTAATGAATGCCTCTACAAATCTTGTTATGGTCAAAACCACGCCAGACTTACCGTTTTTGAGAAAAAATATGTGTATCGCACAATAACATACATATTTTTACATATTTTCAGCTAAAAGTATGGCATAATTTGGTTTATTTCCATTTTCTCGGAAACTACTAGGCCTAGAATTAAGATTTTTGGTTTAAAATGTTCGTAATGAATGCCTCTACAAATCTTGTTATGGTCAAAACCACGCCAGACTTACCGTTTTTGAGAAAAAATATGTGTATCGCACAATAACATACATATTTTTACATATTTTCAGCTAAAAGTATGGCATAATTTGGTTTATTTCCATTTTCTCGGAAACTACTAGGCCTAGAATTAAGATTTTTGGTTTAAAATGTTCGTAATGAATGCCTCTACAAATCTTGTTATGGTCAAAACCACGCCAGACTTACCGTTTTTGAGAAAAAATATGTGTATCGCACAATAACATACATATTTTTACATATTTTCAGCTAAAAGTATGGCATAATTTGGTTTATTTCCATTTTCTCGGAAACTACTAGGCCTAGAATTAAGATTTTTGGTTTAAAATGTTCGTAATGAATGCCTCTACAAATCTTGTTATGGTCAAAACCACGCCAGACTTACCGTTTTTGAGAAAAAATATGTGCATCGCACAATAACATACATATTTTTAGCTAAAAGTATGGCATAATTTGGTTTATTTCCATTTTCTCGGAAACTACTAGGCCTAGAATTAAGATTTTTGGTTTAAAATGTTCGTAATGAATGCCTCTACAAATCTTGTTATGGTCAAAACCACGCCAGACTTACCGTTTTTGAGAAAAAATATGTGCATCGCACAATAACATACATATTTTTAGCTAAAAGTATGGCATAATTTGGTTTATTTTCATTTTCTCGGAAACTACTAGGCCTAGAATTAAGATTTTTGGTTTAAAATGTTCGTAATGAATGCCTCTACAAATCTTGTTATGGTCAAAACCACGCCAGACTTACCGTTTTTGAGAAAAAATATGTGCATCGCACAATAACATACATATTTTTAGCTAAAAGTATGGCATAATTTGGTTTATTTTCATTTTCTCGGAAACTACTAGGCCTAGAATTAAGATTTTTGGTTTAAAATGTTCGTAATGAATGCCTCTACAAATCTTGTTATGGTCAAAACCACGCCAGACTTACCGTTTTTGAGAAAAAATATGTGCATCGCACAATAACATACATATTTTTAGCTAAAAGTATGGCATAATTTGGTTTATTTTCATTTTCTCGGAAACTACTAGGCCTAGAATTAAGATTTTTGGTTTAAAATGTTCGTAATGAATGCCTCTACAAATCTTGTTATGGTCAAAACCACGCCAGACTTACCGTTTTTGAGAAAAAATATGTGCATCGCACAATAACATACATATTTTTAGCTAAAAGTATGGCATAATTTGGTTTATTTTCATTTTCTCGGAAACTACTAGGCCTAGAATTAAGATTTTTGGTTTAAAATGTTCGTAATGAATGCCTCTACAAATCTTGTTACGGTCAAAACCACGCCAGACTTACCGTTTTTGAGAAAAAATATGTGTATCGCACAATAACATACATATTTTTACATATTTTCAGCTAAAAGTATTGCATAATTTGGTTTATTTCCATTTTCTCGGAAACTACTAGGCCTAGAATTAAGATTTTTGGTTTAAAATGTTCGTAATGAATGCCTCTACAAATCTTGTTATGGTCAAAACCACGCCAGACTTACCGTTTTTGAGAAAAAATATGTGCATCGCACAATAACATACATATTTTTAGCTAAAAGTATGGCATAATTTGGTTTATTTCCATTTTCTCGGAAACTACTAGGCCTAGAATTAAGATTTTTGGTTTAAAATGTTCGTAATGAATGCCTCTACAAATCTTGTTATGGTCAAAACCACGCCAGACTTACCGTTTTTGAGAAAAAATATGTGCATCGCACAATAACATACATATTTTTAGCTAAAAGTATGGCATAATTTGGTTTATTTTCATTTTCTCGGAAACTACTAGGCCTAGAATTAAGATTTTTGGTTTAAAATGTTCGTAATGAATGCCTCTACAAATCTTGTTATGGTCAAAACCACGCCAGACTTACCGTTTTTGAGAAAAAATATGTGCATCGCACAATAACATACATATTTTTAGCTAAAAGTATGGCATAATTTGGTTTATTTCCATTTTCTCGGAAACTACTAGGCCTAGAATTAAGATTTTTGGTTTAAAATGTTCGTAATGAATGCCTCTACAAATCTTGTTATGGTCAAAACCACGCCAGACTTACCCTTTTTGAGAAAAAATATGTGCATCGCACAATAACATACATATTTTTAGCTAAAAGTATGGCATAATTTGGTTTATTTCCATTTTCTCGGAAACTACTAGGCCTAGAATTAAGATTTTTGGTTTAAAATGTTCGTAATGAATGCCTCTACAAATCTTGTTATGGTCAAAACCACGCCAGACTTACCGTTTTTGAGAAAAAATATGTGCATCGCACAATAACATACATATTTTTAGCTAAAAGTATGGCATAATTTGGTTTATTTCCATTTTATCGGAAACTACTAGGCCTAGAATTAAGATTTTTGGTTTAAAATGTTCGTAATGAATGCCTCTACAAATCTTGTTATGGTCAAAACCACGCCAGACTTACCGTTTTTGAGAAAAAATATGTGTATCGCACAATAACATACATATTTTTACATATTTTCAGCTAAAAGTATGGTATAATTTGGTTTATTTCCATTTTCTCGGAAACTACTAGGCCTAGAATTAAGATTTTTGGTTTAAAATGTTCGTAATGAATGCCTCTACAAATCTTGTTATGGTCAAAACCACGCCAGACTTACCGTTTTTGAGAAAAAATATGTGTATCGCACAATAACATACATATTTTTACATATTTTCAGCTAAAAGTATGGCATAATTTGGTTTATTTCCATTTTCTCGGAAACTACTAGGCCTAGAATTAAGATTTTTGGTTTAAAATGTTCGTAATGAATGCCTCTACAAATCTTGTTATGGTCAAAACCACGCCAGACTTACCGTTTTTGAGAAAAAATATGTGCATCGCACAATAACATACATATTTTTAGCTAAAAGTATGGCATAATTTGGTTTATTTTCATTTTCTCGGAAACTACTAGGCCTAGAATTAAGATTTTTGGTTTAAAATGTTCGTAATGAATGCCTCTACAAATCTTGTTATGGTCAAAACCACGCCAGACTTACCGTTTTTGAGAAAAAATATGTGTATCGCACAATAACATACATATTTTTACATATTTTCAGCTAAAAGTATGGCATAATTTGGTTTATTTCCATTTTCTCGGAAACTACTAGGCCTAGAATTAAGATTTTTGGTTTAAAATGTTCGTAATGAATGCCTCTACAAATCTTGTTATGGTCAAAACCACGCCAGACTTACCGTTTTTGAGAAAAAATATGTGTATCGCACAATAACATACATATTTTTACATATTTTCAGCTAAAAGTATGGCATAATTTGGTTTATTTCCATTTTCTCGGAAACTACTAGGCCTAGAATTAAGATTTTTGGTTTAAAATGTTCGTAATGAATGCCTCTACAAATCTTGTTATGGTCAAAACCACGCCAGACTTACCGTTTCTGAGAAAAAATATGTGCATCGCACAATAACATACATATTTTTAGCTAAAAGTATGGCATAATTTGGTTTATTTCCATTTTCTCGGAAACTACTAGGCCTAGAATTAAGATTTTTGGTTTAAAATGTTCGTAATGAATGCCTCTACAAATCTTGTTATGGTCAAAACCACGCCAGACTTACCGTTTTTGAGAAAAAATATGTGCATCGCACAATAACATACATATTTTTAGCTAAAAGTATGGCATAATTTGGTTTATTTTCATTTTCTCGGAAACTACTAGGCCTAGAATTAAGATTTTTGGTTTAAAATGTTCGTAATGAATGCCTCTACAAATCTTGTTATGGTCAAAACCACGCCAGACTTACCGTTTTTGAGAAAAAATATGTGCATCGCACAATAACATACATATTTTTAGCTAAAAGTATGGCATAATTTGGTTTATTTCCATTTTCTCGGAAACTACTAGGCCTAGAATTAAGATTTTTGGTTTAAAATGTTCGTAATGAATGCCTCTACAAATCTTGTTATGGTCAAAACCACGCCAGACTTACCGTTTTTGAGAAAAAATATGTGCATCGCACAATAACATACATATTTTTAGCTAAAAGTATGGCATAATTTGGTTTATTTTCATTTTCTCGGAAACTACTAGGCCTAGAATTAAGATTTTTGGTTTAAAATGTTCGTAATGAATGCCTCTACAAATCTTGTTATGGTCAAAACCACGCCAGACTTTCCGTTTTTGAGAAAAAATATGTGCATCGCACAATAACATACATATTTTTAGCTAAAAGTATGGCATAATTTGGTTTATTTTCATTTTCTCGGAAACTACTAGGCCTAGAATTAAGATTTTTGGTTTAAAATGTTCGTAATGAATGCCTCTACAAATCTTGTTATGGTCAAAACCACGCCAGACTTACCGTTTTTGAGAAAAAATATGTGCATCGCACAATAACATACATATTTTTACATATTTTCAGCTAAAAGTATGGCATAATTTGGTTTATTTTCATTTTCTCGGAAACTACTAGGCCTAGAATTAAGATTTTTGGTTTAAAATGTTCGTAATGAATGCCTCTACAAATCTTGTTATGGTCAAAACCACGCCAGACTTACCGTTTTTGAGAAAAAATATGTGCATCGCACAATAACATACATACTTTTAGCTAAAAGTATGGCATAATTTGGTTTATTTTCATTTTCTCGGAAACTACTAGGCCTAGAATTAAGATTTTTGGTTTAAAATGTTCGTAATGAATGCCTCTACAAATCTTGTTATGGTCAAAACCACGCCAGACTTACCGTTTTTGAGAAAAAATATGTGCATCGCACAATAACATACATATTTTTAGCTAAAAGTATGGCATAATTTGGTTTATTTCCATTTTCTCGGAAACTACTAGGCCTAGAATTAAGATTTTTGGTTTAAAATGTTCGTAATGAATGCCTCTACAAATCTTGTTATGGTCAAAACCACGCCAGACTTACCGTTTTTGAGAAAAAATATGTGCATCGCACAATAACATACATATTTTTAGCTAAAAGTATGGCATAATTTGGTTTATTTTCATTTTCTCGGAAACTACTAGGCCTAGAATTAAGATTTTTGGTTTAAAATGTTCGTAATGAATGCCTCTACAAATCTTGTTATGGTCAAAACCACGCCAGACTTACCGTTTTTGAGAAAAAATATGTGCATCGCACAATAACATACATATTTTTAGCTAAAAGTATGGCATAATTTGGTTTATTTCCATTTTCTCGGAAACTACTAGGCCTAGAATTAAGATTTTTGGTTTAAAATGTTCGTAATGAATGCCTCTACATATCTTGTTATGGTCAAAACCACGCCAGACTTACCGTTTTTGAGAAAAAATATGTGTATCGCACAATAACATACATATTTTTACATATTTTCAGCTAAAAGTATGGCATAATTTGGTTTATTTCCATTTTCTCGGAAACTACTAGGCCTAGAATTAAGATTTTTGGTTTAAAATGTTCGTAATGAATGCCTCTACAAATCTTGTTATGGTCAAAACCACGCCAGACTTACCGTTTTTGAGAAAAAATATGTGTATCGCACAATAACATACATATTTTTACATATTTTCAGCTAAAAGTATGGCATAATTTGGTTTATTTTCATTTTCTCGGAAACTACTAGGCCTAGAATTAAGATTTTTGGTTTAAAATGTTCGTAATGAATGCCTCTACAAATCTTGTTATGGTCAAAACCACGCCAGACTTACCGTTTTTGAGAAAAAATATGTGCATCGCACAATAACATACATATTTTTAGCTAAAAGTATGGCATAATTTGGTTTATTTCCATTTTCTCGGAAACTACTAGGCCTAGAATTAAGATTTTTGGTTTTAAATGTTCGTAATGAATGCCTCTACATATCTTGTTATGGTCAAAACCACGCCAGACTTACCGTTTTTGAGAAAAAATATGTGTATCGCACAATAACATACATATTTTTACATATTTTCAGCTAAAAGTATGGCATAATTTGGTTTATTTCCATTTTCTCGGAAACTACTAGGCCTAGAATTAAGATTTTTGGTTTAAAATGTTCGTAATGAATGCCTCTACAAATCTTGTTATGGTCAAAACCACGCCAGACTTACCGTTTTTGAGAAAAAATATGTGCATCGCACAATAACATACATATTTTTAGCTAAAAGTATGGCATAATTTGGTTTATTTCCATTTTCTCGGAAACTACTAGGCCTAGAATTAAGATTTTTGGTTTAAAATGTTCGTAATGAATGCCTCTACAAATCTTGTTATGGTTAAAACCACGCCAGACTTACCGTTTTTGAGAAAAAATATGTGCATCGCACAATAACATACATATTTTTAGCTAAAAGTATGGCATAATTTGGTTTATTTTCATTTTCTCGGAAACTACTAGGCCTAGAATTAAGATTTTTGGTTTAAAATGTTCGTAATGAATGCCTCTACAAATCTTGTTATGGTCAAAACCACGCCAGACTTACCGTTTTTGAGAAAAAATATGTGCATCGCACAATAACATACATATTTTTAGCTAAAAGTATGGCATAATTTGGTTTATTTCCATTTTCTCGGAAACTACTAGGCCTAGAATTAAGATTTTTGGTTTAAAATGTTCGTAATGAATGCCTCTACAAATCTTGTTATGGTCAAAACCACGCCAGACTTACCGTTTTTGAGAAAAAATATGTGTATCGCACAATAACATACATATTTTTACATATTTTCAGCTAAAAGTATGGCATAATTTGGTTTATTTTCATTTTCTCGGAAACTACTAGGCCTAGAATTAAGATTTTTGGTTTAAAATGTTCGTAATGAATGCCTCTACAAATCTTGTTATGGTCAAAACCACGCCAGACTTACCGTTTTTGAGAAAAAATATGTGCATCGCACAATAACATACATATTTTTAGCTAAAAGTATGGCATAATTTGGTTTATTTTCATTTTCTCGGAAACTACTAGGCCTAGAATTAAGATTTTTGGTTTAAAATGTTCGTAATGAATGCCTCTACAAATCTTGTTATGGTCAAAACCACGCCAGACTTACCGTTTTTGAGAAAAAATATGTGCATCGCACAATAACATACATATTTTTACATATTTTCAGCTAAAAGTATGGCATAATTTGGTTTATTTTCATTTTCTCGGAAACTACTAGGCCTAGAATTAAGATTTTTGGTTTAAAATGTTCGTAATGAATGCCTCTACAAATCTTGTTATGGTCAAAACCACGCCAGACTTTCCGTTTTTGAGAAAAAATATGTGTATCGCACAATAACATACATATTTTTACATATTTTCAGCTAAAAGTATGGCATAATTTGGTTTATTTTCATTTTCTCGGAAACTACTAGGCCTAGAATTAAGATTTTTGGTTTAAAATGTTCGTAATGAATGCCTCTACAAATCTTGTTATGGTCAAAACCACGCCAGACTTACCGTTTTTGAGAAAAAATATGTGCATCGCACAATAACATACATATTTTTACATATTTTCAGCTAAAAGTATGGCATAATTTGGTTTATTTTCATTTTCTCGGAAACTACTAGGCCTAGAATTAAGATTTTTGGTTTAAAATGTTCGTAATGAATGCCTCTACAAATCTTGTTATGGTCAAAACCACGCCAGACTTACCGTTTTTGAGAAAAAATATGTGTATCGCACAATAACATACATATTTTTACATATTTTCAGCTAAAAGTATGGCATAATTTGGTTTATTTTCATTTTCTCGGAAACTACTAGGCCTAGAATTAAGATTTTTGGTTTAAAATGTTCGTAATGAATGCCTCTACAAATCTTGTTATGGTCAAAACCACGCCAGACTTACCGTTTTTGAGAAAAAATATGTGCATCGCACAATAACATACATATTTTTACATATTTTCAGCTAAAAGTATGGCATAATTTGGTTTATTTGTGCATCGCACAATAACATACATATTTTCAGCTAAAAGTATGGCATAATTTGGTTTATTTTCATTTTCTCGGAAACTAGTAGGCCTAGAATTAAGATTTTTGGTTTAAAATGTTCGTAATGAATGCCTCTACAAATCTTGTTATGGTCAAAATTATTTTTGACATTTTCTCGGAAACTAGTAGGCCTAGAATTAAGATTTTTGGTTTAAAATGTTCGTAATGAATGCCTCTACAAATCTTGTTATGGTCAAAACCACGCCAGACTTACCGTTTTTGAGAAAAAATATGTGCATCGCACAATAACATACATATTTTTACATATTTTCAGCTAAAAGTATGGCATAATTTGGTTTATTTTCATTTTCTCGGAAACTAGTAGGCCTAGAATTAAGATTTTTGGTTTAAAATGTTCGTAATGAATGCCTCTACAAATCTTGTTGTGGTCAAAACCACGCCAGACTTACCGTTTTTGAGAAAAAATATGTGCATCGCACAATAACATACATATTTTTACATATTTTCAGCTAAAAGTATGGCATAATTTGGTTTATTTTCATTTTCTCGGAAACTAGTAGGCCTAGAATTAAGATTTTTGGTTTAAAATGTTCGTAATGAATGCCTCTACAAATCTTGTTATGGTCAAAACCACGCCAGACTTAC
The DNA here is from genome assembly GCA_930367185.1 of Myathropa florea. NCBI lineage: Eukaryota > Metazoa > Arthropoda > Insecta > Diptera > Syrphidae > Myathropa > Myathropa florea. The sequence continues at coordinate 37,030,045 of OV884003.1, forward strand.
CGTTTTTGAGAAAAAATATGTGCATCGCACAATAACATACATATTTTCAGCTAAAAGTATGGCATAATTTGGTTTATTTTCATTTTCTCGGAAACTAGTAGGCCTAGAATTAAGATTTTTGGTTTAAAATGTTCGTAATGAATGCCTCTACAAATCTTGTTATGGTCAAAACCACGAAAGACTTACCGTTTTTGAGAAAAAATATGTGCATCGCACAATAACATACATATTTTCAGCTAAAAGTATGGCATAATTTGGTTTATTTTCATTTTCTCGGAAACTAGTAGGCCTAGAATTAAGATTTTTGGTTTAAAATGTTCGTAATGAATGCTTCTACAAATCTTGTTATTGTCAAAACCACGCCAGACTTACCGTTTTTGAGAAAAGATATGTGCATCGCACAATAACATACATATTTTTACATATTTTCAGCTAAAAGTATGGCATAATTTGGTTTATTTTCATTTTCTCGGAAACTAGTAGGCCTAGAATTAAGATTTTTGGTTTAAAATGTTCGTAATGAATGCCTCTACAAATCTTGTTATGGTCGAAACCACGCCAGACTTACCGTTTTTGAGAAAAAATATGTGCATCGCACAATAACATACATATTTTTACATATTTTCAGCTAAAAGTATGGCATAATTTGGTTTATTTTCATTTCCTCGGAAACTAGTAGGCCTAGAATTAAGATTTTTAGTTTAAAATGTTCGTAATGAATGCCTCTACAAATCTTGTTATGGTCAAAACCACGCCAGACTTACCGTTTTTGAGAAAAAATATGTGCATCGCACAATAACATACATATTTTCAGCTAAAAGTATGGCATAATTTGGTTTATTTTCATTTCCTCGGAAACTAGTAGGCCTAGAATTAAGATTTTTGGTTTAAAATGTTCGTAATGAATGCCTCTACAAATCTTGTTACGGTCAAAACCACGCCAGACTTACCGTTTTTGAGAAAAAATATGTGCATCGCACAATAACATACATATTTTCAGCTAAAAGTATGGCATAATTTGGTTTATTTTCATTTTCTCGGAAACTAGTAGGCCTAGAATTAAGATTTTTGGTTTAAAATGTTCGTAATGAATGCCTCTACAAATCTTGTTGTGGTCAAAACCACGCCAGACTTACCGTTTTTGAGAAAAAATATGTGCATCGCACAATAACATACATATTTTTACATATTTTCAGCTAAAAGTATGGCATAATTTGGTTTATTTTCATTTTCTCGGAAACTAGTAGGCCTAGAATTAAGATTTTTGGTTTAAAATGTTCGTAATGAATGTCTCTACAAATCTTGTTATGGTCAAAACCACGCCAGACTTACCGTTTTTGAGAAAAAATATGTGCATCGCACAATAACATACATATTTTCAGCTAAAAGTATGGCATAATTTGGTTTATTTTCATTTTCTCGGAAACTAGTAGGCCTAGAATTAAGATTTTTGGTTTAAAATGTTCGTAATGAATGCCTCTACAAATCTTGTTATGGTCAAAACCACGCCAGACTTACCGTTTTTGAGAAAAAATATGTGCATCGCACAATAACATACATATTTTTACATATTTTCAGCTAAAAGTATGGCATAATTTGGTTTATTTTCATTTTCTCGGAAACTAGTAGGCCTAGAATTAAGATTTTTGGCTTAAAATATTCGTAATGAATGCCTCTACAAATCTTGTTATGGTCAAAACCACGCCAGACTTACCGTTTTTGAGAAAAAATATGTGCATCGCACAATAACATACATATTTTTACATATTTTCAGCTAAAAGTATGGCATAATTTGGTTTATTTTCATTTTCTCGGAAACTAGTAGGCCTAGAATTAAGATTTTTGGTTTAAAATGTTCGTAATGAATGCCTCTACAAATCTTGTTATGGTCAAAACCACGCCAGACTTACCGTTTTTGAGAAAAAATATGTGCATCGCACAATAACATACATATTTTCAGCTAAAAGTATGGCATAATTTGGTTTATTTTCATTTTCTCGGAAACTAGTAGGCCTAGAATTAAGATTTTTGGTTTAGAATGTTCGTAATGAATGCTTCTACAAATCTTGTTATGGTCAAAACCACGCCAGACTTACCGTTTTTGAGAAAAGATATGTGCATCGCACAATAACATACATATTTTTACATATTTTCAGCTAAAAGTATGGCATAATTTGGTTTATTTTCATTTTCTCGGAAACTAGTAGGCCTAGAATTAAGATTTTTGGTTTAAAATGTTCGTAATGAATGCCTCTACAAATCTAGTTATGGTCAAAACCACGCCAGACTTACCGTTTTTGAGAAAAAATATGTGCATCGCACAATAACATACATATTTTTACATATTTTTAGCTAAAAGTATGGCATAATTTGGTTTATTTTCATTTCCTCGGAAACTAGTAGGCCTAGAATTAAGATTTTTAGTTTAAAATGTTCGTAATGAATGCCTCTACAAATCTTGTTATGGTCAAAACCACGCCAGACTTACCGTTTTTGAGAAAAAATATGTGCATCGCACAATAACATACATATTTTCAGCTAAAAGTATGGCATAATTTGGTTTATTTTCATTTCCTCGGAAACTAGTAGGCCTAGAATTAAGATTTTTGGTTTAAAATGTTCGTAATGAATGCCTCTACAAATCTTGTTATGGTCAAAACCACGCCAGACTTACCGTTTTTGAGAAAAAATATGTGCATCGCACAATAACATACATATTTTTAGCTAAAAGTATGGCATAATTTGGTTTATTTCCATTTTCTCGGAAACTACTAGGCCTAGAATTAAGATTTTTGGTTTAAAATGTTCGTAATGAATGCCTCTACAAATCTTGTTATGGTCAAAACCACGCCAGACTTACCGTTTTGGAGAAAAAATATGTGCATCGCACAATAACATACATATTTTTACATATTTTCAGCTAAAAGTATGGCATAATTTGGTTTATTTTCATTTTCTCGGAAACTAGTAGGCCTAGAATTAAGATTTTTGGCTTAAAATATTCGTAATGAATGCCTCTACAAATCTTGTTATGGTCAAAACCACGCCAGACTTACCGTTTTTGAGAAAAAATATGTGCATCGCACAATAACATACATATTTTTACATATTTTCAGCTAAAAGTATGGCATAATTTGGTTTATTTTCATTTTCTCGGAAACTAGTAGGCCTAGAATTAAGATTTTTGGTTTAAAATGTTCGTAATGAATGCCTCTACAAATCTTGTTATGGTCAAAACCACGCCAGACTTACCGTTTTTGAGAAAAAATATGTGCATCGCACAATAACATACATATTTTCAGCTAAAAGTATGGCATAATTTGGTTTATTTTCATTTTCTCGGAAACTAGTAGGCCTAGAATTAAGATTTTTGGTTTAGAATGTTCGTAATGAATGCTTCTACAAATCTTGTTATGGTCAAAACCACGCCAGACTTACCGTTTTTGAGAAAAGATATGTGCATCGCACAATAACATACATATTTTTACATATTTTCAGCTAAAAGTATGGCATAATTTGGTTTATTTTCATTTTCTCGGAAACTAGTAGGCCTAGAATTAAGATTTTTGGTTTAAAATGTTCGTAATGAATGCCTCTACAAATCTAGTTATGGTCAAAACCACGCCAGACTTACCGTTTTTGAGAAAAAATATGTGCATCGCACAATAACATACATATTTTTACATATTTTCAGCTAAAAGTATGGCATAATTTGGTTTATTTTCATTTCCTCGGAAACTAGTAGGCCTAGAATTAAGATTTTTAGTTTAAAATGTTCGTAATGAATGCCTCTACAAATCTTGTTATGGTCAAAACCACGCCAGACTTACCGTTTTTGAGAAAAAATATGTGCATCGCACAATAACATACATATTTTCAGCTAAAAGTATGGCATAATTTGGTTTATTTTCATTTCCTCGGAAACTAGTAGGCCTAGAATTAAGATTTTTGGTTTAAAATGTTCGTAATGAATGCCTCTACAAATCTTGTTATGGTCAAAACTACGCCAGACTTACCGTTTTTGAGAAAAAATATGTGCATCGCACAATAACATACATATTTTTAGCTAAAAGTATGGCATAATTTGGTTTATTTCCATTTTCTCGGAAACTACTAGGCCTAGAATTAAGATTTTTGGTTTAAAATGTTCGTAATGAATGCCTCTACAAATCTTGTTATGGTCAAAACCACGCCAGACTTACCGTTTTTGAGAAAAAATATGTGCATCGCACAATAACATACATATTTTTACATATTTTCAGCTAAAAGTATGGCATAATTTGGTTTATTTTCATTTTCTCGGAAACTAGTAGGCCTAGAATTAAGATTTTTGGTTTAAAATGTTCGTAATGAATGCCTCTACAAATCTTGTTATGGTCAAAACCACGCCAGACTTACCGTTTTTGAGAAAAAATATGTGCATCGCACAATAACATACATATTTTCAGCTAAAAGTATGGCATAATTTGGTTTATTTTCATTTTCTCGGAAACTAGTAGGCCTAGAATTAAGATTTTTGGTTTAAAATGTTCGTAATGAATGCTTCTACAAATCTTGTTATGGTCAAAACCACGCCAGACTTACCGTTTTTGAGAAAAGATATGTGCATCGCACAATAACATACATATTTTTACATATTTTCAGCTAAAAGTATGGCATAATTTGGTTTATTTTCATTTTCTCGGAAACTAGTAGGCCTAGAATTAAGATTTTTGGTTTAAAATGTTCGTAATGAATGCCTCTACAAATCTAGTTATGGTCGAAACCACGCCAGACTTACCGTTTTTGAGAAAAAATATGTGCATCGCACAATAACATACATATTTTTACATATTTTCAGCTAAAAGTATGGCATAATTTGGTTTATTTTCATTTCCTCGGAAACTAGTAGGCCTAGAATTAAGATTTTTGGTTTAGAATGTTCATAATGAATGCCTCTACAAATCTTGTTACGGTCAAAACCACGCCAGACTTACCGTTTTTGAGAAAAAATATGTGCATCGCACAATAACATACATATTTTCAGCTAAAAGTATGGCATAATTTGGTTTATTTTCATTTTCTCGGAAACTAGTAGGCCTAGAATTAAGATTTTTGGTTTAAAATGTTCGTAATGAATGCCTCTACAAATCTTGTTGTGGTCAAAACCACGCCAGACTTACCGTTTTTGAGAAAAAATATGTGCATCGCACAATAACATACATATTTTTACATATTTTCAGCTAAAAGTATGGCATAATTTGGTTTATTTTCATTTTCTCGGAAACTAGTAGGCCTAGAATTAAGATTTTTGGTTTAAAATGTTCGTAATGAATGTCTCTACAAATCTTGTTATGGTCAAAACCACGCCAGACTTACCGTTTTTGAGAAAAGATATGTGCATCGCACAATAACATACATATTTTCAGCTAAAAGTATGGCATAATTTGGTTTATTTTCATTTTCTCGGAAACTAGTAGGCCTAGAATTAAGATTTTTGGTTTAAAATGTTCGTAATGAATGCCTCTACAAATCTTGTTATGGTCAAAACCACGCCAGACTTACCGTTTTTGAGAAAAAATATGTGCATCGCACAATAACATACATATTTTTACATATTTTCAGCTAAAAGTATGGCATAATTTGGTTTATTTTCATTTTCTCGGAAACTAGTAGGCCTAGAATTAAGATTTTTGGCTTAAAATGTTCGTAATGAATGCCTCTACAAATCTTGTTATGGTCAAAACCACGCCAGACTTACCGTTTTTGAGAAAAAATATGTGCATCGCACAATAACATACATATTTTTAGCTAAAAGTATGGCATAATTTGGTTTATTTTCATTTTCTCGGAAACTACTAGGCCTAGAATTAAGATTTTTGGTTTAAAATGTTCGTAATGAATGCCTCTACAAATCTTGTTATGGTCAAAACCACGCCAGACTTACCGTTTTTGAGAAAAAATATGTGCATCGCACAATAACAAACATATTTTTACATATTTTTAGCTAAAAGTATGGCATAATTTGGTTTATTTTCATTTTCTCGGAAACTAGTAGGCCTAGAATTAAGATTTTTGGTTTAAAATGTTCGTAATGAATGCCTCTACAAATCTTGTTATGGTCAAAACCACGCCAGACTTACCGTTTTTGAGAAAAAATATGTGCATCGCACAATAACATACATATTTTTAGCTAAAAGTATGGCATAATTTGGTTTATTTTCATTTCCTCGGAAACTAGTAGGCCTAGAATTAAGATTTTTGGTTTAAAATGTTCGTAATGAATGCCTCTACAAATCTTGTTATGGTCAAAACCACGCCAGACTTACCGTTTTTGAGAAAAAATATGTGCATCGCACAATAACATACATATTTTCAGCTAAAAGTATGGCATAATTTGGTTTATTTTCATTTCCTCGGAAACTAGTAGGCCTAGAATTAAGATTTTTGGTTTAAAATGTTCGTAATGAATGCCTCTACAAATCTTGTTACGGTCAAAACCACGCCAGACTTACCGTTTTTGAGAAAAAATATGTGCATCGCACAATAACATACATATTTTCAGCCAAAAGTATGGCATAATTTGGTTTATTTTAATTTTCTCGGAAACTAGTAGGCCTAGAATTAAGATTTTTGGTTTAAAATGTTCGTAATGAATGCCTCTACAAATCTTGTTATGGTCAAAACCACGCCAGACTTACCGTTTTTGAGAAAAAATATGTGCATCGCACAATAACATACATATTTTTAGCTAAAAGTATGGCATAATTTGGTTTATTTTCATTTTCTCGGAAACTAGTAGGCCTAGAATTAAGATTTTTGGTTTAAAATGTTCGTAATGAATGCCTCTACAAATCTTGTTATGGTCAAAACCACGCCAGACTTACCGTTTTTGAGAAAAAATATGTGCATCGCACAATAACATACATATTTTCAGCTAAAAGTATGGCATAATTTGGTTTATTTTCATTTTCTCGGAAACTAGTAGGCCTAGAATTAAGATTTTTAGTTTAAAATGTTCGTAATGAATGCCTCTACAAATCTTGTTATGGTCAAAACCACGCCAGACTTACCGTTTTTGAGAAAAAATGTGTGCATCGCACAATAACATACATATTTTTACATATTTTCAGCTAAAAGTATGGCATAATTTGGTTTATTTTCATTTTCTCGGAAACTAGTAGGCCTAGAATTAAGATTTTTGGTTTAAAATGTTCGTAATGAATGCCTCTACAAATCTTGTTATGGTCAAAACCACGCCAGACTTACCGTTTTTGAGAAAAAATATGTGCATCGCACAATAACATACATATTTTTACATATCTTCAGCTAAAAGTATGGCATAATTTGGTTTATTTCCATTTCCTCGGAAACTAGTAGGCCTAGAATTAAGATTTTTGGTTTAAAATGTTCGTAATGAATGCCTCTACAAATCTTGTTATGGTCAAAACCACGCCAGACTTACCGTTTTTGAGAAAAAATATGTGCATCGCACAATAACACATATTTTCAGCTAAAAGTATGGCATAATTTGGTTTATTTTCATTTTCTCGGAAACTAGTAGGCCTAGAATTAAGATTTTTGGTTTAAAATGTTCGTAATGAATGCCTCTACAAATCTTGTTATGGTCAAAACCACGCCAGACTTACCGTTTTTGAGAAAAAATATGTGCATCGCACAATAACATACATATTTTCAGCTAAAAGTATGGCATAATTTGGTTTATTTTCATTTTCTCGGAAACTAGTAGGCCTAGAATTAAGATTTTTGGTTTAAAATGTTCGTAATGAATGCCTCTACAAATCTTGTTATGGTCAAAACCACGCCAGACTTACCGTTTTTGAGAAAAAATATGTGCATCGCACAATAACATACATATTTTTAGCTAAAAGTATGGCATAATTTGGTTTATTTCCATTTTCTCGGAAACTACTAGGCCTAGAATTAAGATTTTTGGTTTAAAATGTTCGTAATGAATGCCTCTACAAATCTTGTTATGGTCAAAACAACGCCAGACTTACCGTTTTTGAGAAAAAATATGTGCATCGCACAATAACATACATATTTTCAGCTAAAAGTATGGCATAATTTGGTTTATTTTCATTTTCTCGGAAACTAGTAGGCCTAGAATTAAGATTTTTAGTTTAAAATGTTCGTAATGAATGGCTCTACAGATCTTGTTATGGTCAAAACCACGCCAGACTTACCGTTTTTGAGAAAAAATATGTGCATCGCACAATAACATACATATTTTCAGCTAAAAGTATGGCATAATTTGGTTTATTTTCATTTTCTCGGAAACTAGTAGGCCTAGAATTAAGATTTTTGGTTTAAAATGTTCGTAATGAATGCCTCTACAAATCTTGTTATGGTCAAAACCACGCCAGACTTACCGTTTTTGAGAAAAAATATGTGCATCGCACAATAACATACATATTTTTACATATTTTCAGCTAAAAGTATGGCATAATTTGGTTTATTTTCATTTTCTCGGAAACTAGTAGGCCTAGAATTAAGATTTTTGGTTTAAAATGTTCGTAATGAATGCCTCTACAAATCTTGTTATGGTCAAAACCACGCCAGACTTACCGTTTTTGAGAAAAAATATGTGCATCGCACAATAACATACATATTTTCAGCTAAAAGTATGGCATAATTTGGTTTATTTTCATTTTCTCGGAAACTAGTAGGCCTAGAATTAAGATTTTTGGTTTAAAATGTTCGTAATGAATGCCTCTACAAATCTTGTTATGGTCAAAACCACGCCAGACTTACCGTTTTTGAGAAAAAATATGTGCATCGCACAATAACATACATATTTTTACATATTTTCAGCTAAAAGTATGGCATAATTTGGTTTATTTTCATTTTCTCGGAAACTAGTAGGCCTAGAATTAAGATTTTTGGTTTAAAATGTTCGTAATGAATGCCTCTACAAATCTTGTTATGGTCAAAACCACGCCAGACTTACCGTTTTTGAGAAAAAATGTGTGCATCGCACAATAACATACATATTTTTACATATTTTCAGCTAAAAGTATGGCATAATTTGGTTTATTTTCATTTTCTCGGAAACTAGTAGGCCTAGAATTAAGATTTTTGGTTTAAAATGTTCGTAATGAATACCTCTACAAATCTTGTTATGGTCAAAACCACGCCAGACTTACCGTTTTTGAGAAAAAATATGTGCATCGCACAATAGCATACATATTTTCAGCTAAAAGTATGGCATAATTTGGTTTATTTTCATTTTCTCGGAAACTAGTAGGCCTAGAATTAAGATTTTTGGTTTAAAATGTTCGCAATGAATGCCTCTACAAATCTTGTTATGGTCAAAACCACGCCAGACTTACCGTTTTTGAGAAAAAATATGTACATCGCACAATAACATACATATTTTTACATATTTTCAGCTAAAAGTATGGCATAATTTGGTTTATTTTCATTTTCTCGGAAACTAGTAGGCCTAGAATTAAGATTTTTGGTTTAAAATGTTCGTAATGAATGCCTCTACTAATCTTGTTATGGTCAAAACCACGCCAGACTTACCGTTTTTGAGAAAAAATATGTGCATCGCACAATAACATACATATTTTTACATATTTTCAGCTAAAAGTATGGCATAATTTGGTTTATTTCCATTTTCTCGGAAACTACTAGGCCTAGTATTAAAATTTTTGGTTTAAAATGTTCGTAATGAATGCCTCTACTAATCTTGTTATGGTCAAAACCACGCCAGACTTACCGTTTTTGAGAAAAAATATGTGCATCGCACAATAACATACATATTTTTACATATTTTCAGCTAAAAGTATGGCATAATTTGGTTTATTTTCATTTTCTCGGAAACAAGTAGGCCTAGAATTAAGATTTTTGGTTTAAAATGTTCGTAATGAATGCCTCTACAAATCTTGTTATGGTCAAAACCACGCCAGACTTACCGTTTTTGAGAAAAAATATGTGCATCGCACAATAACATACATATTTTCAGCTAAAAGTATGGCATAATTTGGTTTATTTCCATTTTCTCGGAAACTAGTAGGCCTAGAATTAAGATTTTTGGTTTAAAATGTTCGTAATGAATGCCTCTACAAATCTTGTTATGGTCAAAACCACGCCAGACTTACCGTTTTTGAGAAAAAATATGTGCATCGCACAATAACATACATATTTTTACATATTTTCAGCTAAAAGTATGGCATAATTTGGTTTATTTTCATTTTCTCGGAAACTAGTAGGCCTAGAATTAAGATTTTTGGTTTAAAATGTTCGTAATGAATGCCTCTACAAATCTTGTTATGGTCAAAACCACGCCAGACTTACCGTTTTTGAGAAAAAATATGTGCATCGCACAATAACATACATATTTTCAGCTAAAAGTATGGCATAATTTGGTTTATTTTCATTTTCTCGGAAACTAGTAGGCCTAGAATTAAGATTTTTGGTTTAAAATGTTCGTAATGAATGCCTCTACAAATCTTGTTATGGTCAAAACCACGCCAGACTTACCGTTTTTGAGAAAAAATATGTGCATCGCACAATAACATACATATTTTTACATATTTTCAGCTAAAAGTATGGCATAATTTGGTTTATTTTCATTTTCTCGGAAACTAGTTGGCCTAGAATTAAGATTTTTGGTTTAAAATGTTCGCAATGAATGCCTCTACAAACCTTGTTATGGTCAAAACCACGCCAGACTTACCGTTTTTGAGAAAAAATATGTGCATCGCACAATAACATACATATTTTTACATATTTTCAGCTAAAAGTATGGCATAATTTGGTTTATTTTCATTTTCTCGGAAACTAGTAGGTCAAAACCACGCCAGACTTACCGTTTTTGAGAAAAAATATGTGCATCGCACAATAACATACATATTTTCAGCTAAAAGTATGGCATAATTTGGTTTATTTTCATTTCCTCGGAAACTAGTAGGCCTAGAATTAAGATTTTTGGTTTAAAATGTTCGTAATGAATGCCTCTACAAATCTTGTTATGGTCAAAACCACGCCAGACTTACCGTTTTTGAGAAAAAATATGTGCATCGCACAATAACATACATATTTTCAGCTAAAAGTATGGCATAATTTGGTTTATTTTCATTTCCTCGGAAACTAGTAGGCCTAGAATTAAGATTTTTGGTTTAAAATGTTCGTAATGAATGCCTCTACAAATCTTGTTATGGTCAAAACCACGCCAGACTTACCGTTTTTGAGAAAAAATATGTGCATCGCACAATAACATACATATTTTCAGCTAAAAGTATGGCATAATTTGGTTTATTTTCATTTTCTCGGAAACTAGTAGGCCTAGAATTAAGATTTTTGATTTAAAATGTTCGTAATGAATGCCTCTACAAATCTTGTTGTGGTCAAAACCACGCCAGACTTACCGTTTTTGAGAAAAAATATGTGCATCGCACAATAACATACATATTTTTACATATTTTCAGCTAAAAGTATGGCATAATTTGGTTTATTTTCATTTTCTCGGAAACTACTAGGCCTAGAATTAAGATTTTTGGTTTAAAATGTTCGTAATGAATGCCTCTACAAATCTTGTTATGGTCAAAACCACGCCAGACTTACCGTTTTTGAGAAAAAATATGTGCATCGCACAATAACATACATATTTTCAGCTAAAAGTATGGCATAATTTGGTTTATTTTCATTTCCTCGGAAACTAGTAGGCCTAGAATTAAGATTTTTGGTTTAAAATGTTCGTAATGAATGCCTCTACAAATCTTGTTACGGTCAAAACCACGCCAGACTTACCGTTTTTGAGAAAAAATACGTGCATCGCACAATAACATACATATTTTCAGCTAAAAGTATGGCATAATTTGGTTTATTTTCATTTTCTCGGAAACTAGTAGGCCTAGAATTAAGATTTTTGGTTTAAAATGTTCGTAATGAATGCCTCTACAAATCTTGTTGTGGTCAAAACCACGCCAGACTTACCGTTTTTGAGAAAAAATATGTGCATCGCACAATAACATACATATTTTTACATATTTTCAGCTAAAAGTATGGCATAATTTGGTTTATTTTCATTTTCTCGGAAACTAGTAGGCCTAGAATTAAGATTTTTGGTTTAAAATGTTCGTAATGAATGCCTCTACAAATCTTGTTGTGGTCAAAACCACGCCAGACTTACCGTTTTTGAGAAAAAATATGTGCATCGCACAATAACATACATATTTTTAGCTAAAAGTATGGCATAATTTGGTTTATTTTCATTTTCTCGGAAACTAGTAGGCCTAGAATTAAGATTTTTGGTTTAAAATGTTCGTAATGAATGCCTCTACAAATCTTGTTATGGTCAAAACCACGCCAGACTTGCCGTTTTTGAGAAAAAATATGTGCATCGCACAATAACATACATATTTTCAGCTAAAAGTATGGCATAATTTGGTTTATTTTCATTTTCTCGGAAACTACTAGGCCTAGAATTAAGATTTTTGGTTTAAAATGTTCGTAATGAATGCCTCTACAAATCTTGTTATGGTCAAAACCACGCCAGACTTACCGTTTTTGAGAAAAAATATGTGCATCGCACAATAACATACATATTTTTACATATTTTCAGCTAAAAGTATGGCATAATTTGGTTTATTTTCATTTCCTCGGAAACTAGTAGGCCTAGAATTAAGATTTTTAGTTTAAAATGTTCGTAATGAATGCCTCTACAAATCTTGTTATGGTCAAAACCACGCCAGACTTACCGTTTTTGAGAAAAAATATGTGCATCGCACAATAACATACATTTTTCATTTTCATTTTCTCGGAAACTAGTAGGCCTAGAATTAAGATTTTTGGTTTAAAATGTTCGTAATGAATGCCTCTACAAATCTTGTTATGGTCAAAATTATTTTTGACATTTTCTCGGAAACTAGTAGGCCTAGAATTAAGATTTTTGGTTTAAAATGTTCGTAATGAATGCCTCTACTAATCTTGTTATGGTCAAAACCACGCCAGACTTACCGTTTTTGAGAAAAAATATGTGCATCGCACAATAACATACATATTTTCAGCTAAAAGTATGGCATAATTTGGTTTATTTTCATTTCCTCGGAAACTAGTAGGCCTAGAATTAAGATTTTTGGTTTAAAATGTTCGTAATGAATGCCTCTACAAATCTTGTTATGGTCAAAACCACGCCAGACTTACCGTTTTTGAGAAAAAATATGTGCATCGCACAATAACATACATATTTTCAGCTAAAAGTATGGCATAATTTGGTTTATTTTCATTTCCTCGGAAACTAGTAGGCCTAGAATTAAGATTTTTGGTTTAAAATGTTCGTAATGAATGCCTCTACAAATCTTGTTATGGTCAAAACCACGCCAGACTTACCGTTTTTGAGAAAAAATATGTGCATCGCACAATAACATACATATTTTCAGCTAAAAGTATGGCATAATTTGGTTTATTTTCATTTTCTCGGAAACTAGTAGGCCTAGAACTAAGATTTTTGGTTTAAAATGTTCGTAATGAATGCCTCTACAAATCTTGTTATGGTCAAAACCACGCCAGACTTACCGTTTTTGAGAAAAAATATGTGCATCGCACAATAACATACATATTTTCAGCTAAAAGTATGGCATAATTTGGTTTATTTTCATTTTCTCGGAAACTAGTAGGCCTAGAATTAAGATTTTTGGTTTAAAATGTTCGTAATGAATGCCTCTACAAATCTTGTTATGGTCAAAACTACGCCAGACTTACCGTTTTTGAGAAAAAATATGTGCATCGCACAATAACATACATATTTTTACATATTTTCAGCTAAAAGTATGGCATAATTTGGTTTATTTTCATTTTCTCGGAAACTACTAGGCCTAGAATTAAGATTTTTGGTTTAAAATGTTCGTAATGAATGCCTCTACAAATCTTGTTATGGTCAAAACCACGCCAGACTTACCGTTTTTGAGAAAAAATATGTGCATCGCACAATAACATACATATTTTCAGCTAAAAGTATGGCATAATTTGGTTTATTTTCATTTTCTCGGAAACTAGTAGGCCTAGAATTAAGATTTTTGGTTTAAAATGTTCGTAATGAATGCCTCTACAAATCTTGTTATGGTCAAAACCACGCCAGACTTACCGTTTTTGAGAAAAAATATGTGCATCGCACAATAACATACATATTTTCAGCTAAAAGTATGGCATAATTTGGTTTATTTTCATTTGCTCGGAAACTAGTAGGCCTAGAATTAAGATTTTTGGTTTAAAATGTTCGTAATGAATGCCTCTACAAATCTTGTTATGGTCAAAACCACGCCAGACTTACCGTTTTTGAGAAAAAATATGTGCATCGCACAATAACATACATATTTTCAGCTAAAAGTATGGCATAATTTGGTTTATTTTCATTTTCTCGGAAACTAGTAGGCCTAGAATTAAGATTTTTGGTTTAAAATGTTCGTAATGAATGCCTCTACAAATCTTGTTATGGTCAAAACCACGCCAGACTTACCGTTTTTGAGAAAAAATATGTGCATCGCACAATAACATACATATTTTCAGCTAAAAGTATGGCATAATTTGGTTTATTTTCATTTTCTCGGAAACTAGTAGGCCTAGAATTAAGATTTTTGGTTTAAAATGTTCGTAATGAATGCCTCTACAAATCTTGTTATGGTCAAAACCACGCCAGACTTACCGTTTTTGAGAAAAAATGTGTGCATCGCACAATAACATACATATTTTTACATATTTTCAGCTAAAAGTATGGCATAATTTGGTTTATTTTCATTTTCTCGGAAACTAGTAGGCCTAGAATTAAGATTTTTGGTTTAAAATGTTCGTAATGAATGCCTCTACAAATCTTGTTATGGTCAAAACCACGCCAGACTTACCGTTTTTGAGAAAAAATATGTGCATCGCACAATAACATACATATTTTCAGCTAAAAGTATGGCATAATTTGGTTTATTTTAATTTTCTCGGAAACTAGTAGGCCTAGAATTAAGATTTTTGGTTTAAAATGTTCGTAATGAATGCCTCTACAAATCTTGTTATGGTCAAAACCACGCCAGACTTACCGTTTTTGAGAAAAAATATGTGCATCGCACAATAACATACATATTTTTACATATTTTCAGCTAAAAGTATGGCATAATTTGGTTTATTTTCATTTCCTCGGAAACTAGTAGGCCTAGAATTAAGATTTTTGGTTTAAAATGTTCGTAATGAATGCCTCTACAAATCTTGTTATGGTCAAAACCACGCCAGACTTACCGTTTTTGAGAAAAAATATGTGCATCGCACAATAACATACATATTTTCAGCTAAAAGTATGGCATAATTTGGTTTATTTTCATTTTCTCGGAAACTAGTAGGCCTAGAATTAAGATTTTTGGTTTAAAATGTTCGTAATGAATGCCTCTACAAATCTTGTTATGGTCAAAACCACGCCAGACTTACCGTTTTTGAGAAAAAGTATGTGTATCGCACAATAACATACATATTTTTACATATTTTCAGCTAAAAGTATGGCATAATTTGGTTTATTTCCATTTTCTCGGAAACTACTAGGCCTAGAATTAAGATTTTTGGTTTAAAATGTTCGTAATGAATGCCTCTACAAATCTTGTTATGGTCAAAACCACGCCAGACTTACCGTTTTTGAGAAAAAATATGTGTATCGCACAATAACATACATATTTTTACATATTTTCAGCTAAAAGTATGGCATAATTTGGTTTATTTCCATTTTCTCGGAAACTACTAGGCCTAGAATTAAGATTTTTGCTTTAAAATGTTCGTAATGAATGCCTCTACAAATCTTGTTATGGTCAAAACCACGCCAGACTTACCGTTTTTGAGAAAAAATATGTGTATCGCACAATAACATACATATTTTTACATATTTTCAGCTAAAAGTATGGCATAATTTGGTTTATTTCCATTTTCTCGGAAACTACTAGGCCTAGAATTAAGATTTTTGGTTTAAAATGTTCGTAATGAATGCCTCTACAAATCTTGTTATGGTCAAAACCACGCCAGACTTACCGTTTTTGAGAAAAAATATGTGCATCGCACAATAACATACATATTTTTAGCTAAAAGTATGGCATAATTTGGTTTATTTTCATTTTCTCGGAAACTACTAGGCCTAGAATTAAGATTTTTGGTTTAAAATGTTCGTAATGAATGCCTCTACAAATCTTGTTATGGTCAAAACCACGCCAGACTTACCGTTTTTGAGAAAAAATATGTGTATCGCACAATAACATACATATTTTTACATATTTTCAGCTAAAAGTATGGCATAATTTGGTTTATTTCCATTTTCTCGGAAACTACGAGGCCTAGAATTAAGATTTTTGGTTTAAAATGTTCGTAATGAATGCCTCTACAAATCTTGTTATGGTCAAAACCACGCCAGACTTACCGTTTTTGAGAAAAAATATGTGTATCGCACAATAACATACATATTTTTACATATTTTCAGCTAAAAGTATGGCATAATTTGGTTTATTTCCATTTTCTCGGAAACTACTAGGCCTAGAATTAAGATTTTTGGTTTAAAATGTTCGTAATGAATGCCTCTACAAATCTTGTTATGGTCAAAACCACGCCAGACTTACCGTTTTTGAGAAAAAATATGTGTATCGCACAATAACATACATATTTTTACATATTTTCAGCTAAAAGTATGGCATAATTTGGTTTATTTCCATTTTCTCGGAAACTACTAGGCCTAGAATTAAGATTTTTGGTTTAAAATGTTCGTAATGAATGCCTCTACAAATCTTGTTATGGTCAAAACCACGCCAGACTTACCGTTTTTGAGAAAAAATATGTGTATCGCACAATAACATACATATTTTTACATATTTTCAGCTAAAAGTATGGCATAATTTGGTTTATTTCCATTTTCTCGGAAACTACTAGGCCTAGAATTAAGATTTTTGGTTTAAAATGTTCGTAATGAATGCCTCTACAAATCTTGTTATGGTCAAAACCACGCCAGACTTACCGTTTTTGAGAAAAAATATGTGCATCGCACAATAACATACATATTTTTAGCTAAAAGTATGGCATAATTTGGTTAATTTTCATTTTCTCGGAAACTACTAGGCCTAGAATTAAGATTTTTGGTTTAAAATGTTCGTAATGAATGCCTCTACAAATCTTGTTATGGTCAAAACCACGCCAGACTTACCGTTTTTGAGAAAAAATATGTGTATCGCACAATAACATACATATTTTTACATATTTTCAGCTAAAAGTATGGCATAATTTGGTTTATTTCCATTTTCTCGGAAACTACTAGGCCTAGAATTAAGATTTTTGGTTTAAAATGTTCGTAATGAATGCCTCTACAAATCTTGTTATGGTCAAAACCACGCCAGACTTACCGTTTTTGAGAAAAAATATGTGTATCGCACAATAACATACATATTTTTACATATTTTCAGCTAAAAGTATGGCATAATTTGGTTTATTTCCATTTTCTCGGAAACTACTAGGCCTAGAATTAAGATTTTTGGTTTAAAATGTTCGTAATGAATGCCTCTACAAATCTTGTTATGGTCAAAACCACGCCAGACTTACCGTTTTTGAGAAAAAATATGTGTATCGCACAATAACATACATATTTTTACATATTTTCAGCTAAAAGTATGGCATAATTTGGTTTATTTCCATTTTCTCGGAAACTACTAGGCCTAGAATTAAGATTTTTGGTTTAAAATGTTCGTAATGAATGCCTCTACAAATCTTGTTATGGTCAAAACCACGCCAGACTTACCGTTTTTGAGAAAAAATATGTGCATCGCACAATAACATACATATTTTTAGCTAAAAGTATGGCATAATTTGGTTTATTTTCATTTTCTCGGAAACTACTAGGCCTAGAATTAAGATTTTTGGTTTAAAATGTTCGTAATGAATGCCTCTACAAATCTTGTTATGGTCAAAACCACGCCAGACTTACCGTTTTTGAGAAAAAATATGTGTATCGCACAATAACATACATATTTTTACATATTTTCAGCTAAAAGTATGGCATAATTTGGTTTATTTCCATTTTCTCGGAAACTACTAGGCCTAGAATTAAGATTTTTGGTTTAAAATGTTCGCAATGAATGCCTCTACAAATCTTGTTATGGTCAAAACCACGCCAGACTTACCGTTTTTGAGAAAAAATATGTGTATCGCACAATAACATACATATTTTTACATATTTTCAGCTAAAAGTATGGCATAATTTGGTTTATTTCCATTTTCTCGGAAACTACTAGGCCTAGAATTAAGATTTTTGGTTTAAAATGTTCGTAATGAATGCCTCTACAAATCTTGTTATGGTCAAAACCACGCCAGACTTACCGTTTTTGAGAAAAAATATGTGTATCGCACAATAACATACATATTTTTACATATTTTCAGCTAAAAGTATGGCATAATTTGGTTTATTTCCATTTTCTCGGAAACTACTAGGCCTAGAATTAAGATTTTTGGTTTAAAATGTTCGTAATGAATGCCTCTACAAATCTTGTTATGGTCAAAACCACGCCAGACTTACCGTTTTTGAGAAAAAATATGTGTATCGCACAATAACATACATATTTTTACATATTTTCAGCTAAAAGTATGGCATAATTTGGTTTATTTCCATTTTCTCGGAAACTACTAGGCCTAGAATTAAGATTTTTGGTTTAAAATGTTCGTAATGAATGCCTCTACAAATCTTGTTATGGTCAAAACCACGCCAGACTTACCGTTTTTGAGAAAAAATATGTGCATCGCACAATAACATACATATTTTTACATATTTTCAGCTAAAAGTATGGCATAATTTGGTTTATTTCCATTTTCTCGGAAACTACTAGGCCTAGAATTAAGATTTTTGGTTTAAAATGTTCGTAATGAATGCCTCTACAAATCTTGTTATGGTCAAAACCACGCCAGACTTACCGTTTTTGAGAAAAAATATGTGTATTGCACAATAACATACATATTTTTACATATTTTCAGCTAAAAGTATGGCATAATTTGGTTTATTTCCATTTTCTCGGAAACTACTAGGCCTAGAATTAAGATTTTTGGTTTAAAATGTTCGTAATGAATGCCTCTACAAATCTTGTTATGGTCAAAACCACGCCAGACTTACCGTTTTTGAGAAAAAATATGTGCATCGCACAATAACATACATATTTTTAGCTAAAAGTATGGCATAATTTGGTTTATTTTCATTTTCTCGGAAACTACTAGGCCTAGAATTAAGATTTTTGGTTTAAAATGTTCGTAATGAATGCCTCTACAAATCTTGTTATGGTCAAAACCACGCCAGACTTACCGTTTTTGAGAAAAAATATGTGTATCGCACAATAACATACATATTTTTACATATTTTCAGCTAAAAGTATGGCATAAATTGGTTTATTTCCATTTTCTCGGAAACTACTAGGCCTAGAATTAAGATTTTTGGTTTAAAATGTTCGTAATGAATGCCTCTACAAATCTTGTTATGGTCAAAACCACGCCAGACTTACCCTTTTTGAGAAAAAATATGTGCATCGCACAATAACATACATATTTTTAGCTAAAAGTATGGCATAATTTGGTTTATTTCCATTTTCTCGGAAACTACTAGGCCTAGAATTAAGATTTTTGGTTTAAAATGTTCGTAATGAATGCCTCTACAAATCTTGTTATGGTCAAAACCACGCCAGACTTACCGTTTTTGAGAAAAAATATGTGTATCGCACAATAACATACATATTTTTACATATTTTCAGCTAAAAGTATGGCATAATTTGGTTTATTTCCATTTTCTCGGAAACTACTAGGCCTAGAATTAAGATTTTTGGTTTAAAATGTTCGTAATGAATGCCTCTACAAATCTTGTTATGGTCAAAACCACGCCAGACTTACCGTTTTTGAGAAAAAATATGTGTATCGCACAATAACATACATATTTTTACATATTTTCAGCTAAAAGTATGGCATAATTTGGTTTATTTTCATTTTCTCGGAAACTACTAGGCCTAGAATTAAGATTTTTGGTTTAAAATGTTCGTAATGAATGCCTCTACAAATCTTGTTATGGTCAAAACCACGCCAGACTTACCGTTTTTGAGAAAAAATATGTGTATCGCACAATAACATACATATTTTTACATATTTTCAGCTAAAAGTATGGCATAATTTGGTTTATTTCCATTTTCTCGGAAACTACTAGGCCTAGAATTAAGATTTTTGGTTTAAAATGTTCGTAATGAATGCCTCTACAAATCTTGTTATGGTCAAAGCCACGCCAGACTTACCGTTTTTGAGAAAAAATATGTGCATCGCACAATAACATACATATTTTTACATATTTTCAGCTAAAAGTATGGCATAATTTGGTTTATTTCCATTTTCTCGGAAACTACTAGGCCTAGAATTAAGATTTTTGGTTTAAAATGTTCGTAATGAATGCCTCTACAAATCTTGTTATGGTCAAAACCACGCCAGACTTACCGTTTTTGAGAAAAAATATGTGTATTGCACAATAACATACATATTTTTACATATTTTCAGCTAAAAGTATGGCATAATTTGGTTTATTTCCATTTTCTCGGAAACTACTAGGCCTAGAATTAAGATTTTTGGTTTAAAATGTTCGTAATGAATGCCTCTACAAATCTTGTTATGGTCAAAACCACGCCAGACTTACCGTTTTTGAGAAAAAATATGTGCATCGCACAATAACATACATATTTTTACATATTTTCAGCTAAAAGTATGGCATAATTTGGTTTATTTCCATTTTCTCGGAAACTACTAGGCCTAGAATTAAGATTTTTGGTTTAAAATGTTCGTAATGAATGCCTCTACAAATCTTGTTATGGTCAAAACCACGCCAGACTTACCGTTTTTGAGAAAAAATATGTGTATTGCACAATAACATACATATTTTTACATATTTTCAGCTAAAAGTATGGCATAATTTGGTTTATTTCCATTTTCTCGGAAACTACTAGGCCTAGAATTAAGATTTTTGGTTTAAAATGTTCGTAATGAATGCCTCTACAAATCTTGTTATGGTCAAAACCACGCCAGACTTACCGTTTTTGAGAAAAAATATGTGTATTGCACAATAACATACATATTTTTACATATTTTCAGCTAAAAGTATGGCATAATTTGGTTTATTTCCATTTTCTCGGAAACTACTAGGCCTAGAATTAAGATTTTTGGTTTAAAATGTTCGTAATGAATGCCTCTACAAATCTTGTTATGGTCAAAACCACGCCAGACTTACCGTTTTTGAGAAAAAATATGTGTATCGCACAATAACATACATATTTTTACATATTTTCAGCTAAAAGTATGGCATAATTTGGTTTATTTCCATTTTCTCGGAAACTACTAGGCCTAGAATTAAGATTTTTGGTTTAAAATGTTCGTAATGAATGCCTCTACAAATCTTGTTATGGTCAAAACCACGCCAGACTTACCGTTTTTGAGAAAAAATATGTGCATCGCACAATAACATACATATTTTTAGCTAAAAGTATGGCATAATTTGGTTTATTTCCATTTTCTCGGAAACTACTAGGCCTAGAATTAAGATTTTTGGTTTAAAATGTTCGTAATGAATGCCTCTACAAATCTTGTTATGGTCAAAACCACGCCAGACTTACCGTTTTTGAGAAAAAATATGTGTATCGCACAATAACATACATATTTTTACATATTTTCAGCTAAAAGTATGGCATAATTTGGTTTATTTCCATTTTCTCGGAAACTACTAGGCCTAGAATTAAGATTTTTGGTTTAAAATGTTCGTAATGAATGCCTCTACAAATCTTGTTATGGTCAAAACCACGCCAGACTTACCGTTTTTGAGAAAAAATATGTGCATCGCACAATAACATACATATTTTTAGCTAAAAGTATGGCATAATTTGGTTTATTTCCATTTTCTCGGAAACTACTAGGCCTAGAATTAAGATTTTTGGTTTAAAATGTTCGTAATGAATGCCTCTACAAATCTTGTTATGGTCAAAACCACGCCAGACTTACCGTTTTTGAGAAAAAATATGTGTATCGCACAATAACATACATATTTTTACATATTTTCAGCTAAAAGTATGGCATAATTTGGTTTATTTCCATTTTCTCGGAAACTACTAGGCCTAGAATTAAGATTTTTGGTTTAAAATGTTCGTAATGAATGCCTCTACAAATCTTGTTATGGTCAAAACCACGCCAGACTTACCGTTTTTGAGAAAAAATATGTGTATCGCACAATAACATACATATTTTTACATATTTTCAGCTAAAAGTATGGCATAAATTGGTTTATTTCCATTTTCTCGGAAACTACTAGGCCTAGAATTAAGATTTTTGGTTTAAAATGTTCGTAATGAATGCCTCTACAAATCTTGTTATGGTCAAAACCACGCCAGACTTACCGTTTTTGAGAAAAAATATGTGCATCGCACAATAACATACATATTTTTAGCTAAAAGTATGGCATAATTTGGTTTATTTCCATTTTCTCGGAAACTACTAGGCCTAGAATTAAGATTTTTGGTTTAAAATGTTCGTAATGAATGCCTCTACAAATCTTGTTATGGTCAAAACCACGCCAGACTTACCGTTTTTGAGAAAAAATATGTGTATCGCACAATAACATACATATTTTTACATATTTTCAGCTAAAAGTATGGCATAATTTGGTTTATTTCCATTTTCTCGGAAACTACTAGGCCTAGAATTAAGATTTTTGGTTTAAAATGTTCGTAATGAATGCCTCTACAAATCTTGTTATGGTCAAAACCACGCCAGACTTACCGTTTTTGAGAAAAAATATGTGTATCGCACAATAACATACATATTTTTACATATTTTCAGCTAAAAGTATGGCATAATTTGGTTTATTTCCATTTTCTCGGAAACTACTAGGCCTAGAATTAAGATTTTTGGTTTAAAATGTTCGTAATGAATGCCTCTACAAATCTTGTTATGGTCAAAACCACGCCAGACTTACCGTTTTTGAGAAAAAATATGTGTATCGCACAATAACATACATATTTTTACATATTTTCAGCTAAAAGTATGGCATAATTTGGTTTATTTCCATTTTCTCGGAAACTACTAGGCCTAGAATTAAGATTTTTGGTTTAAAATGTTCGTAATGAATGCCTCTACAAATCTTGTTATGGTCAAAACCACGCCAGACTTACCGTTTTTGAGAAAAAATATGTGCATCGCACAATAACATACATATTTTTAGCTAAAAGTATGGCATAATTTGGTTTATATTCATTTTCTCGGAAACTACTAGGCCTAGAATTAAGATTTTTGGTTTAAAATGTTCGTAATGAATGCCTCTACAAATCTTGTTATGGTCAAAACCACGCCAGACTTACCGTTTTTGAGAAAAAATATGTGTATCGCACAATAACATACATATTTTTACATATTTTCAGCTAAAAGTATGGCATAATTTGGTTTATTTCCATTTTCTCGGAAACTACTAGGCCTAGAATTAAGATTTTTGGTTTAAAATGTTCGTAATGAATGCCTCTACAAATCTTGTTATGGTCAAAACCACGCCAGACTTACCGTTTTTGAGAAAAAATATGTGCATCGCACAATAACATACATATTTTTAGCTAAAAGTATGGCATAATTTGGTTTATTCCCATTTTCTCGGAAACTACTAGGCCTAGAATTAAGATTTTTGGTTTAAAATGTTCGTAATGAATGCCTCTACAAATCTTGTTATGGTCAAAACCACGCCAGACTTACCGTTTTTGAGAAAAAATATGTGCATCGCACAATAACATACATATTTTTACATATTTTCAGCTAAAAGTATGGCATAATTTGGTTTATTTTCATTTTCTCGGAAACTACTAGGCCTAGAATTAAGATTTTTGGTTTAAAATGTTCGTAATGAATGCCTCTACAAATCTTGTTATGGTCAAAACCACGCCAGACTTACCGTTTTTGAGAAAAAATATGTGCATCGCACAATAACATACATATTTTTAGCTAAAAGTATGGCATAAATTGGTTTATTTCCATTTTCTCGGAAACTACTAGGCCTAGAATTAAGATTTTTGGTTTAAAATGTTCGTAATGAATGCCTCTACAAATCTTGTTATGGTCAAAACCACGCCAGACTTACCGTTTTTGAGAAAAAATATGTGCATCGCACAATAACATACATATTTTTACATATTTTTAGCTAAAAGTATGGCATAATTTGGTTTATTTTCATTTTCTCGGAAACTACTAGGCCTAGAATTAAGATTTTTGGTTTAAAATGTTCGTAATGAATGCCTCTACAAATCTTTTATGGTCAAAACCACGCCAGACTTACCGTTTTTGAGAAAAAATATGTGTATCGCACAATAACATACATATTTTTACATATTTTCAGCTAAAAGTATGGCATAATTTGGTTTATTTCCATTTTCTCGGAAACTACTAGGCCTAGAATTAAGATTTTTGGTTTAAAATGTTCGTAATGAATGCCTCTACAAATCTTGTTATGGTCAAAACCACGCCAGACTTACCGTTTTTGAGAAAAAATATGTGCATCGCACAATAACATACATATTTTCAGCTAAAAGTATGGCATAATTTGGTTTATTTCCATTTTCTCGGAAACTACTAGGCCTAGAATTAAGATTTTTGGTTTAAAATGTTCGTAATGAATGCCTCTACAAATCTTGTTATGGTCAAAACCACGCCAGACTTACCGTTTTTGAGAAAAAATATGTGTATCGCACAATAACATACATATTTTTACATATTTTCAGCTAAAAGTATGGCATAATTTGGTTTATTTTCATTTTCTCGGAAACTACTAGGCCTAGAATTAAGATTTTTGGTTTAAAATGTTCGTAATGAATGCCTCTACAAATCTTGTTATGGTCAAAACCACGCCAGACTTACCGTTTTTGAGAAAAAATATGTGCATCGCACAATAACATACATATTTTTACATATTTTCAGCTAAAAGTATGGCATAATTTGGTTTATTTCCATTTTCTCGGAAACTACTAGGCCTAGAATTAAGATTTTTGGTTTAAAATGTTCGTAATGAATGCCTCTACAAATCTTGTTATGGTCAAAACCACGCCAGACTTACCGTTTTTGAGAAAAAATATGTGTATCGCACAATAACATACATATTTTTACATATTTTCAGCTAAAAGTATGGCATAATTTGGTTTATTTCCATTTTCTCGGAAACTACTAGGCCTAGAATTAAGATTTTTGGTTTAAAATGTTCGTAATGAATGCCTCTACAAATCTTGTTATGGTCAAAACCACGCCAGACTTACCGTTTTTGAGAAAAAATATGTGCATCGCACAATAACATACATATTTTTAGCTAAAAGTATGGCATAATTTGGTTTATTTTCATTTTCTCGGAAACTACTAGGCCTAGAATTAAGATTTTTGGTTTAAAATGTTCGTAATGAATGCCTCTACAAATCTTGTTATGGTCAAAACCACGCCAGACTTACCGTTTTTGAGAAAAAATATGTGTATCGCACAATAACATACATATTTTTACATATTTTCAGCTAAAAGTATGGCATAAATTGGTTTATTTCCATTTTCTCGGAAACTACTAGGCCTAGAATTAAGATTTTTGGTTTAAAATGTTCGTAATGAATGCCTCTACAAATCTTGTTATGGTCAAAACCACGCCAGACTTACCGTTTTTGAGAAAAAATATGTGCATCGCACAATAACATACATATTTTTAGCTAAAAGTATGGCATAATTTGGTTTATTTCCATTTTCTCGGAAACTACTAGGCCTAGAATTAAGATTTTTGGTTTAAAATGTTCGTAATGAATGCCTCTACAAATCTTGTTATGGTCAAAACCACGCCAGACTTACCGTTTTTGAGAAAAAATATGTGCATCGCACAATAACATACATATTTTTACATATTTTCAGCTAAAAGTATGGCATAATTTGGTTTATTTCCATTTTCTCGGAAACTACTAGGCCTAGAATTAAGATTTTTGGTTTAAAATGTTCGTAATGAATGCCTCTACAAATCTTGTTATGGTCAAAACCACGCCAGACTTACCGTTTTTGAGAAAAAATATGTGTATTGCACATATATACGCCAGACTTACCGTTTTTGAGAAAAAATATGTGTATTGCACAATAACATACATATTTTTACATATTTTCAGCTAAAAGTATGGCATAATTTGGTTTATTTCCATTTTCTCGGAAACTACTAGGCCTAGAATTAAGATTTTTGGTTTAAAATGTTCGTAATGAATGCCTCTACAAATCTTGTTATGGTCAAAACCACGCCAGACTTACCGTTTTTGAGAAAAAATATGTGTATCGCACAATAACATACATATTTTTACATATTTTCAGCTAAAAGTATGGCATAATTTGGTTTATTTCCATTTTCTCGGAAACTACTAGGCCTAGAATTAAGATTTTTGGTTTAAAATGTTCGTAATGAATGCCTCTACAAATCTTGTTATGGTCAAAACCACGCCAGACTTACCGTTTTTGAGAAAAAATATGTGTATCGCACAATAACATACATATTTTTACATATTTTCAGCTAAAAGTATGGCATAATTTGGTTTATTTCCATTTTCTCGGAAACTACTAGGCCTAGAATTAAGATTTTTGGTTTAAAATGTTCGTAATGAATGCCTCTACAAATCTTGTTATGGTCAAAACCACGCCAGACTTACCGTTTTTGAGAAAAAATATGTGCATCGCACAATAACATACATATTTTTAGCTAAAAGTATGGCATAATTTGGTTTATTTTCATTTTCTCGGAAACTACTAGGCCTAGAATTAAGATTTTTGGTTTAAAATGTTCGTAATGAATGCCTCTACAAATCTTGTTATGGTCAAAACCACGCCAGACTTACCGTTTTTGAGAAAAAATATGTGTATCGCACAATAACATACATATTTTTACATATTTTCAGCTAAAAGTATGGCATAATTTGGTTTATTTCCATTTTCTCGGAAACTACTAGGCCTAGAATTAAGATTTTTGGTTTAAAATGTTCGTAA
This sequence comes from Myathropa florea, assembly GCA_930367185.1. NCBI lineage: Eukaryota > Metazoa > Arthropoda > Insecta > Diptera > Syrphidae > Myathropa > Myathropa florea. Next base: position 37,057,069 of record OV884003.1, read on the forward strand.
TGAATGCCTCTACAAATCTTGTTATGGTCAAAACCACGCCAGACTTACCGTTTTTGAGAAATAATATGTGTATCGCACAATAACATACATATTTTTACATATTTTCAGCTAAAAGTATGGCATAAATTGGTTTATTTCCATTTTCTCGGAAACTACTAGGCCTAGAATTAAGATTTTTGGTTTAAAATGTTCGTAATGAATGCCTCTACAAATCTTGTTATGGTCAAAACCACGCCAGACTTACCGTTTTTGAGAAATAATATGTGTATCGCACAATAACATACATATTTTTACATATTTTCAGCTAAAAGTATGGCATAAATTGGTTTATTTCCATTTTCTCGGAAACTACTAGGCCTAGAATTAAGATTTTTGGTTTAAAATGTTCGTAATGAATGCCTCTACAAATCTTGTTATGGTCAAAACCACGCCAGACTTACCGTTTTTGAGAAAAAATATGTGCATCGCACAATAACATACATATTTTTAGCTAAAAGTATGGCATAATTTGGTTTATTTCCATTTTCTCGGAAACTACTAGGCCTAGAATTAAGATTTTTGGTTTAAAATGTTCGTAATGAATGCCTCTACAAATCTTGTTATGGTCAAAACCACGCCAGACTTACCGTTTTTGAGAAAAAATATGTGTATCGCACAATAACATACATATTTTTACATATTTTCAGCTAAAAGTATGGCATAATTTGGTTTATTTCCATTTTCTCGGAAACTACTAGGCCTAGAATTAAGATTTTTGGTTTAAAATGTTCGTAATGAATGCCTCTACAAATCTTGTTATGGTCAAAACCACGCCAGACTTACCGTTTTTGAGAAAAAATATGTGTATCGCACAATAACATACATATTTTTACATATTTTCAGCTAAAAGTATGGCATAATTTGGTTTATTTCCATTTTCTCGGAAACTACTAGGCCTAGAATTAAGATTTTTGGTTTAAAATGTTCGTAATGAATGCCTCTACAAATCTTGTTATGGTCAAAACCACGCCAGACTTACCGTTTTTGAGAAAAAATATGTGTATCGCACAATAACATACATATTTTTACATATTTTCAGCTAAAAGTATGGCATAATTTGGTTTATTTTCATTTTCTCGGAAACTACTAGGCCTAGAATTAAGATTTTTGGTTTAAAATGTTCGTAATGAATGCCTCTACAAATCTTGTTATGGTCAAAACCACGCCAGACTTACCGTTTTTGAGAAAAAATATGTGCATCGCACAATAACATACATATTTTTAGCTAAAAGTATGGCATAATTTGGTTTATTTTCATTTTCTCGGAAACTACTAGGCCTAGAATTAAGATTTTTGGTTTAAAATGTTCGTAATGAATGCCTCTACAAATCTTGTTATGGTCAAAACCACGCCAGACTTACCGTTTTTGAGAAAAAATATGTGCATCGCACAATAACATACATATTTTTAGCTAAAAGTATGGCATAATTTGGTTTATTCCCATTTTCTCGGAAACTACTAGGCCTAGAATTAAGATTTTTGGTTTAAAATGTTCGTAATGAATGCCTCTACAAATCTTGTTATGGTCAAAACCACGCCAGACTTACCGTTTTTGAGAAAAAATATGTGCATCGCACAATAACATACATATTTTTACATATTTTTAGCTAAAAGTATGGCATAATTTGGTTTATTTTCATTTTCTCGGAAACTACTAGGCCTAGAATTAAGATTTTTGGTTTAAAATGTTCGTAATGAATGCCTCTACAAATCTTGTTATGGTCAAAACCACGCCAGACTTACCGTTTTTGAGAAAAAATATGTGCATCGCACAATAACATACATATTTTCAGCTAAAAGTATGGCATAAATTGGTTTATTTCCATTTTCTCGGAAACTACTAGGCCTAGAATTAAGATTTTTGGTTTAAAATGTTCGTAATGAATGCCTCTACAAATCTTGTTATGGTCAAAACCACGCCAGACTTACCGTTTTTGAGAAAAAATATGTGCATCGCACAATAACATACATATTTTTACATATTTTTAGCTAAAAGTATGGCATAATTTGGTTTATTTTCATTTTCTCGGAAACTACTAGGCCTAGAATTAAGATTTTTGGTTTAAAATGTTCGTAATGAATGCCTCTACAAATCTTTTATGGTCAAAACCACGCCAGACTTACCGTTTTTGAGAAAAAATATGTGTATCGCACAATAACATACATATTTTTACATATTTTCAGCTAAAAGTATGGCATAATTTGGTTTATTTCCATTTTCTCGGAAACTACTAGGCCTAGAATTAAGATTTTTGGTTTAAAATGTTCGTAATGAATGCCTCTACAAATCTTGTTATGGTCAAAACCACGCCAGACTTACCGTTTTTGAGAAAAAATATGTGCATCGCACAATAACATACATATTTTTAGCTAAAAGTATGGCATAATTTGGTTTATTTTCATTTTCTCGGAAACTACTAGGCCTAGAATTAAGATTTTTGGTTTAAAATGTTCGTAATGAATGCCTCTACAAATCTTGTTATGGTCAAAACCACGCCAGACTTACCGTTTTTGAGAAAAAATATGTGTATCGCACAATAACATACATATTTTTACATATTTTCAGCTAAAAGTATGGCATAATTTGGTTTATTTTCATTTTCTCGGAAACTACTAGGCCTAGAATTAAGATTTTTGGTTTAAAATGTTCGTAATGAATGCCTCTACAAATCTTGTTATGGTCAAAACCACGCCAGACTTACCGTTTTTGAGAAAAAATATGTGCATCGCACAATAACATACATATTTTTACATATTTTCAGCTAAAAGTATGGCATAATTTGGTTTATTTCCATTTTCTCGGAAACTACTAGGCCTAGAATTAAGATTTTTGGTTTAAAATGTTCGTAATGAATGCCTCTACAAATCTTGTTATGGTCAAAACCACGCCAGACTTACCGTTTTTGAGAAAAAATATGTGTATCGCACAATAACATACATATTTTTACATATTTTCAGCTAAAAGTATGGCATAATTTGGTTTATTTCCATTTTCTCGGAAACTACTAGGCCTAGAATTAAGATTTTTGGTTTAAAATGTTCGTAATGAATGCCTCTACAAATCTTGTTATGGTCAAAACCACGCCAGACTTACCGTTTTTGAGAAAAAATATGTGCATCGCACAATAACATACATATTTTTAGCTAAAAGTATGGCATAATTTGGTTTATTTTCATTTTCTCGGAAACTACTAGGCCTAGAATTAAGATTTTTGGTTTAAAATGTTCGTAATGAATGCCTCTACAAATCTTGTTATGGTCAAAACCACGCCAGACTTACCGTTTTTGAGAAAAAATATGTGTATCGCACAATAACATACATATTTTTACATATTTTCAGCTAAAAGTATGGCATAATTTGGTTTATTTCCATTTTCTCGGAAACTACTAGGCCTAGAATTAAGATTTTTGGTTTAAAATGTTCGTAATGAATGCCTCTACAAATCTTGTTATGGTCAAAACCACGCCAGACTTACCGTTTTTGAGAAAAAATATGTGCATCGCACAATAACATACATATTTTTAGCTAAAAGTATGGCATAATTTGGTTTATTTTCATTTTCTCGGAAACTACTAGGCCTAGAATTAAGATTTTTGGTTTAAAATGTTCGTAATGAATGCCTCTACAAATCTTGTTATGGTCAAAACCACGCCAGACTTACCGTTTTTGAGAAAAAATATGTGCATCGCACAATAACATACATATTTTTACATATTTTCAGCTAAAAGTATGGCATAATTTGGTTTATTTCCATTTTCTCGGAAACTACTAGGCCTAGAATTAAGATTTTTGGTTTAAAATGTTCGTAATGAATGCCTCTACAAATCTTGTTATGGTCAAAACCACGCCAGACTTACCGTTTTTGAGAAAAAATATGTGCATCGCACAATAACATACATATTTTTAGCTAAAAGTATGGCATAATTTGGTTTATTTTCATTTTCTCGGAAACTACTAGGCCTAGAATTAAGATTTTTGGTTTAAAATGTTCGTAATGAATGCCTCTACAAATCTTGTTATGGTCAAAACCACGCCAGACTTACCGTTTTTGAGAAAAAATATGTGCATCGCACAATAACATACATATTTTTACATATTTTCAGCTAAAAGTATGGCATAATTTGGTTTATTTCCATTTTCTCGGAAACTACTAGGCCTAGAATTAAGATTTTTGGTTTAAAATGTTCGTAATGAATGCCTCTACAAATCTTGTTATGGTCAAAACCACGCCAGACTTACCGTTTTTGAGAAAAAATATGTGCATCGCACAATAACATACATATTTTTAGCTAAAAGTATGGCATAATTTGGTTTATTTCCATTTTCTCGGAAACTACTAGGCCTAGAATTAAGATTTTTGGTTTAAAATGTTCGTAATGAATGCCTCTACAAATCTTGTTATGGTCAAAACCACGCCAGACTTACCGTTTTTGAGAAAAAATATGTGCATCGCACAATAACATACATATTTTTACATATTTTCAGCTAAAAGTATGGCATAATTTGGTTTATTTCCATTTTCTCGGAAACTACTAGGCCTAGAATTAAGATTTTTGGTTTAAAATGTTCGTAATGAATGCCTCTACAAATCTTGTTATGGTCAAAACCACGCCAGACTTACCGTTTTTGAGAAAAAATATGTGCATCGCACAATAACATACATATTTTTAGCTAAAAGTATGGCATAATTTGGTTTATTTCCATTTTCTCGGAAACTACTAGGCCTAGAATTAAGATTTTTGGTTTAAAATGTTCGTAATGAATGCCTCTACAAATCTTGTTATGGTCAAAACCACGCCAGACTTACCGTTTTTGAGAAAAAATATGTGCATCGCACAATAACATACATATTTTTAGCTAAAAGTATGGCATAATTTGGTTTATTTCCATTTTCTCGGAAACTACTAGGCCTAGAATTAAGATTTTTGGTTTAAAATGTTCGTAATGAATGCCTCTACAAATCTTGTTATGGTCAAAACCACGCCAGACTTACCGTTTTTGAGAAAAAATATGTGTATCGCACAATAACATACATATTTTTACATATTTTCAGCTAAAAGTATGGCATAATTTGGTTTATTTCCATTTTCTCGGAAACTACTAGGCCTAGAATTAAGATTTTTGGTTTAAAATGTTCGTAATGAATGCCTCTACAAATCTTGTTATGGTCAAAACCACGCCAGACTTACCGTTTTTGAGAAAAAATATGTGCATCGCACAATAACATACATATTTTTACATATTTTCAGCTAAAAGTATGGCATAATTTGGTTTATTTCCATTTTCTCGGAAACTACTAGGCCTAGAATTAAGATTTTTGGTTTAAAATGTTCGTAATGAATGCCTCTACAAATCTTGTTATGGTCAAAACCACGCCAGACTTACCGTTTTTGAGAAAAAATATGTGCATCGCACAATAACATACATATTTTTAGCTAAAAGTATGGCATAATTTGGTTTATTTTCATTTTCTCGGAAACTACTAGGCCTAGAATTAAGATTTTTGGTTTAAAATGTTCGTAATGAATGCCTCTACAAATCTTGTTATGGTCAAAACCACGCCAGACTTACCGTTTTTGAGAAAAAATATGTGTATCGCACAATAACATACATATTTTTACATATTTTCAGCTAAAAGTATGGCATAATTTGGTTTATTTCCATTTTCTCGGAAACTACTAGGCCTAGAATTAAGATTTTTGGTTTAAAATGTTCGTAATGAATGCCTCTACAAATCTTGTTATGGTCAAAACCACGCCAGACTTACCGTTTTTGAGAAAAAATATGTGTATCGCACAATAACATACATATTTTTACATATTTTCAGCTAAAAGTATGGCATAATTTGGTTTATTTCCATTTTCTCGGAAACTACTAGGCCTAGAATTAAGATTTTTGGTTTAAAATGTTCGTAATGAATGCCTCTACAAATCTTGTTATGGTCAAAACCACGCCAGACTTACCGTTTTTGAGAAAAAATATGTGCATCGCACAATAACATACATATTTTTACATATTTTCAGCTAAAAGTATGGCATAATTTGGTTTATTTCCATTTTCTCGGAAACTACTAGGCCTAGAATTAAGATTTTTGGTTTAAAATGTTCGTAATGAATGCCTCTACAAATCTTGTTATGGTCAAAACCACGCCAGACTTACCGTTTTTGAGAAAAAATATGTGCATCGCACAATAACATACATATTTTTAGCTAAAAGTATGGCATAATTTGGTTTATTTTCATTTTCTCGGAAACTACTAGGCCTAGAATTAAGATGTTTGGTTTAAAATGTTCGTAATGAATGCCTCTACAAATCTTGTTATGGTCAAAACCACGCCAGACTTACCGTTTTTGAGAAAAAATATGTGTATCGCACAATAACATACATATTTTTACATATTTTCAGCTAAAAGTATGGCATAATTTGGTTTATTTCCATTTTCTCGGAAACTACTAGGCCTAGAATTAAGATTTTTGGTTTAAAATGTTCGTAATGAATGCCTCTACAAATCTTGTTATGGTCAAAACCACGCCAGACTTACCGTTTTTGAGAAAAAATATGTGCATCGCACAATAACATACATATTTTTAGCTAAAAGTATGGCATAATTTGGTTTATTTCCATTTTCTCGGAAACTACTAGGCCTAGAATTAAGATTTTTGGTTTAAAATGTTCGTAATGAATGCCTCTACAAATCTTGTTATGGTCAAAACCACGCCAGACTTACCGTTTTTGAGAAAAAATATGTGCATCGCACAATAACATACATATTTTTACATATTTTCAGCTAAAAGTATGGCATAATTTGGTTTATTTCCATTTTCTCGGAAACTACTAGGCCTAGAATTAAGATTTTTGGTTTAAAATGTTCGTAATGAATGCCTCTACAAATCTTGTTATGGTCAAAACCACGCCAGACTTACCGTTTTTGAGAAAAAATATGTGCATCGCACAATAACATACATATTTTTAGCTAAAAGTATGGCATAATTTGGTTTATTTTCATTTTCTCGGAAACTACTAGGCCTAGAATTAAGATTTTTGGTTTAAAATGTTCGTAATGAATGCCTCTACAAATCTTGTTATGGTCAAAACCACGCCAGACTTACCGTTTTTGAGAAAAAATATGTGCATCGCACAATAACATACATATTTTTACATATTTTTAGCTAAAAGTATGGCATAATTTGGTTTATTTCCATTTTCTCGGAAACTACTAGGCCTAGAATTAAGATTTTTGGTTTAAAATGTTCGTAATGAATGCCTCTACAAATCTTGTTATGGTCAAAACCACGCCAGACTTACCGTTTTTGAGAAAAAATATGTGCATCGCACAATAACATACATATTTTTAGCTAAAAGTATGGCATAATTTGGTTTATTTTCATTTTCTCGGAAACTACTAGGCCTAGAATTAAGATTTTTGGTTTAAAATGTTCGTAATGAATGCCTCTACAAATCTTGTTATGGTCAAAACCACGCCAGACTTACCGTTTTTGAGAAAAAATATGTGTATCGCACAATAACATACATATTTTTACATATTTTCAGCTAAAAGTATGGCATAATTTGGTTTATTTCCATTTTCTCGGAAACTACTAGGCCTAGAATTAAGATTTTTGGTTTAAAATGTTCGTAATGAATGCCTCTACAAATCTTGTTATGGTCAAAACCACGCCAGACTTACCGTTTTTGAGAAAAAATATGTGCATCGCACAATAACATACATATTTTTAGCTAAAAGTATGGCATAATTTGGTTTATTTTCATTTTCTCGGAAACTACTAGGCCTAGAATTAAGATTTTTGGTTTAAAATGTTCGTAATGAATGCCTCTACAAATCTTGTTATGGTCAAAACCACGCCAGACTTACCGTTTTTGAGAAAAAATATGTGTATCGCACAATAACATACATATTTTTACATATTTTCAGCTAAAAGTATGGCATAATTTGGTTTATTTCCATTTTCTCGGAAACTACTAGGCCTAGAATTAAGATTTTTGGTTTAAAATGTTCGTAATGAATGCCTCTACAAATCTTGTTATGGTCAAAACCACGCCAGACTTACCGTTTTTGAGAAAAAATATGTGCATCGCACAATAACATACATATTTTTAGCTAAAAGTATGGCATAATTTGGTTTATTTTCATTTTCTCGGAAACTACTAGGCCTAGAATTAAGATTTTTGGTTTAAAATGTTCGTAATGAATGCCTCTACAAATCTTGTTATGGTCAAAACCACGCCAGACTTACCGTTTTTGAGAAAAAATATGTGTATCGCACAATAACATACATATTTTTACATATTTTCAGCTAAAAGTATGGCATAATTTGGTTTATTTCCATTTTCTCGGAAACTACTAGGCCTAGAATTAAGATTTTTGGTTTAAAATGTTCGTAATGAATGCCTCTACAAATCTTGTTATGGTCAAAACCACGCCAGACTTACCGTTTTTGAGAAAAAATATGTGCATCGCACAATAACATACATATTTTTAGCTAAAAGTATGGCATAATTTGGTTTATTTTCATTTTCTCGGAAACTACTAGGCCTAGAATTAAGATTTTTGGTTTAAAATGTTCGTAATGAATGCCTCTACATATCTTGTTATGGTCAAAACCACGCCAGACTTACCGTTTTTGAGAAAAAATATGTGTATCGCACAATAACATACATATTTTTACATATTTTCAGCTAAAAGTATGGCATAATTTGGTTTATTTCCATTTTCTCGGAAACTACTAGGCCTAGAATTAAGATTTTTGGTTTAAAATGTTCGTAATGAATGCCTCTACAAATCTTGTTATGGTCAAAACCACGCCAGACTTACCGTTTTTGAGAAAAAATATGTGCATCGCACAATAACATACATATTTTTAGCTAAAAGTATGGCATAATTTGGTTTATTTTCATTTTCTCGGAAACTACTAGGCCTAGAATTAAGATTTTTGGTTTAAAATGTTCGTAATGAATGCCTCTACAAATCTTGTTATGGTCAAAACCACGCCAGACTTACCGTTTTTGAGAAAAAATATGTGTATCGCACAATAACATACATATTTTTACATATTTTCAGCTAAAAGTATGGCATAATTTGGTTTATTTCCATTTTCTCGGAAACTACTAGGCCTAGAATTAAGATTTTTGGTTTAAAATGTTCGTAATGAATGCCTCTACAAATCTTGTTATGGTCAAAACCACGCCAGACTTACCGTTTTTGAGAAAAAATATGTGCATCGCACAATAACATACATATTTTTAGCTAAAAGTATGGCATAATTTGGTTTATTTTCATTTTCTCGGAAACTACTAGGCCTAGAATTAAGATTTTTGGTTTAAAATGTTCGTAATGAATGCCTCTACAAATCTTGTTATGGTCAAAACCACGCCAGACTTACCGTTTTTGAGAAAAAATATGTGTATCGCACAATAACATACATATTTTTACATATTTTCAGCTAAAAGTATGGCATAATTTGGTTTATTTCCATTTTCTCGGAAACTACTAGGCCTAGAATTAAGATTTTTGGTTTAAAATGTTCGTAATGAATGCCTCTACAAATCTTGTTATGGTCAAAACCACGCCAGACTTACCGTTTTTGAGAAAAAATATGTGCATCGCACAATAACATACATATTTTTACATATTTTCAGCTAAAAGTATGGCATAATTTGGTTTATTTCCATTTTCTCGGAAACTACTAGGCCTAGAATTAAGATTTTTGGTTTAAAATGTTCGTAATGAATGCCTCTACAAATCTTGTTATGGTCAAAACCACGCCAGACTTACCGTTTTTGAGAAAAAATATGTGCATCGCACAATAACATACATATTTTTAGCTAAAAGTATGGCATAATTTGGTTTATTTTCATTTTCTCGGAAACTACTAGGCCTAGAATTAAGATTTTTGGTTTAAAATGTTCGTAATGAATGCCTCTACAAATCTTGTTATGGTCAAAAACACGCCAGACTTACCGTTTTTGAGAAAAAATATGTGTATCGCACAATAACATACATATTTTTACATATTTTCAGCTAAAAGTATGGCATAATTTGGTTTATTTCCATTTTCTCGGAAACTACTAGGCCTAGAATTAAGATTTTTGGTTTAAAATGTTCGTAATGAATGCCTCTACAAATCTTGTTATGGTCAAAACCACGCCAGACTTACCGTTTTTGAGAAAAAATATGTGCATCGCACAATAACATACATATTTTTAGCTAAAAGTATGGCATAATTTGGTTTATTTTCATTTTCTCGGAAACTACTAGGCCTAGAATTAAGATTTTTGGTTTAAAATGTTCGTAATGAATGCCTCTACAAATCTTGTTATGGTCAAAACCACGCCAGACTTACCGTTTTTGAGAAAAAATATGTGTATCGCACAATAACATACATATTTTTACATATTTTCAGCTAAAAGTATGGCATAATTTGGTTTATTTCCATTTTCTCGGAAACTACTAGGCCTAGAATTAAGATTTTTGGTTTAAAATGTTCGTAATGAATGCCTCTACAAATCTTGTTATGGTCAAAACCACGCCAGACTTACCGTTTTTGAGAAAAAATATGTGCATCGCACAATAACATACATATTTTTAGCTAAAAGTATGGCATAATTTGGTTTATTTTCATTTTCTCGGAAACTACTAGGCCTAGAATTAAGATTTTTGGTTTAAAATGTTCGTAATGAATGCCTCTACAAATCTTGTTATGGTCAAAACCACGCCAGACTTACCGTTTTTGAGAAAAAATATGTGTATCGCACAATAACATACATATTTTTACATATTTTCAGCTAAAAGTATGGCATAATTTGGTTTATTTCCATTTTCTCGGAAACTACTAGGCCTAGAATTAAGATTTTTGGTTTAAAATGTTCGTAATGAATGCCTCTACAAATCTTGTTATGGTCAAAACCACGCCAGACTTACCGTTTTTGAGAAAAAATATGTGCATCGCACAATAACATACATATTTTTAGCTAAAAGTATGGCATAATTTGGTTTATTTTCATTTTCTCGGAAACTACTAGGCCTAGAATTAAGATTTTTGGTTTAAAATGTTTGTAATGAATGCCTCTACAAATCTTGTTATGGTCAAAACCACGCCAGACTTACCGTTTTTGAGAAAAAATATGTGTATCGCACAATCACATACATATTTTTACATATTTTCAGCTAAAAGTATGGCATAATTTGGTTTATTTCCATTTTCTCGGAAACTACTAGGCCTAGAATTAAGATTTTTGGTTTAAAATGTTCGTAATGAATGCCTCTACAAATCTTGTTATGGTCAAAACCACGCCAGACTTACCGTTTTTGAGAAAAAATATGTGCATCGCACAATAACATACATATTTTTAGCTAAAAGTATGGCATAATTTGGTTTATTTTCATTTTCTCGGAAACTACTAGGCCTAGAATTAAGATTTTTGGTTTAAAATGTTTGTAATGAATGCCTCTACAAATCTTGTTATGGTCAAAACCACGCCAGACTTACCGTTTTTGAGAAAAAATATGTGTATCGCACAATAACATACATATTTTTACATATTTTCAGCTAAAAGTATGGCATAATTTGGTTTATTTCCATTTTCTCGGAAACTACTAGGCCTAGAATTAAGACTTTTGGTTTAAAATGTTCGTAATGAATGCCTCTACAAATCTTGTTATGGTCAAAATCACGCCAGACTTACCGTTTTTGAGAAAAAATATGTGCATCGCACAATAACATACATATTTTTACATATTTTCAGCTAAAAGTATGGCATAATTTGGTTTATTTCCATTTTCTCGGAAACTACTAGGCCTAGAATTAAGATTTTTGGTTTAAAATGTTCGTAATGAATGCCTCTACAAATCTTGTTATGGTCAAAACCACGCCAGACTTACCGTTTTTGAGAAAAAATATGTGCATCGCACAATAACATACATATTTTTAGCTAAAAGTATGGCATAATTTGGTTTATTTCCATTTTCTCGGAAACTACTAGGCCTAGAATTAAGATTTTTGGTTTAAAATGTTCGTAATGAATGCCTCTACAAATCTTGTTATGGTCAAAACCACGCCAGACTTACCGTTTTTGAGAAAAAATATGTGCATCGCACAATAACATACATATTTTTAGCTAAAAGTATGGCATAATTTGGTTTATTTTCATTTTCTCGGAAACTACTAGGCCTAGAATTAAGATTTTTGGTTTAAAATGTTCGTAATGAATGCCTCTACAAATCTTGTTATGGTCAAAACCACGCCAGACTTACCGTTTTTGAGAAAAAATATGTGTATCGCACAATAACATACATATTTTTACATATTTTCAGCTAAAAGTATGGCATAATTTGGTTTATTTCCATTTTCTCGGAAACTACTAGGCCTAGAATTAAGATTTTTGGTTTAAAATGTTCGTAATGAATGCCTCTACAAATCTTGTTATGGTCAAAACCACGCCAGACTTACCGTTTTTGAGAAAAAATATGTGCATCGCACAATAACATACATATTTTTAGCTAAAAGTATGGCATAATTTGGTTTATTTTCATTTTCTCGGAAACTACTAGGCCTAGAATTAAGATTTTTGGTTTAAAATGTTCGTAATGAATGCCTCTACAAATCTTGTTATGGTCAAAACCACGCCAGACTTACCGTTTTTGAGAAAAAATATGTGTATCGCACAATAACATACATATTTTTACATATTTTCAGCTAAAAGTATGGCATAATTTGGTTTATTTCCATTTTCTCGGAAACTACTAGGCCTAGAATTAAGACTTTTGGTTTAAAATGTTCGTAATGAATGCCTCTACAAATCTTGTTATGGTCAAAACCACGCCAGACTTACCGTTTTTGAGAAAAAATATGTGCATCGCACAATAACATACATATTTTTACATATTTTCAGCTAAAAGTATGGCATAATTTGGTTTATTTCCATTTTCTCGGAAACTACTAGGCCTAGAATTAAGATTTTTGGTTTAAAATGTTCGTAATGAATGCCTCTACAAATCTTGTTATGGTCAAAACCACGCCAGACTTACCGTTTTTGAGAAAAAATATGTGCATCGCACAATAACATACATATTTTTAGCTAAAAGTATGGCATAATTTGGTTTATTTTCATTTTCTCGGAAACTACTAGGCCTAGAATTAAGATTTTTGGTTTAAAATGTTCGTAATGAATGCCTCTACAAATCTTGTTATGGTCAAAACCACGCCAGACTTACCGTTTTTGAGAAAAAATATGTGTATCGCACAATAACATACATATTTTTACATATTTTCAGCTAAAAGTATGGCATAATTTGGTTTATTTCCATTTTCTCGGAAACTACTAGGCCTAGAATTAAGATTTTTGGTTTAAAATGTTCGTAATGAATGCCTCTACAAATCTTGTTATGGTCAAAACCACGCCAGACTTACCGTTTTTGAGAAAAAATATGTGTATCGCACAATAACATACATATTTTTACATATTTTCAGCTAAAAGTATGGCATAATTTGGTTTATTTCCATTTTCTCGGAAACTACTAGGCCTAGAATTAAGATTTTTGGTTTAAAATGTTCGTAATGAATGCCTCTACAAATCTTGTTATGGTCAAAACCACGCCAGACTTACCGTTTTTGAGAAAAAATATGTGCATCGCACAATAACATACATATTTTTACATATTTTCAGCTAAAAGTATGGCATAATTTGGTTTATTTCCATTTTCTCGGAAACTACTAGGCCTAGAATTAAGATTTTTGGTTTAAAATGTTCGTAATGAATGCCTCTACAAATCTTGTTATGGTCAAAACCACGCCAGACTTACCGTTTTTGAGAAAAAATATGTGCATCGCACAATAACATACATATTTTTAGCTAAAAGTATGGCATAATTTGGTTTATTTTCATTTTCTCGGAAACTACTAGGCCTAGAATTAAGATTTTTGGTTTAAAATGTTCGTAATGAATGCCTCTACAAATCTTGTTATGGTCAAAACCACGCCAGACTTACCGTTTTTGAGAAAAAATATGTGCATCGCACAATAACATACATATTTTTACATATTTTTAGCTAAAAGTATGGCATAATTTGGTTTATTTCCATTTTCTCGGAAACTACTAGGCCTAGAATTAAGATTTTTGGTTTAAAATGTTCGTAATGAATGCCTCTACAAATCTTGTTATGGTCAAAACCACGCCAGACTTACCGTTTTTGAGAAAAAATATGTGCATCGCACAATAACATACATATTTTTAGCTAAAAGTATGGCATAATTTGGTTTATTTTCATTTTCTCGGAAACTACTAGGCCTAGAATTAAGATTTTTGGTTTAAAATGTTCGTAATGAATGCCTCTACAAATCTTGTTATGGTCAAAACCACGCCAGACTTACCGTTTTTGAGAAAAAATATGTGTATCGCACAATAACATACATATTTTTACATATTTTCAGCTAAAAGTATGGCATAATTTGGTTTATTTCCATTTTCTCGGAAACTACTAGGCCTAGAATTAAGATTTTTGGTTTAAAATGTTCGTAATGAATGCCTCTACAAATCTTGTTATGGTCAAAACCACGCCAGACTTACCGTTTTTGAGAAAAAATATGTGCATCGCACAATAACATACATATTTTTAGCTAAAAGTATGGCATAATTTGGTTTATTTTCATTTTCTCGGAAACTACTAGGCCTAGAATTAAGATTTTTGGTTTAAAATGTTCGTAAGGAATGCCTCTACAAATCTTGTTATGGTCAAAACCACGCCAGACTTACCGTTTTTGAGAAAAAATATGTGTATCGCACAATAACATACATATTTTTACATATTTTCAGCTAAAAGTATGGCATAATTTGGTTTATTTCCATTTTCTCGGAAACTACTAGGCCTAGAATTAAGATTTTTGGTTTAAAATGTTCGTAATGAATGCCTCTACAAATCTTGTTATGGTCAAAAGCACGCCAGACTTACCGTTTTTGAGAAAAAATATGTGCATCGCACAATAACATACATATTTTTACATATTTTCAGCTAAAAGTATGGCATAATTTGGTTTATTTCCATTTTCTCGGAAACTACTAGGCCTAGAATTAAGATTTTTGGTTTAAAATGTTCGTAATGAATGCCTCTACAAATCTTGTTATGGTCAAAACCACGCCAGACTTACCGTTTTTGAGAAAAAATATGTGCATCGCACAATAACATACATATTTTTAGCTAAAAGTATGGCATAATTTGGTTTATTTTCATTTTCTCGGAAACTACTAGGCCTAGAATTAAGATTTTTGGTTTAAAATGTTCGTAATGAATGCCTCTACAAATCTTGTTATGGTCAAAACCACGCCAGACTTACCGTTTTTGAGAAAAAATATGTGCATCGCACAATAACATACATATTTTTACATATTTTTAGCTAAAAGTATGGCATAATTTGGTTTATTTTCATTTTCTCGGAAACTACTAGGCCTAGAATTAAGATTTTTGGTTTAAAATGTTCGTAATGAATGCCTCTACAAATCTTGTTATGGTCAAAACCACGCCAGACTTACCGTTTTTGAGAAAAAATATGTGCATCGCACAATAACATACATATTTTCAGCTAAAAGTATGGCATAATTTGGTTTATTTTCATTTTCTCGGAAACTACTAGGCCTAGAATTAAGATTTTTGGTTTAAAATGTTCGTAATGAATGCCTCTACAAATCTTGTTATGGTCAAAACCACGCCAGACTTACCGTTTTTGAGAAAAAATATGTGCATCGCACAATAACATACATATTTTTACATATTTTCAGCTAAAAGTATGGCATAATTTGGTTTATTTCCATTTTCTCGGAAACTACTAGGCCTAGAATTAAGATTTTTGGTTTAAAATGTTCGTAATGAATGCCTCTACAAATCTTGTTATGGTCAAAACCACGCCAGAATTACCGTTTTTGAGAAAAAATATGTGCATCGCACAATAACATACATATTTTTAGCTAAAAGTATGGCATAATTTGGTTTATTTCCATTTTCTCGGAAACTACTAGGCCTAGAATTAAGATTTTTGGTTTAAAATGTTCGTAATGAATGCCTCTACAAATCTTGTTATGGTCAAAACCACGCCAGACTTACCGTTTTTGAGAAAAAATATGTGCATCGCACAATAACATACATATTTTTACATATTTTCAGCTAAAAGTATGGCATAATTTGGTTTATTTCCATTTTCTCGGAAACTACTAGGCCTAGAATTAAGATTTTTGGTTTAAAATGTTCGTAATGAATGCCTCTACAAATCTTGTTATGGTCAAAACCACGCCAGACTTACCGTTTTTGAGAAAAAATATGTGCATCGCACAATAACATACATATTTTTAGCTAAAAGTATGGCATAATTTGGTTTATTTTCATTTTCTCGGAAACTACTAGGCCTAGAATTAAGATTTTTGGTTTAAAATGTTCGTAATGAATGCCTCTACAAATCTTGTTATGGTCAAAACCACGCCAGACTTACCGTTTTTGAGAAAAAATATGTGTATCGCACAATAACATACATATTTTTACATATTTTCAGCTAAAAGTATGGCATAATTTGGTTTATTTCCATTTTCTCGGAAACTACTAGGCCTAGAATTAAGATTTTTGGTTTAAAATGTTCGTAATGAATGCCTCTACAAATCTTGTTATGGTCAAAACCACGCCAGACTTACCGTTTTTGAGAAAAAATATGTGTATCGCACAATAACATACATATTTTTACATATTTTCAGCTAAAAGTATGGCATAATTTGGTTTATTTCCATTTTCTCGGAAACTACTAGGCCTAGAATTAAGATTTTTGGTTTAAAATGTTCGTAATGAATGCCTCTACAAATCTTGTTATGGTCAAAACCACGCCAGACTTACCGTTTTTGAGAAAAAATATGTGCATCGCACAATAACATACATATTTTTACATATTTTCAGCTAAAAGTATGGCATAATTTGGTTTATTTCCATTTTCTCGGAAACTACTAGGCCTAGAATTAAGATTTTTGGTTTAAAATGTTCGTAATGAATGCCTCTACAAATCTTGTTATGGTCAAAACCACGCCAGACTTACCGTTTTTGAGAAAAAATATGTGCATCGCACAATAACATACATATTTTTAGCTAAAAGTATGGCATAATTTGGTTTATTTTCATTTTCTCGGAAACTACTAGGCCTAGAATTAAGATTTTTGGTTTAAAATGTTCGTAATGAATGCCTCTACAAATCTTGTTATGGTCAAAACCACGCCAGACTTACCGTTTTTGAGAAAAAATATGTGCATCGCACAATAACATACATATTTTTACATATTTTTAGCTAAAAGTATGGCATAATTTGGTTTATTTCCATTTTCTCGGAAACTACTAGGCCTAGAATTAAGATTTTTGGTTTAAAATGTTCGTAATGAATGCCTCTACAAATCTTGTTATGGTCAAAACCACGCCAGACTTACCGTTTTTGAGAAAAAATATGTGCATCGCACAATAACATACATATTTTTAGCTAAAAGTATGGCATAATTTGGTTTATTTTCATTTTCTCGGAAACTACTAGGCCTAGAATTAAGATTTTTGGTTTAAAATGTTCGTAATGAATGCCTCTACAAATCTTGTTATGGTCAAAACCACGCCAGACTTACCGTTTTTGAGAAAAAATATGTGTATCGCACAATAACATACATATTTTTACATATTTTCAGCTAAAAGTATGGCATAATTTGGTTTATTTCCATTTTCTCGGAAACTACTAGGCCTAGAATTAAGATTTTTGGTTTAAAATGTTCGTAATGAATGCCTCTACAAATCTTGTTATGGTCAAAACCACGCCAGACTTACCGTTTTTGAGAAAAAATATGTGCATCGCACAATAACATACATATTTTTAGCTAAAAGTATGGCATAATTTGGTTTATTTTCATTTTCTCGGAAACTACTAGGCCTAGAATTAAGATTTTTGGTTTAAAATGTTCGTAATGAATGCCTCTACAAATCTTGTTATGGTCAAAACCACGCCAGACTTACCGTTTTTGAGAAAAAATATGTGTATCGCACAATAACATACATATTTTTACATATTTTCAGCTAAAAGTATGGCATAATTTGGTTTATTTCCATTTTCTCGGAAACTACTAGGCCTAGAATTAAGATTTTTGGTTTAAAATGTTCGTAATGAATGCCTCTACAAATCTTGTTATGGTCAAAAGCACGCCAGACTTACCGTTTTTGAGAAAAAATATGTGCATCGCACAATAACATACATATTTTTACATATTTTCAGCTAAAAGTATGGCATAATTTGGTTTATTTTCATTTTCTCGGAAACTACTAGGCCTAGAATTAAGATTTTTGGTTTAAAATGTTCGTAATGAATGCCTCTACAAATCTTGTTATGGTCAAAACCACGCCAGACTTACCGTTTTTGAGAAAAAATATGTGCATCGCACAATAACATACATATTTTTAGCTAAAAGTATGGCATAATTTGGTTTATTTCCATTTTCTCGGAAACTACTAGGCCTAGAATTAAGATTTTTGGTTTAAAATGTTCGTAATGAATGCCTCTACAAATCTTGTTATGGTCAAAACCACGCCAGACTTACCGTTTTTGAGAAAAAATATGTGCATCGCACAATAACATACATATTTTTACATATTTTTAGCTAAAAGTATGGCATAATTTGGTTTATTTTCATTTTCTCGGAAACTACTAGGCCTAGAATTAAGATTTTTGGTTTAAAATGTTCGTAATGAATGCCTCTACAAATCTTGTTATGGTCAAAACCACGCCAGACTTACCGTTTTTGAGAAAAAATATGTGCATCGCACAATAACATACATATTTTTAGCTAAAAGTATGGCATAATTTGGTTTATTTTCATTTTCTCGGAAACTACTAGGCCTAGAATTAAGATTTTTGGTTTAAAATGTTCGTAATGAATGCCTCTACAAATCTTGTTATGGTCAAAACCACGCCAGACTTACCGTTTTTGAGAAAAAATATGTGCATCGCACAATAACATACATATTTTTACATATTTTCAGCTAAAAGTATGGCATAATTTGGTTTATTTCCATTTTCTCGGAAACTACTAGGCCTAGAATTAAGATTTTTGGTTTAAAATGTTCGTAATGAATGCCTCTACAAATCTTGTTATGGTCAAAACCACGCCAGAATTACCGTTTTTGAGAAAAAATATGTGCATCGCACAATAACATACATATTTTTAGCTAAAAGTATGGCATAATTTGGTTTATTTCCATTTTCTCGGAAACTACTAGGCCTAGAATTAAGATTTTTGGTTTAAAATGTTCGTAATGAATGCCTCTACAAATCTTGTTATGGTCAAAACCACGCCAGACTTACCGTTTTTGAGAAAAAATATGTGCATCGCACAATAACATACATATTTTTACATATTTTCAGCTAAAAGTATGGCATAATTTGGTTTATTTCCATTTTCTCGGAAACTACTAGGCCTAGAATTAAGATTTTTGGTTTAAAATGTTCGTAATGAATGCCTCTACAAATCTTGTTATGGTCAAAACCACGCCAGACTTACCGTTTTTGAGAAAAAATATGTGTATCGCACAATAACATACATATTTTTACATATTTTCAGCTAAAAGTATGGCATAATTTGGTTTATTTCCATTTTCTCGGAAACTACTAGGCCTAGAATTAAGATTTTTGGTTTAAAATGTTCGTAATGAATGCCTCTACAAATCTTGTTATGGTCAAAACCACGCCAGACTTACCGTTTTTGAGAAAAAATATGTGCATCGCACAATAACATACATATTTTTAGCTAAAAGTATGGCATAATTTGGTTTATTTTCATTTTCTCGGAAACTACTAGGCCTAGAATTAAGATTTTTGGTTTAAAATGTTCGTAATGAATGCCTCTACAAATCTTGTTATGGTCAAAACCACGCCAGACTTACCGTTTTTGAGAAAAAATATGTGTATCGCACAATAACATACATATTTTTACATATTTTCAGCTAAAAGTATGGCATAATTTGGTTTATTTCCATTTTCTCGGAAACTACTAGGCCTAGAATTAAGATTTTTGGTTTAAAATGTTCGTAATGAATGCCTCTACAAATCTTGTTATGGTCAAAACCACGCCAGACTTACCGTTTTTGAGAAAAAATATGTGTATCGCACAATAACATACATATTTTTACATATTTTCAGCTAAAAGTATGGCATAATTTGGTTTATTTCCATTTTCTCGGAAACTACTAGGCCTAGAATTAAGATTTTTGGTTTAAAATGTTCGTAATGAATGCCTCTACAAATCTTGTTATGGTCAAAACCACGCCAGACTTACCCTTTTTGAGAAAAATTATGTGCATCGCACAATAACATACATATTTTTAGCTAAAAGTATGGCATAATTTGGTTTATTTTCATTTTCTCGGAAACTACTAGGCCTAGAATTAAGATTTTTGGTTTAAAATGTTCGTAATGAATGCCTCTACAAATCTTGTTATGGTCAAAACCAAGCCAGACTTACCGTTTTTGAGAAAAAATATGTGCATCGCACAATAACATACATATTTTTAGCTAAAAGTATGGCATAATTTGGTTTATTTTCATTTTCTCGGAAACTACTAGGCCTAGAATTAAGATTTTTGGTTTAAAATGTTCGTAATGAATGCCTCTACAAATCTTGTTATGGTCAAAACCACGCCAGACTTACCGTTTTTGAGAAAAAATATGTGCATCGCACAATAACATACATATTTTTAGCTAAAAGTATGGCATAATTTGGTTTATTTCCATTTTCTCGGAAACTACTAGGCCTAGAATTAAGATTTTTGGTTTAAAATGTTCGTAATGAATGCCTCTACAAATCTTGTTATGGTCAAAACCACGCCAGACTTACCCTTTTTGAGAAAAAATATGTGCATCGCACAATAACATACATATTTTTAGCTAAAAGTATGGCATAATTTGGTTTATTTCCATTTTCTCGGAAACTACTAGGCCTAGAATTAAGATTTTTGGTTTAAAATGTTCGTAATGAATGCCTCTACAAATCTTGTTATGGTCAAAACCACGCCAGACTTACCGTTTTTGAGAAAAAATATGTGCATCGCACAATAACATACATATTTTTAGCTAAAAGTATGGCATAATTTGGTTTATTTTCATTTTCTCGGAAACTACTAGGCCTAGAATTAAGATTTTTGGTTTAAAATGTTCGTAATGAATGCCTCTACAAATCTTGTTATGGTCAAAACCACGCCAGACTTACCGTTTTTGAGAAAAAATTTGTGTATCGCACAATAACATACATATTTTTACATATTTTCAGCTAAAAGTATGGCATAATTTGGTTTATTTTCATTTTCTCGGAAACTAGTAGGCCTAGAATTAAGATTTTTGGTTTAAAATGTTCGTAATGAATGCCTCTACTAATCTTGTTATGGTCAAAACCACGCCAGACTTACCGTTTTTGAGAAAAAATATGTGCATCGCACAATAACATACATATTTTTACATATTTTCAGCTAAAAGTATGGCATAATTTGGTTTATTTTCATTTTCTCGGAAACTAGTAGGCCTAGTATTAAAATTTTTGGTTTAAAATGTTCGTAATGAATGCCTCTACTAATCTTGTTATGGTCAAAACCACGCCAGACTTACCGTTTTTGAGAAAAAATATGTGCATCGCACAATAACATACATATTTTTACATATTTTTAGCTAAAAGTATGGCATAATTTGGTTTATTTTCATTTTCTCGGAAACAAGTAGGCCTAGAATTAAGATTTTTGGTTTAAAATGTTCGTAATGAATGCCTCTACAAATCTTGTTATGGTCAAAACCACGCCAGACTTACCGTTTTTGAGAAAAAATATGTGCATCGCACAATAACATACATATTTTCAGCTAAAAGTATGGCATAATTTGGTTTATTTTCATTTTCTCGGAAACTAGTAGGCCTAGAATTAAGATTTTTGGCTTAAAATGTTCGTAATGAATGCCTCTACAAATCTTGTTATGGTCAAAACCACGCCAGACTTACCGTTTTTGAGAAAAAATATGTGCATCGCACAATAACATACATATTTTTACATATTTTCAGCTAAAAGTATGGCATAATTTGGTTTATTTTCATTTTCTCGGAAACTAGTAGGCCTAGAATTAAGATTTTTGGTTTAAAATGTTCGTAATGAATGCCTCTACAAATCTTGTTATGGTCAAAACCACGCCAGACTTACCGTTTTTGAGAAAAAATATGTGCATCGCACAATAACATACATATTTTTACATATTTTCAGCTAAAAGTATGGCATAATTTGGTTTATTTTCATTTTCTCGGAAACTAGTAGGCCTAGAATTAAGATTTTTGGTTTAAAATGTTCGTAATGAATGCCTCTACAAATCTTGTTATGGTCAAAACCACGCCAGACTTACCGTTTTTGAGAAAAAATATGTGCATCGCACAATAACATACATATTTTTAGCTAAAAGTATGGCATAATTTGGTTTATTTTCATTTTCTCGGAAACTAGTAGGCCTAGAATTAAGATTTTTGGTTTAAAATGTTCGTAATG
Source organism: Myathropa florea (assembly GCA_930367185.1). Taxonomy (NCBI): domain Eukaryota; kingdom Metazoa; phylum Arthropoda; class Insecta; order Diptera; family Syrphidae; genus Myathropa; species Myathropa florea. The sequence goes on from OV884003.1 coordinate 37,079,688, forward strand.
AATGCCTCTACAAATCTTGTTATGGTCAAAACCACGCCAGACTTACCGTTTTTGAGAAAAAATATGTGTATCGCACAATAACATACATATTTTTACATATTTTCAGCTAAAAGTATGGCATAATTTGGTTTATTTTCATTTTCTCGGAAACTAGTTGGCCTAGAATTAAGATTTTTGGTTTAAAATGTTCGCAATGAATGCCTCTACAAACCTTGTTATGGTCAAAACCACGCCAGACTTACCGTTTTTGAGAAAAAATATGTGTATCGCACAATAACATACATATTTTTACATATTTTCAGCTAAAAGTATGGCATAATTTGGTTTATTTTCATTTTCTCGGAAACTAGTAGGTCAAAACCACGCCAGACTTACCGTTTTTGAGAAAAAATATGTGCATCGCACAATAACATACATATTTTCAGCTAAAAGTATGGCATAATTTGGTTTATTTTCATTTCCTCGGAAACTAGTAGGCCTAGAATTAAGATTTTTGGTTTAAAATGTTCGTAATGAATGCCTCTACAAATCTTGTTATGGTCAAAACCACGCCAGACTTACCGTTTTTGAGAAAAAATATGTGCATCGCACAATAACATACATATTTTTAGCTAAAAGTATGGCATAATTTGGTTTATTTTCATTTTCTCGGAAACTAGTAGGCCTAGAATTAAGATTTTTGGTTTAAAATGTTCGTAATGAATGCCTCTACAAATCTTGTTATGGTCAAAACCACGCCAGACTTACCGTTTTTGAGAAAAAATATGTGCATCGCACAATAACATACATATTTTTACATATTTTCAGCTAAAAGTATGGCATAATTTGGTTTATTTTCATTTTCTCGGAAACTAGTAGGCCTAGAATTAAGATTTTTGGTTTAAAATGTTCGTAATGAATGCCTCTACAAATCTTGTTATGGTCAAAACCACGCCAGACTTACCGTTTTTGAGAAAAAATATGTGCATCGCACAATAACATACATATTTTTAGCTAAAAGTATGGCATAATTTGGTTTATTTTCATTTTCTCGGAAACTAGTAGGCCTAGAATTAAGATTTTTGGTTTAAAATGTTCGTAATGAATGCCTCTACAAATCTTGTTATGGTCAAAACCACGCCAGACTTACCGTTTTTGAGAAAAAATATGTGCATCGCACAATAACATACATATTTTTACATATTTTCAGCTAAAAGTATGGCATAATTTGGTTTATTTTCATTTTCTCGGAAACTAGTTGGCCTAGAATTAAGATTTTTGGTTTAAAATGTTCGCAATGAATGCCTCTACAAACCTTGTTATGGTCAAAACCACGCCAGACTTACCGTTTTTGAGAAAAAATATGTGCATCGCACAATAACATACATATTTGTACATATTTTCAGCTAAAAGTATGGCATAATTTGGTTTATTTTCATTTTCTCGGAAACTAGTAGGTCAAAACCACGCCAGACTTACCGTTTTTGAGAAAAAATATGTGCATCGCACAATAACATACATATTTTCAGCTAAAAGTATGGCATAATTTGGTTTATTTTCATTTTCTCGGAAACTACTAGGCCTAGAATTAAGATTTTTGGTTTAAAATGTTCGTAATGAATGCCTCTACAAATCTTGTTATGGTCAAAACCACGCCAGACTTACCGTTTTTGAGAAAAAATATGTGCATCGCACAATAACATACATATTTTCAGCTAAAAGTATGGCATAATTTGGTTTATTTTCATTTCCTCGGAAACTAGTAGGCCTAGAATTAAGATTTTTGGTTTAAAATGTTCGTAATGAATGCCTCTACAAATCTTGTTACGGTCAAAACCACGCCAGACTTACCGTTTTTGAGAAAAAATATGTGCATCGCACAATAACATACATATTTTCAGCTAAAAGTATGGCATAATTTGGTTTATTTTCATTTTCTCGGAAACTAGTAGGCCTAGAATTAAGATTTTTGGTTTAAAATGTTCGTAATGAATGCCTCTACAAATCTCGTTGTGGTCAAAACCACGCCAGACTTACCGTTTTTGAGAAAAAATATGTGCATCGCACAATAACATACATATTTTTACATATTTTCAGCTAAAAGTATGGCATAATTTGGTTTATTTTCATTTTCTCGGAAACTAGTAGGCCTAGAATTAAGATTTTTGGTTTAAAATGTTCGTAATGAATGCCTCTACAAATCTTGTTATGGTCAAAACCACGCCAGACTTACCGTTTTTGAGAAAAAATATGTGCATCGCACAATAACATACATATTTTCAGCTAAAAGTATGGCATAATTTGGTTTATTTTCATTTTCTCGGAAACTAGTAGGCCTAGAATTAAGATTTTTGGTTTAAAATGTTCGTAATGAATGCCTCTACAAATCTTGTTGTGGTCAAAACCACGCCAGACTTACCGTTTTTGAGAAAAAATATGTGCATCGCACAATAACATACATATTTTTACATATTTTCAGCTAAAAGTATGGCATAATTTGGTTTATTTTCATTTTCTCGGAAACTAGTAGGCCTAGAATTAAGATTTTTGGTTTAAAATGTTCGTAATGAATGCCTCTACAAATCTTGTTGTGGTCAAAACCACGCCAGACTTACCGTTTTTGAGAAAAAATATGTGCATCGCACAATAACATACATATTTTTACATATTTTCAGCTAAAAGTATGGCATAATTTGGTTTATTTTCATTTTCTCGGAAACTAGTAGGCCTAGAATTAAGATTTTTGGTTTTAAATGTTCGTAATGAATGCCTCTACAAATCTTGTTATGGTCAAAACCACGCCAGACTTGCCGTTTTTGAGAAAAAATATGTGCATCGCACAATAACATACATATTTTTACATATTTTCAGCTAAAAGTATGGCATAATTTGGTTTATTTTCATTTTCTCGGAAACTAGTAGGCCTAGAATTAAGATTTTTGGCTTAAAATGTTTGTAATGAATGCCTCTACAAATCTTGTTATGGTCAAAACCACGCCAGACTTACCGTTTTTGAGAAAAAATATGTGCATCGCACAATAACATACATATTTTTACATATTTTCAGCTAAAAGTATGGCATAATTTGGTTTATTTTCATTTTCTCGGAAACTAGTAGGCCTAGAATTAAGATTTTTGGTTTAAAATGTTCGTAATGAATGCCTCTACAAATCTTGTTATGGTCAAAACCACGCCAGACTTACCGTTTTTGAGAAAAAATATGTGCATCGCACAATAACATACATATTTTCAGCTAAAAGTATGGCATAATTTGGTTTATTTTCATTTTCTCGGAAACTAGTAGGCCTAGAATTAAGATTTTTGATTTAAAATGTTCGTAATGAATGCTTCTACAAATCTTGTTATGGTCAAAACCACGCCAGACTTAAAGTTTTTGAGAAAAGATATGTGCATCGCACAATAACATACATATTTTTACATATTTTCAGCTAAAAGTATGGCATAATTTGGTTTATTTTCATTTTCTCGGAAACTAGTAGGCCTAGAATTAAGATTTTTGGTTTAAAATGTTCGTAATGAATGCCTCTACAAATCTAGTTATGGTCAAAACCACGCCAGACTTACCGTTTTTGAGAAAAAATATGTGCATCGCACAATAACATACATATTTTTACATATTTTCAGCTAAAAGTATGGCATAATTTGGTTTATTTTCATTTCCTCGGAAACTAGTAGGCCTAGAATTAAGATTTTTAGTTTAAAATGTTCGTAATGAATGCCTCTACAAATCTTGTTATGGTCAAAACCACGCCAGACTTACCGTTTTTGAGAAAAAATATGTGCATCGCACAATAACATACATATTTTCAGCTAAAAGTATGGCATAATTTGGTTTATTTTCATTTCCTCGGAAACTAGTAGGCCTAGAATTAAGATTTTTGGTTTAAAATGTTCGTAATGAATGCCTCTACAAATCTTGTTACGGTCAAAACCACGCCAGACTTACCGTTTTTGAGAAAAAATATGTGCATCGCACAATAACATACATATTTTCAGCTAAAAGTATGGCATAATTTGGTTTATTTTCATTTTCTTGGAAACTTGTAGGCCTAGAATTAAGATTTTTGGTTTAAAATGTTCGTAATGAATGCCTCTACAAATCTTGTTATGGTCAAAACCACGCCAGACTTACCGTTTTTGAGAAAAAATATGTGCATCGCACAATAACATACATATTTTTACATATTTTCAGCTAAAAGTATGGCATAATTTGGTTTATTTTCATTTTCTCGGAAACTAGTAGGCCTAGAATTAAGATTTTTGGTTTAAAATGTTCGTAATGAATGCCTCTACAAATCTTGTTATGGTCAAAACCACGCCAGACTTACCGTTTTTGAGAAAAAATATGTGCATCGCACAATAACATACATATTTTCAGCTAAAAGTATGGCATAATTTGGTTTATTTTCATTTTCTCGGAAACTAGTAGGCCTAGAATTAAGATTTTTGGTTTAAAATGTTCGTAATGAATGCCTCTACAAATCTTGTTATGGTCAAAACCACGCCAGACTTACCGTTTTTGAGAAAAAATATGTGCATCGCACAATAACATACATATTTTTACATATTTTCAGCTAAAAGTATGGCATAATTTGGTTTATTTTCATTTTCTCGGAAACTAGTAGGCCTAGAATTAAGATTTTTGGTTTAAAATGTTCGTAATGAATGCCTCTACAAATCTTGTTATGGTCAAAATTATTTTTGACATTTTCTCGGAAACTAGTAGGCCTAGAATTAAGATTTTTGGTTTAAAATGTTCGTAATGAATGCCTCTACTAATCTTGTTATGGTCAAAACCACGCCAGACTTACCGTTTTTGAGAAAAAATATGTGCATCGCACAATAACATACATATTTTTACATATTTTCAGCTAAAAGTATGGCATAATTTGGTTTATTTTCATTTTCTCGGAAACTAGTAGGCCTAGAATTAAGATTTTTGGTTAAAAATGTTCGTAATGAATGCCTCTACAAATCTAGTTATGGTCAAAACCACGCCAGACTTACCGTTTTTGAGAAAAAATATGTGCATCGCACAATAACATACATATTTTTACATATTTTCAGCTAAAAGTATGGCATAATTTGGTTTATTTTCATTTCCTCGGAAACTAGTAGGCCTAGAATTAAGATTTTTAGTTTAAAATGTTCGTAATGAATGCCTCTACAAATCTTGTTATGGTCAAAACCACGCCAGACTTACCGTTTTTGAGAAAAAATATGTGCATCGCACAATAACATACATATTTTTACATATTTTCAGCTAAAAGTATGGCATAATTTGGTTTATTTTCATTTCCTCGGAAACTAGTAGGCCTAGAATTAAGATTTTTGGTTTAAAATGTTCGTAATGAATGCCTCTACAAATCTTGTTATGGTCAAAACCACGCCAGACTTACCGTTTTTGAGAAAAAATATGTGCATCGCACAATAACATACATATTTTTACATATTTTCAGCTAAAAGTATGGCATAATTTGGTTTATTTTCATTTCCTCGGAAACTAGTAGGCCTAGAATTAAGATTTTTGGTTTAAAATGTTCGTAATGAATGCCTCTACAAATCTTGTTACGGTCAAAACCACGCCAGACTTACCGTTTTTGAGAAAAAATATGTGCATCGCACAATAACATACATATTTTCAGCTAAAAGTATGGCATAATTTGGTTTATTTTCATTTTCTCGGAAACTAGTAGGCCTAGAATTAAGATTTTTGGTTTAAAGTGTTCGTAATGAATGCCTCTACAAATCTTGTTATGGTCAAAACCACGCCAGACTTACCGTTTTTGAGAAAAAATATGTGCATCGCACAATAACATACATATTTTCAGCTAAAAGTATGGCATAATTTGGTTTATTTTCATTTTCTCGGAAACTAGTAGGCCTAGAATTAAGATTTTTGGTATAAAATGTTCGTAATGAATGCCTCTACAAATCTTGTTATGGTCAAAACCACGCCAGACTTACCGTTTTTGAGAAAAAATATGTGCATCGCACAATAACATACATATTTTCAGCTAAAAGTATGGCATAATTTGGTTTATTTTCATTTTCTCGGAAACTAGTAGGCCTAGAATTAAGATTTTTGGTTTAAAATGTTCGTAATGAATGCCTCTACAAATCTTGTTATGGTCAAAACCACGCCAGACTTACCGTTTTTGAGAAAAAATGTGTGCATCGCACAATAACATACATATTTTTACATATTTTCAGCTAAAAGTATGGCATAATTTGGTTTATTTTCATTTTCTCGGAAACTAGTAGGCCTAGAATTAAGATTTTTGGTTTAAAATGTTCGTAATGAATGCCTCTACAAATCTTGTTATGGTCAAAACCACGCCAGACTTACCGTTTTTGAGAAAAAATGTGTGCATCGCACAATAACATACATATTTTCAGCTAAAAGAATGGCATAATTTGGTTTATTTTCATTTTCTCGGAAACTAGTAGGCCTAGAATTAAGATTTTTGGTTTAAAATGTTCGTAATGAATGCCTCTACAAATCTTGTTATGGTCAAAACCACGCCAGACTTACCGTTTTTGAGAAAAAATATGTGCATCGCACAATAACATACATATTTTCAGCTAAAAGTATGGCATAATTTGGTTTATTTTCATTTTCTCGGAAACTACTAGGCCTAGAATTAAGATTTTTGGTTTAAAATGTTCGTAATGAATGCCTCTACAAATCTTGTTATGGTCAAAACCACGCCAGACTTACCGTTTTTGAGAAAAAATATGTGCATCGCACAATAACATACATATTTTCAGCTAAAAGTATGGCATAATTTGGTTTATTTTCATTTTCTCGGAAACTAGTAGGCCTAGAATTAAGATTTTTGGTTTAAAATGTTCGTAATGAATGCCTCTACAAATCTTGTTATGGTCAAAACCACGCCAGACTTACCGTTTTTGAGAAAAAATATGTGCATCGCACAATAACATACATATTTTCAGCTAAAAGTATGGCATAATTTGGTTTATTTTCATTTTCTCGGAAACTAGTAGGCCTAGAATTAAGATTTTTGATTTAAAATGTTCGTAATGAATGCCTCTACAAATCTTGTTATGGTCAAAACCACGCCAGACTTACCGTTTTTGAGAAAAAATATGTGCATCGCACAATAACATACATATTTTCAGCTAAAAGTATGGCATAATTTGGTTTATTTTCATTTTCTCGGAAACTAGTAGGCCTAGAATTAAGATTTTTGGTTTAAAATGTTCGTAATGAATGCCTCTACAAATCTTGTTATGGTCAAAACCACGCCAGACTTACCGTTTTTGAGAAAAAATGTGTGCATCGCACAATAACATACATATTTTTACATATTTTCAGCTAAAAGTATGGCATAATTTGGTTTATTTTCATTTTCTCGGAAACTAGTAGGCCTAGAATTAAGATTTTTGGTTTAAAATGTTCGTAATGAATGCCTCTACAAATCTTGTTATGGTCAAAACCACGCCAGACTTACCGTTTTTGAGAAAAAATATGTGCATCGCACAATAACATACATATTTTCAGCTAAAAGTATGGCATAATTTGGTTTATTTTAATTTTCTCGGAAACTAGTAGGCCTAGAATTAAGATTTTTGGTTTAAAATGTTCGTAATGAATGCCTCTACAAATCTTGTTATGGTCAAAACCACGCCAGACTTACCGTTTTTGAGAAAAAATATGTGCATCGCACAATAACATACATATTTTCAGCTAAAAGTATGGCATAATTTGGTTTATTTTCATTTTCTCGGAAACTAGTAGGCCTAGAATTAAGATTTTTGGTTTAAAATGTTCGTAATGAATGCCTCTACAAATCTTGTTATAGTCAAAACCACGCCAGACTTACCGTTTTTGAGAAAAAATATGTGCATCGCACAATAACATACATATTTTTACATATTTTCAGCTAAAAGTATGGCATAATTTGGTTTATTTTCATTTCCTCGGAAACTAGTAGGCCTAGAATTAAGATTTTTGGTTTAAAATGTTCGTAATGAATGCCTCTACAAATCTTGTTATGGTCAAAACCACGCCAGACTTACCGTTTTTGAGAAAAAATATGTGCATCGCACAATAACATACATATTTTCAGCTAAAAGTATGGCATAATTTGGTTTATTTTCATTTTCTCGGAAACTAGTAGGCCTAGAATTAAGATTTTTGGTTTAAAATGTTCGTAATGAATGCCTCTACAAATCTTGTTATGGTCAAAACCACGCCAGACTTACCGTTTTTGAGAAAAAATGTGTGCATCGCACAATAACATACATATTTTTACATATTTTCAGCTAAAAGTATGGCATAATTTGGTTTATTTCCATTTTCTCGGAAACTACTAGGCCTAGAATTAAGATTTTTGGTTTAAAATGTTCGTAATGAATGCCTCTACAAATCTTGTTATGGTCAAAACCACGCCAGACTTACCGTTTTTGAGAAAAAATATGTGTATCGCACAATAACATACATATTTTTACATATTTTCAGCTAAAAGTATGGCATAATTTGGTTTATTTCCATTTTCTCGGAAACTACTAGGCCTAGAATTAAGATTTTTGGTTTAAAATGTTCGTAATGAATGCCTCTACAAATCTTGTTATGGTCAAAACCACGCCAGACTTACCGTTTTTGAGAAAAAATATGTGTATCGCACAATAACATACATATTTTTACATATTTTCAGCTAAAAGTATGGCATAATTTGGTTTATTTCCATTTTCTCGGAAACTACTAGGCCTAGAATTAAGATTTTTGGTTTAGAATGTTCGTAATGAATGCCTCTACAAATCTTGTTATGGTCAAAACCACGCCAGACTTACCGTTTTTGAGAAAAAATATGTGTATCGCACAATAACATACATATTTTTACATATTTTCAGCTAAAAGTATGGCATAATTTGGTTTATTTCCATTTTCTCGGAAACTACTAGGCCTAGAATTAAGATTTTTGGTTTAAAATGTTCGTAATGAATGCCTCTACAAATCTTGTTATGGTCAAAACCACGCCAGACTTACCGTTTTTGAGAAAAAATATGTGTATCGCACAATAACATACATATTTTTACATATTTTCAGCTAAAAGTATGGCATAATTTGGTTTATTTCCATTTTCTCGGAAACTACTAGGCCTAGAATTAAGATTTTTGGTTTAAAATGTTCGTAATGAATGCCTCTACAAATCTTGTTATGGTCAAAACCACGCCAGACTTACCGTTTTTGAGAAAAAATATGTGCATCGCACAATAACATACATATTTTTAGCTAAAAGTATGGCATAATTTGGTTTATTTTCATTTTCTCGGAAACTACTAGGCCTAGAATTAAGATTTTTGGTTTAAAATGTTCGTAATGAATGCCTCTACAAATCTTGTTATGGTCAAAACCACGCCAGACTTACCGTTTTTGAGAAAAAATATGTGTATCGCACAATAACATACATATTTTTACATATTTTCAGCTAAAAGTATGGCATAATTTGGTTTATTTCCATTTTCTCGGAAACTACTAGGCCTAGAATTAAGATTTTTGGTTTAAAATGTTCGTAATGAATGCCTCTACAAATCTTGTTATGGTCAAAACCACGCCAGACTTACCGTTTTTGAGAAAAAATATGTGCATCGCACAATAACATACATATTTTTAGCTAAAAGTATGGCATAATTTGGTTTATTTTCATTTTCTCGGAAACTACTAGGCCTAGAATTAAGATTTTTGGTTTAAAATGTTCGTAATGAATGCCTCTACAAATCTTGTTATGGTCAAAACCACGCCAGACTTACCGTTTTTGAGAAAAAATATGTGTATCGCACAATAACATACATATTTTTACATATTTTCAGCTAAAAGTATGGCATAATTTGGTTTATTTCCATTTTCTCGGAAACTACTAGGCCTAGAATTAAGATTTTTGGTTTAAAATGTTCGTAATGAATGCCTCTACAAATCTTGTTATGGTCAAAACCACGCCAGACTTACCGTTTTTGAGAAAAAATATGTGTATCGCACAATAACATACATATTTTTACATATTTTCAGCTAAAAGTATGGCATAATTTGGTTTATTTCCATTTTCTCGGAAACTACTAGGCCTAGAATTAAGATTTTTGGTTTAAAATGTTCGTAATGAATGCCTCTACAAATCTTGTTATGGTCAAAACCACGCCAGACTTACCGTTTTTGAGAAAAAATATGTGTATCGCACAATAACATACATATTTTTACATATTTTCAGCTAAAAGTATGGCATAATTTGGTTTATTTCCATTTTCTCGGAAACTACTAGGCCTAGAGTTAAGATTTTTGGTTTAAAATGTTCGTAATGAATGCCTCTACAAATCTTGTTATGGTCAAAACCACGCCAGACTTACCGTTTTTGAGAAAAAATATGTGCATCGCACAATAACATACATATTTTTAGCTAAAAGTATGGCATAATTTGGTTTATTTTCATTTTCTCGGAAACTACTAGGCCTAGAATTAAGATTTTTGGTTTAAAATGTTCGTAATGAATGCCTCTACAAATCTTGTTATGGTCAAAACCACGCCAGACTTACCGTTTTTGAGAAAAAATATGTGTATCGCACAATAACATACATATTTTTACATATTTTCAGCTAAAAGTATGGCATAATTTGGTTTATTTTCATTTTCTCGGAAACTACTAGGCCTAGAATTAAGATTTTTGGTTTAAAATGTTCGTAATGAATGCCTCTACAAATCTTGTTATGGTCAAAACCACGCCAGACTTACCGTTTTTGAGAAAAAATATGTGTATCGCACAATAACATACATATTTTTACATATTTTCAGCTAAAAGTATGGCATAATTTGGTTTATTTCCATTTTCTCGGAAACTACTAGGCCTAGAATTAAGATTTTTGGTTTAAAATGTTCGTAATGAATGCCTCTACAAATCTTGTTATGGTCAAAACCACGCCAGACTTACCGTTTTTGAGAAAAAATATGTGTATCGCATAATAACATACATATTTTTACATATTTTCAGCTAAAAGTATGGCATAATTTGGTTTATTTCCATTTTCTCGGAAACTACTAGGCCTAGAATTAAGATTTTTGGTTTAAAATGTTCGTAATGAATGCCTCTACAAATCTTGTTATGGTCAAAACCACGCCAGACTTACCGTTTTTGAGAAAAAATATGTGCATCGCACAATAACATACATATTTTTAGCTAAAAGTATGGCATAATTTGGTTTATTTTCATTTTCTCGGAAACTACTAGGCCTAGAATTAAGATTTTTGGTTTAAAATGTTCGTAATGAATGCCTCTACAAATCTTGTTATGGTCAAAACCACGCCAGACTTACCGTTTTTGAGAAAAAATATGTGTATCGCACAATAACATACATATTTTTACATATTTTCAGCTAAAAGTATGGCATAATTTGGTTTATTTCCATTTTCTCGGAAACTACTAGGCCTAGAATTAAGATTTTTGGTTTAGAATGTTCGTAATGAATGCCTCTACAAATCTTGTTATGGTCAAAACCACGCCAGACTTACCGTTTTTGAGAAAAAATATGTGTATCGCACAATAACATACATATTTTTACATATTTTCAGCTAAAAGTATGGCATAATTTGGTTTATTTCCATTTTCTCGGAAACTACTAGGCCTAGAATTAAGATTTTTGGTTTAAAATGTTCGTAATGAATGCCTCTACAAATCTTGTTATGGTCAAAACCACGCCAGACTTACCGTTTTTGAGAAAAAATATGTGTATCGCACAATAACATACATATTTTTACATATTTTCAGCTAAAAGTATGGCATAATTTGGTTTATTTCCATTTTCTCGGAAACTACTAGGCCTAGAATTAAGATTTTTGGTTTAAAATGTTCGTATTGAATGCCTCTACAAATCTTGTTATGGTCAAAACCACGCCAGACTTACCGTTTTTGAGAAAAAATATGTGTATCGCACAATAACATACATATTTTTACATATTTTCAGCTAAAAGTATGGCATAATTTGGTTTATTTCCATTTTCTCGGAAACTACTAGGCCTAGAATTAAGATTTTTGGTTTAAAATGTTCGTAATGAATGCCTCTACAAATCTTGTTATGGTCAAAACCACGCCAGACTTACCGTTTTTGAGAAAAAATATGTGCATCGCACAATAACATACATATTTTTAGCTAAAAGTATGGCATAATTTGGTTTATTTTCATTTTCTCGGAAACTACTAGGCCTAGAATTAAGATTTTTGGTTTAAAATGTTCGTAATGAATGCCTCTACAAATCTTGTCATGGTCAAAACCACGCCAGACTTACCGTTTTTGAGAAAAAATATGTGTATCGCACAATAACATACATATTTTTACATATTTTCAGCTAAAAGTATGGCATAATTTGGTTTATTTCCATTTTCTCGGAAACTACTAGGCCTAGAATTAAGATTTTTGGTTTAAAATGTTCGTAATGAATGCCTCTACAAATCTTGTTATGGTCAAAACCACGCCAGACTTACCGTTTTTGAGAAAAAATATGTGTATCGCACAATAACATACATATTTTTACATATTTTCAGCTAAAAGTATGGCATAATTTGGTTTATTTCCATTTTCTCGGAAACTACTAGGCCTAGAATTAAGATTTTTGGTTTAAAATGTTCGTAATGAATGCCTCTACAAATCTTGTTATGGTCAAAACCACGCCAGACTTACCGTTTTTGAGAAAAAATATGTGCATCGCACAATAACATACATATTTTTAGCTAAAAGTATGGCATAATTTGGTTTATTTTCATTTTCTCGGAAACTACTAGGCCTAGAATTAAGATTTTTGGTTTAAAATGTTCGTAATGAATGCCTCTACAAATCTTGTTATGGTCAAAACCACGCCAGACTTACCGTTTTTGAGAAAAAATATGTGTATCGCACAATAACATACATATTTTTACATATTTTCAGCTAAAAGTATGGCATAATTTGGTTTATTTCCATTTTCTCGGAAACTACTAGGCCTAGAATTAAGATTTTTGGTTTAGAATGTTCGTAATGAATGCCTCTACAAATCTTGTTATGGTCAAAACCACGCCAGACTTACCGTTTTTGAGAAAAAATATGTGTATCGCACAATAACATACATATTTTTACATATTTTCAGCTAAAAGTATGGCATAATTTGGTTTATTTCCATTTTCTCGGAAACTAGTAGGCCTAGAATTAAGATTTTTGGTTTAAAATGTTCGTAATGAATGCCTCTACAAATCTTGTTATGGTCAAAACCACGCCAGACTTACCGTTTTTGAGAAAAAATATGTGTATCGCACAATAACATACATATTTTTACATATTTTCAGCTAAAAGTATGGCATAATTTGGTTTATTTCCATTTTCTCGGAAACTACTAGGCCTAGAATTAAGATTTTTGGTTTAAAATGTTCGTAATGAATGCCTCTACAAATCTTGTTATGGTCAAAACCACGCCAGACTTACCGTTTTTGAGAAAAAATATGTGTATCGCACAATAACATACATATTTTTACATATTTTCAGCTAAAAGTATGGCATAATTTGGTTTATTTCCATTTTCTCGGAAACTACTAGGCCTAGAATTAAGATTTTTGGTTTAAAATGTTCGTAATGAATGCCTCTACAAATCTTGTTATGGTCAAAACCACGCCAGACTTACCGTTTTTGAGAAAAAATATGTGCATCGCACAATAACATACATATTTTTAGCTAAAAGTATGGCATAATTTGGTTTATTTCCATTTTCTCGGAAACTACTAGGCCTAGAATTAAGATTTTTGGTTTAAAATGTTCGTAATGAATGCCTCTACAAATCTTGTTATGGTCAAAACCACGCCAGACTTACCGTTTTTGAGAAAAAATATGTGTATCGCACAATAACATACATATTTTTACATATTTTCAGCTAAAAGTATGGCATAATTTGGTTTATTTCCATTTTCTCGGAAACTACTAGGCCTAGAATTAAGATTTTTGGTTTAGAATGTTCGTAATGAATGCCTCTACAAATCTTGTTATGGTCAAAACCACGCCAGACTTACCGTTTTTGAGAAAAAATATGTGTATCGCACAATAACATACATATTTTTACATATTTTCAGCTAAAAGTATGGCATAATTTGGTTTATTTCCATTTTCTCGGAAACTACTAGGCCTAGAATTAAGATTTTTGGTTTAAAAAGTTCGTAATGAATGCCTCTACAAATCTTGTTATGGTCAAAACCACGCCAGACTTACCGTTTTTGAGAAAAAATATGTGCATCGCACAATAACATACATATTTTTAGCTAAAAGTATGGCATAATTTGGTTTATTTTCATTTTCTCGGAAACTACTAGGCCTAGAATTAAGATTTTTGGTTTAAAATGTTCGTAATGAATGCCTCTACAAATCTTGTTATGGTCAAAACCACGCCAGACTTACCGTTTTTGAGAAAAAATATGTGTATCGCACAATAACATACATATTTTTACATATTTTCAGCTAAAAGTATGGCATAATTTGGTTTATTTCCATTTTCTCGGAAACTACTAGGCCTAGAATTAAGATTTTTGGTTTAAAATGTTCGTAATGAATGCCTCTACAAATCTTGTTATGGTCAAAACCACGCCAGACTTACCGTTTTTGAGAAAAAATATGTGTATCGCACAATAACATACATATTTTTACATATTTTCAGCTAAAAGTATGGCATAATTTGGTTTATTTCCATTTTCTCGGAAACTACTAGGCCTAGAATTAAGATTTTTGGTTTAAAATGTTCGTAATGAATGCCTCTACAAATCTTGTTATGGTCAAAACCACGCCAGACTTACCGTTTTTGAGAAAAAATATGTGCATCGCACAATAACATACATATTTTTAGCTAAAAGTATGGCATAATTTGGTTTATTTTCATTTTCTCGGAAACTACTAGGCCTAGAATTAAGATTTTTGGTTTAAAATGTTCGTAATGAATGCCTCTACAAATCTTGTTATGGTCAAAACCACGCCAGACTTACCGTTTTTGAGAAAAAATATGTGTATCGCACAATAACATACATATTTTTACATATTTTCAGCTAAAAGTATGGCATAATTTGGTTTATTTCCATTTTCTCGGAAACTACTAGGCCTAGAATTAAGATTTTTGGTTTAGAATGTTCGTAATGAATGCCTCTACAAATCTTGTTATGGTCAAAACCACGCCAGACTTACCGTTTTTGAGAAAAAATATGTGTATCGCACAATAACATACATATTTTTACATATTTTCAGCTAAAAGTATGGCATAATTTGGTTTATTTCCATTTTCTCGGAAACTACTAGGCCTAGAATTAAGATTTTTGGTTTAAAATGTTCGTAATGAATGCCTCTACAAATCTTGTTATGGTCAAAACCACGCCAGACTTACCGTTTTTGAGAAAAAATATGTGTATCGCACAATAACATACATATTTTTACATATTTTCAGCTAAAAGTATGGCATAATTTGGTTTATTTCCATTTTCTCGGAAACTACTAGGCCTAGAATTAAGATTTTTGGTTTAAAATGTTCGTAATGAATGCCTCTACAAATCTTGTTATGGTCAAAACCACGCCAGACTTACCGTTTTTGAGAAAAAATATGTGTATCGCACAATAACATACATATTTTTACATATTTTCAGCTAAAAGTATGGCATAATTTGGTTTATTTCCATTTTCTCGGAAACTACTAGGCCTAGAATTAAGATTTTTGGTTTAAAATGTTCGTAATGAATGCCTCTACAAATCTTGTTATGGTCAAAACCACGCCAGACTTACCGTTTTTGAGAAAAAATATGTGCATCGCACAATAACATACATATTTTTAGCTAAAAGTATGGCATAATTTGGTTTATTTCCATTTTCTCGGAAACTACTAGGCCTAGAATTAAGATTTTTGGTTTAAAATGTTCGTAATGAATGCCTCTACAAATCTTGTTATGGTCAAAACCACGCCAGACTTACCGTTTTTGAGAAAAAATATGTGTATCGCACAATAACATACATATTTTTACATATTTTCAGCTAAAAGTATGGCATAATTTGGTTTATTTTCATTTTCTCGGAAACTACTAGGCCTAGAATTAAGATTTTTGGTTTAAAATGTTCGTAATGAATGCCTCTACAAATCTTGTTATGGTCAAAACCACGCCAGACTTACCGTTTTTGAGAAAAAATATGTGCATCGCACAATAACATACATATTTTTAGCTAAAAGTATGGCATAATTTGGTTTATTTTCATTTTCTCGGAAACTACTAGGCCTAGAATTAAGATTTTTGGTTTAAAATGTTCGTAATGAATGCCTCTACAAATCTTGTTATGGTCAAAACCACGCCAGACTTACCGTTTTTGAGAAAAAATATGTGTATCGCACAATAACATACATATTTTTACATATTTTCAGCTAAAAGTATGGCATAATTTGGTTTATTTCCATTTTCTCGGTAACTACTAGGCCTAGAATTAAGATTTTTGGTTTAAAATGTTCGTAATGAATGCCTCTACAAATCTTGTTATGGTCAAAACCACGCCAGACTTACCGTTTTTGAGAAAAAATATGTGCATCGCACAATAACATACATATTTTTAGCTAAAAGTATGGCATAATTTGGTTTATTTTCATTTTCTCGGAAACTACTAGGCCTAGAATTAAGATTTTTGGTTTAAAATGTTCGTAATGAATGCCTCTACAAATCTTGTTATGGTCAAAACCACGCCAGACTTACCGTTTTTGAGAAAAAATATGTGTATCGCACAATAACATACATATTTTTACATATTTTCAGCTAAAAGTATGGCATAATTTGGTTTATTTCCATTTTCTCGGAAACTACTAGGCCTAGAATTAAGATTTTTGGTTTAAAATGTTCGTAATGAATGCCTCTACAAATCTTGTTATGGTCAAAACCACGCCAGACTTACCGTTTTTGAGAAAAAATATGTGCATCGCACAATAACATACATATTTTTAGCTAAAAGTATGGCATAATTTGGTTTATTTTCATTTTCTCGGAAACTACTAGGCCTAGAATTAAGATTTTTGGTTTAAAATGTTCGTAATGAATGCCTCTACAAATCTTGTTATGGTCAAAACCACGCCAGACTTACCGTTTTTGAGAAAAAATATGTGTATCGCACAATAACATACATATTTTTACATATTTTCAGCTAAAAGTATGGCATAATTTGGTTTATTTCCATTTTCTCGGAAACTACTAGGCCTAGAATTAAGATTTTTGGTTTAGAATGTTCGTAATGAATGCCTCTACAAATCTTGTTATGGTCAAAACCACGCCAGACTTACCGTTTTTGAGAAAAAATATGTGTATCGCACAATAACATACATATTTTTACATATTTTCAGCTAAAAGTATGGCATAATTTGGTTTATTTCCATTTTCTCGGAAACTACTAGGCCTAGAATTAAGATTTTTGGTTTAAAATGTTCGTAATGAATGCCTCTACAAATCTTGTTATGGTCAAAACCACGCCAGACTTACCGTTTTTGAGAAAAAATATGTGTATCGCACAATAACATACATATTTTTACATATTTTCAGCTAAAAGTATGGCATAATTTGGTTTATTTCCATTTTCTCGGAAACTACTAGGCCTAGAATTAAGATTTTTGGTTTAAAATGTTCGTAATGAATGCCTCTACAAATCTTGTTATGGTCAAAACCACGCCAGACTTACCGTTTTTGAGAAAAAATATGTGTATCGCACAATAACATACATATTTTTACATATTTTCAGCTAAAAGTATGGCATAATTTGGTTTATTTCCATTTTCTCGGAAACTACTAGGCCTAGAATTAAGATTTTTGGTTTAAAATGTTCGTAATGAATGCCTCTACAAATCTTGTTATGGTCAAAACCACGCCAGACTTACCGTTTTTGAGAAAAAATATGTGCATCGCACAATAACATACATATTTTTAGCTAAAAGTATGGCATAATTTGGTTTATTTCCATTTTCTCGGAAACTACTAGGCCTAGAATTAAGATTTTTGGTTTAAAATGTTCGTAATGAATGCCTCTACAAATCTTGTTATGGTCAAAACCACGCCAGACTTACCGTTTTTGAGAAAAAATATGTGTATCGCACAATAACATACATATTTTTACATATTTTCAGCTAAAAGTATGGCATAATTTGGTTTATTTTCATTTTCTCGGAAACTACTAGGCCTAGAATTAAGATTTTTGGTTTAAAATGTTCGTAATGAATGCCTCTACAAATCTTGTTATGGTCAAAACCACGCCAGACTTACCGTTTTTGAGAAAAAATATGTGCATCGCACAATAACATACATATTTTTAGCTAAAAGTATGGCATAATTTGGTTTATTTTCATTTTCTCGGAAACTACTAGGCCTAGAATTAAGATTTTTGGTTTAAAATGTTCGTAATGAATGCCTCTACAAATCTTGTTATGGTCAAAACCACGCCAGACTTACCGTTTTTGAGAAAAAATATGTGTATCGCACAATAACATACATATTTTTACATATTTTCAGCTAAAAGTATGGCATAATTTGGTTTATTTCCATTTTCTCGGTAACTACTAGGCCTAGAATTAAGATTTTTGGTTTAAAATGTTCGTAATGAATGCCTCTACAAATCTTGTTATGGTCAAAACCACGCCAGACTTACCGTTTTTGAGAAAAAATATGTGCATCGCACAATAACATACATATTTTTAGCTAAAAGTATGGCATAATTTGGTTTATTTTCATTTTCTCGGAAACTACTAGGCCTAGAATTAAGATTTTTGGTTTAAAATGTTCGTAATGAATGCCTCTACAAATCTTGTTATGGTCAAAACCACGCCAGACTTACCGTTTTTGAGAAAAAATATGTGTATCGCACAATAACATACATATTTTTACATATTTTCAGCTAAAAGTATGGCATAATTTGGTTTATTTCCATTTTCTCGGAAACTACTAGGCCTAGAATTAAGATTTTTGGTTTAAAATGTTCGTAATGAATGCCTCTACAAATCTTGTTATGGTCAAAACCACGCCAGACTTACCGTTTTTGAGAAAAAATATGTGCATCGCACAATAACATACATATTTTTAGCTAAAAGTATGGCATAATTTGGTTTATTTCCATTTTCTCGGAAACTACTAGGCCTAGAATTAAGATTTTTGGTTTAAAATGTTCGTAATGAATGCCTCTACAAATCTTGTTATGGTCAAAACCACGCCAGACTTACCGTTTTTGAGAAAAAATAAGTGTATCGCACAATAACATACATATTTTTACATATTTTCAGCTAAAAGTATGGCATAATTTGGTTTATTTCCATTTTCTCGGAAACTACTAGGCCTAGAATTAAGATTTTTGGTTTAAAATGTTCGTAATGAATGCCTCTACAAATCTTGTTATGGTCAAAACCACGCCAGACTTACCGTTTTTGAGAAAAAATATGTGCATCGCACAATAACATACATATTTTTAGCTAAAAGTATGGCATAATTTGGTTTATTTCCATTTTCTCGGAAACTACTAGGCCTAGAATTAAGATTTTTGGTTTAAAATGTTCGTAATGAATGCCTCTACAAATCTTGTTATGGTCAAAACCACGCCAGACTTACCGTTTTTGAGAAAAAATATGTGTATCGCACAATAACATACATATTTTTACATATTTTCAGCTAAAAGTATGGCATAATTTGGTTTATTTCCATTTTCTCGGAAACTACTAGGCCTAGAATTAAGATTTTTGGTTTAAAATGTTCGTAATGAATGCCTCTACAAATCTTGTTATGGTCAAAACCACGCCAGACTTACCGTTTTTGAGAAAAAATATGTGCATCGCACAATAACATACATATTTTTAGCTAAAAGTATGGCATAATTTGGTTTATTTCCATTTTCTCGGAAACTACTAGGCCTAGAATTAAGATTTTTGGTTTAAAATGTTCGTAATGAATGCCTCTACAAATCTTGTTATGGTCAAAACCACGCCAGACTTACCGTTTTTGAGAAAAAATATGTGTATCGCACAATAACATACATATTTTTACATATTTTCAGCTAAAAGTATGGCATAATTTGGTTTATTTCCATTTTCTCGGTAACTACTAGGCCTAGAATTAAGATTTTTGGTTTAAAATGTTCGTAATGAATGCCTCTACAAATCTTGTTATGGTCAAAACCACGCCAGACTTACCGTTTTTGAGAAAAAATATGTGTATCGCACAATAACATACATATTTTTAGCTAAAAGTATGGCATAATTTGGTTTATTTTCATTTTCTCGGAAACTACTAGGCCTAGAATTAAGATTTTTGGTTTAAAATGTTCGTAATGAATGCCTCTACAAATCTTGTTATGGTCAAAACCACGCCAGACTTACCGTTTTTGAGAAAAAATATGTGTATCGCACAATAACATACATATTTTTACATATTTTCAGCTAAAAGTATGGCATAATTTGGTTTATTTCCATTTTCTCGGAAACTACTAGGCCTAGAATTAAGATTTTTGGTTTAAAATGTTCGTAATGAATGCCTCTACAAATCTTGTTATGGTCAAAACCACGCCAGACTTACCGTTTTTGAGAAAAAATATGTGCATCGCACAATAACATACATATTTTTAGCTAAAAGTATGGCATAATTTGGTTTATTTTCATTTTCTCGGAAACTACTAGGCCTAGAATTAAGATTTTTGGTTTAAAATGTTCGTAATGAATGCCTCTACAAATCTTGTTATGGTCAAAACCACGCCAGACTTACCGTTTTTGAGAAAAAATAAGTGTATCGCACAATAACATACATATTTTTACATATTTTCAGCTAAAAGTATGGCATAAATTGGTTTATTTCCATTTTCTCGGAAACTACTAGGCCTAGAATTAAGATTTTTGGTTTAAAATGTTCGTAATGAATGCCTCTACAAATCTTGTTATGGTCAAAACCACGCCAGACTTACCGTTTTTGAGAAAAAATATGTGCATCGCACAATAACATACATATTTTTAGCTAAAAGTATGGCATAATTTGGTTTATTTTCATTTTCTCGGAAACTACTAGGCCTAGAATTAAGATTTTTGGTTTAAAATGTTCGTAATGAATGCCTCTACAAATCTTGTTATGGTCAAAACCACGCCAGACTTACCGTTTTTGAGAAAAAATATGTGTATCGCACAATAACATACATATTTTTACATATTTTCAGCTAAAAGTATGGCATAATTTGGTTTATTTCCATTTTCTCGGAAACTACTAGGCCTAGAATTAAGATTTTTGGTTTAAAATGTTCGTAATGAATGCCTCTACAAATCTTGTTATGGTCAAAACCACGCCAGACTTACCGTTTTTGAGAAAAAATATGTGCATCGCACAATAACATACATATTTTTAGCTAAAAGTATGGCATAATTTGGTTTATTTTCATTTTCTCGGAAACTACTAGGCCTAGAATTAAGATTTTTGGTTTAAAATGTTCGTAATGAATGCCTCTACAAATCTTGTTATGGTCAAAACCACGCCAGACTTACCGTTTTTGAGAAAAAATATGTGTATCGCACAATAACATACATATTTTTACATATTTTCAGCTAAAAGTATGGCATAAATTGGTTTATTTCCGTTTTCTCGGAAACTACTAGGCCTAGAATTAAGATTTTTGGTTTAAAATGTTCGTAATGAATGCCTCTACAAATCTTGTTATGGTCAAAACCACGCCAGACTTACCGTTTTTGAGAAAAAATATGTGCATCGCACAATAACATACATATTTTTAGCTAAAAGTATGGCATAATTTGGTTTATTTCCATTTTCTCGGAAACTACTAGGCCTAGAATTAAGATTTTTGGTTTAAAATGTTCGTAATGAATGCCTCTACAAATCTTGTTATGGTCAAAACCACGCCAGACTTACCGTTTTTGAGAAAAAATATGTGTATCGCACAATAACATACATATTTTTACATATTTTCAGCTAAAAGTATGGCATAATTTGGTTTATTTCCATTTTCTCGGAAACTACTAGGCCTAGAATTAAGATTTTTGGTTTAAAATGTTCGTAATGAATGCCTCTACAAATCTTGTTATGGTCAAAACCACGCCAGACTTACCGTTTTTGAGAAAAAATATGTGTATCGCACAATAACATACATATTTTTACATATTTTCAGCTAAAAGTATGGCATAATTTGGTTTATTTCCATTTTCTCGGAAACTACTAGGCCTAGAATTAAGATTTTTGGTTTAAAATGTTCGTAATGAATGCCTCTACAAATCTTGTTATGGTCAAAACCACGCCAGACTTACCGTTTTTGAGAAAAAATATGTGTATCGCACAATAACATACATATTTTTACATATTTTCAGCTAAAAGTATGGCATAATTTGGTTTATTTTCATTTTCTCGGAAACTACTAGGCCTAGAATTAAGATTTTTGGTTTAAAATGTTCGTAATGAATGCCTCTACAAATCTTGTTATGGTCAAAACCACGCCAGACTTACCGTTTTTGAGAAAAAATATGTGCATCGCACAATAACATACATATTTTTAGCTAAAAGTATGGCATAATTTGGTTTATTTTCATTTTCTCGGAAACTACTAGGCCTAGAATTAAGATTTTTGGTTTAAAATGTTCGTAATGAATGCCTCTACAAATCTTGTTATGGTCAAAACCACGCCAGACTTACCGTTTTTGAGAAAAAATATGTGTATCGCACAATAACATACATATTTTTACATATTTTCAGCTAAAAGTATGGCATAATTTGGTTTATTTCCATTTTCTCGGAAACTACTAGGCCTAGAATTAAGATTTTTGGTTTAGAATGTTCGTAATGAATGCCTCTACAAATCTTGTTATGGTCAAAACCACGCCAGACTTACCGTTTTTGAGAAAAAATATGTGCATCGCACAATAACATACATATTTTTAGCTAAAAGTATGGCATAATTTGGTTTATTTTCATTTTCTCGGAAACTACTAGGCCTAGAATTAAGATTTTTGGTTTAAAATGTTCGTAATGAATGCCTCTACAAATCTTGTTATGGTCAAAACCACGCCAGACTTACCGTTTTTGAGAAAAAATATGTGTATCGCACAATAACATACATATTTTTAGCTAAAAGTATGGCATAATTTGGTTTATTTTCATTTTCTCGGAAACTACTAGGCCTAGAATTAAGATTTTTGGTTTAAAATGTTCGTAATGAATGCCTCTACAAATCTTGTTATGGTCAAAACCACGCCAGACTTACCGTTTTTGAGAAAAAATATGTGTATCGCACAATAACATACATATTTTTACATATTTTCAGCTAAAAGTATGGCATAATTTGGTTTATTTTCATTTTCTCGGAAACTACTAGGCCTAGAATTAAGATTTTTGGTTTAAAATGTTCGTAATGAATGCCTCTACAAATCTTGTTATGGTCAAAACCACGCCAGACTTACCGTTTTTGAGAAAAAATATGTGCATCGCACAATAACATACATATTTTTAGCTAAAAGTATGGCATAATTTGGTTTATTTTCATTTTCTCGGAAACTACTAGGCCTAGAATTAAGATTTTTGGTTTAAAATGTTCGTAATGAATGCCTCTACAAATCTTGTTATGGTCAAAACCACGCCAGACTTACCGTTTTTGAGAAAAAATATGTGTATCGCACAATAACATACATATTTTTAGCTAAAAGTATGGCATAATTTGGTTTATTTTCATTTTCTCGGAAACTACTAGGCCTAGAATTAAGATTTTTGGTTTAAAATGTTCGTAATGAATGCCTCTACAAATCTTGTTATGGTCAAAACCACGCCAGACTTACCGTTTTTGAGAAAAAATATGTGTATCGCACAATAACATACATATTTTTACATATTTTCAGCTAAAAGTATGGCATAATTTGGTTTATTTTCATTTTCTCGGAAACTACTAGGCCTAGAATTAAGATTTTTGGTTTAAAATGTTCGTAATGAATGCCTCTACAAATCTTGTTATGGTCAAAACCACGCCAGACTTACCGTTTTTGAGAAAAAATATGTGTATCGCACAATAACATACATATTTTTAGCTAAAAGTATGGCATAATTTGGTTTATTTTCATTTTCTCGGAAACTACTAGGCCTAGAATTAAGATTTTTGGTTTAAAATGTTCGTAATGAATGCCTCTACAAATCTTGTTATGGTCAAAACCACGCCAGACTTACCGTTTTTGAGAAAAAATATGTGTATCGCACAATAACATACATATTTTTACATATTTTCAGCTAAAAGTATGGCATAATTTGGTTTATTTCCATTTTCTCGGAAACTACTAGGCCTAGAATTAAGATTTTTGGTTTAAAATGTTCGTAATGAATGCCTCTACAAATCTTGTTATGGTCAAAACCACGCCAGACTTACCGTTTTTGAGAAAAAATATGTGCATCGCACAATAACATACATATTTTTAGCTAAAAGTATGGCATAATTTGGTTTATTTTCATTTTCTCGGAAACTACTAGGCCTAGAATTAAGATTTTTGGTTTAAAATGTTCGTAATGAATGCTTCTACAAATCTTGTTATGGTCAAAACCACGCCAGACTTACCGTTTTTGAGAAAAAATATGTGCATCGCACAATAACATACATATTTTTAGCTAAAAGTATGGCATAATTTGGTTTATTTCCATTTTCTCGGAAACTACTAGGCCTAGAATTAAGATTTTTGGTTTAAAATGTTCGTAATGAATGCCTCTACAAATCTTGTTATGGTCAAAACCACGCCAGACTTACCGTTTTTGAGAAAAAATATGTGTATCGCACAATAACATACATATTTTTACATATTTTCAGCTAAAAGTATGGCATAATTTGGTTTATTTTCATTTTCTCGGAAACTACTAGGCCTAGAATTAAGATTTTTGGTTTAAAATGTTCGTAATGAATGCTTCTACAAATCTTGTTATGGTCAAAACCACGCCAGACTTACCGTTTTTGAGAAAAAATATGTGCATCGCACAATAACATACATATTTTTAGCTAAAAGTATGGCATAATTTGGTTTATTTCCATTTTCTCGGAAACTACTAGGCCTAGAATTAAGATTTTTGGTTTAAAATGTTCGTAATGAATGCCTCTACAAATCTTGTTATGGTCAAAACCACGCCAGACTTACCGTTTTTGAGAAAAAATATGTGCATCGCACAATAACATACATATTTTTAGCTAAAAGTATGGCATAATTTGGTTTATTTCCATTTTCTCGGAAACTACTAAGCCTAGAATTAAGATTTTTGGTTTAAAATGTTCGTAATGAATGCCTCTACAAATCTTGTTATGGTCAAAACCACGCCAGACTTACCGTTTTTGAGAAAAAATATGTGCATCGCACAATAACATACATATTTTTAGCTAAAAGTATGGCATAATTTGGTTTATTTCCATTTTCTCGGAAACTACTAGGCCTAGAATTAAGATTTTTGGTTTAGAATGTTCGTAATGAATGCCTCTACAAATCTTGTTATGGTCAAAACCACGCCAGACTTACCGTTTTTGAGAAAAAATATGTGCATCGCACAATAACATACATATTTTTAGCTAAAAGTATGGCATAATTTGGTTTATTTTCATTTTCTCGGAAACTACTAGGCCTAGAATTAAGATTTTTGGTTTAAAATGTTCGTAATGAATGCCTCTACAAATCTTGTTATGGTCAAAACCACGCCAGACTTACCGTTTTTGAGAAAAAATATGTGTATCGCACAATAACATACATATTTTTAGCTAAAAGTATGGCATAATTTGGTTTATTTTCATTTTCTCGGAAACTACTAGGCCTAGAATTAAGATTTTTGGTTTAAAATGTTCGTAATGAATGCCTCTACAAATCTTGTTATGGTCAAAACCACGCCAGACTTACCGTTTTTGAGAAAAAATATGTGTATCGCACAATAACATACATATTTTTACATATTTTCAGCTAAAAGTATGGCATAATTTGGTTTATTTTCATTTTCTCGGAAACTACTAGGCCTAGAATTAAGATTTTTGGTTTAAAATGTTCGTAATGAATGCCTCTACAAATCTTGTTATGGTCAAAACCACGCCAGACTTACCGTTTTTGAGAAAAAATATGTGCATCGCACAATAACATACATATTTTTAGCTAAAAGTATGGCATAATTTGGTTTATTTTCATTTTCTCGGAAACTACTAGGCCTAGAATTAAGATTTTTGGTTTAAAATGTTCGTAATGAATGCCTCTACAAATCTTGTTATGGTCAAAACCACGCCAGACTTACCGTTTTTGAGAAAAAATATGTGTATCGCACAATAACATACATATTTTTACATATTTTCAGCTAAAAGTATGGCATAATTTGGTTTATTTCCATTTTCTCGGAAACTACTAGGCCTAGAATTAAGATTTTTGGTTTAAAATGTTCGTAATGAATGCCTCTACAAATCTTGTTATGGTCAAAACCACGCCAGACTTACCGTTTTTGAGAAAAAATATGTGCATCGCACAATAACATACATATTTTTAGCTAAAAGTATGGCATAATTTGGTTTATTTTCATTTTCTCGGAAACTACTAGGCCTAGAATTAAGATTTTTGGTTTAAAATGTTCGTAATGAATGCCTCTACAAATCTTGTTATGGTCAAAACCACGCCAGACTTACCGTTTTTGAGAAAAAATATGTGTATCGCACAATAACATACATATTTTTAGCTAAAAGTATGGCATAATTTGGTTTATTTTCATTTTCTCGGAAACTACTAGGCCTAGAATTAAGATTTTTGGTTTAAAATGTTCGTAATGAATGCCTCTACAAATCTTGTTATGGTCAAAACCACGCCAGACTTACCGTTTTTGAGAAAAAATATGTGTATCGCACAATAACATACATATTTTTACATATTTTCAGCTAAAAGTATGGCATAATTTGGTTTATTTCCATTTTCTCGGAAACTACTAGGCCTAGAATTAAGATTTTTGGTTTAAAATGTTCGTAATGAATGCCTCTACAAATCTTGTTATGGTCAAAACCACGCCAGACTTACCGTTTTTGAGAAAAAATATGTGCATCGCACAATAACATACATATTTTTAGCTAAAAGTATGGCATAATTTGGTTTATTTCCATTTTCTCGGAAACTACTAGGCCTAGAATTAAGATTTTTGGTTTAAAATGTTCGTAATGAATGCTTCTACAAATCTTGTTATGGTCAAAACCACGCCAGACTTACCGTTTTTGAGAAAAAATATGTGCATCGCACAATAACATACATATTTTTAGCTAAAAGTATGGCATAATTTGGTTTATTTCCATTTTCTCGGAAACTACTAGGCCTAGAATTAAGATTTTTGGTTTAAAATGTTCGTAATGAATGCCTCTACAAATCTTGTTATGGTCAAAACCACGCCAGACTTACCGTTTTTGAGAAAAAATATGTGTATCGCACAATAACATACATATTTTTACATATTTTCAGCTAAAAGTATGGCATAATTTGGTTTATTTTCATTTTCTCGGAAACTACTAGGCCTAGAATTAAGATTTTTGGTTTAAAATGTTCGTAATGAATGCTTCTACAAATCTTGTTATGGTCAAAACCACGCCAGACTTACCGTTTTTGAGAAAAAATATGTGCATCGCACAATAACATACATATTTTTAGCTAAAAGTATGGCATAATTTGGTTTATTTCCATTTTCTCGGAAACTACTAGGCCTAGAATTAAGATTTTTGGTTTAAAATGTTCGTAATGAATGCCTCTACAAATCTTGTTATGGTCAAAACCACGCCAGACTTACCGTTTTTGAGAAAAAATATGTGCATCGCACAATAACATACATATTTTTAGCTAAAAGTATGGCATAATTTGGTTTATTTTCATTTTCTCGGAAACTACTAGGCCTAGAATTAAGATTTTTGGTTTAAAATGTTCGTAATGAATGCCTCTACAAATCTTGTTATGGTCAAAACCACGCCAGACTTACCGTTTTTGAGAAAAAATATGTGTATCGCACAATAACATACATATTTTTACATATTTTCAGCTAAAAGTATGGCATAATTTGGTTTATTTCCATTTTCTCGGAAACTACTAGGCCTAGAATTAAGATTTTTGGTTTAGAATGTTCGTAATGAATGCCTCTACAAATCTTGTTATGGTCAAAACCACGCCAGACTTACCGTTTTTGAGAAAAAATATGTGCATCGCACAATAACATACATATTTTTAGCTAAAAGTATGGCATAATTTGGTTTATTTTCATTTTCTCGGAAACTACTAGGCCTAGAATTAAGATTTTTGGTTTAAAATGTTCGTAATGAATGCCTCTACAAATCTTGTTATGGTCAAAACCACGCCAGACTTACCGTTTTTGAGAAAAAATATGTGTATCGCACAATAACATACATATTTTTAGCTAAAAGTATGGCATAATTTGGTTTATTTTCATTTTCTCGGAAACTACTAGGCCTAGAATTAAGATTTTTGGTTTAAAATGTTCGTAATGAATGCCTCTACAAATCTTGTTATGGTCAAAACCACGCCAGACTTACCGTTTTTGAGAAAAAATATGTGTATCGCACAATAACATACATATTTTTACATATTTTCAGCTAAAAGTATGGCATAATTTGGTTTATTTCCATTTTCTCGGAAACTACTAGGCCTAGAATTAAGATTTTTGGTTTAAAATGTTCGTAATGAATGCCTCTACAAATCTTGTTATGGTCAAAACCACGCCAGACTTACCGTTTTTGAGAAAAAATATGTGCATCGCACAATAACATACATATTTTTAGCTAAAAGTATGGCATAATTTGGTTTATTTCCATTTTCTCGGAAACTACTAGGCCTAGAATTAAGATTTTTGGTTTAAAATGTTCGTAATGAATGCTTCTACAAATCTTGTTATGGTCAAAACCACGCCAGACTTACCGTTTTTGAGAAAAAATATGTGCATCGCACAATAACATACATATTTTTAGCTAAAAGTATGGCATAATTTGGTTTATTTTCATTTTCTCGGAAACTACTAGGCCTAGAATTAAGATTTTTGGTTTAAAATGTTCGTAATGAATGCCTCTACAAATCTTGTGATGGTCAAAACCACGCCAGACTTACCGTTTTTGAGAAAAAATATGTGTATCGCACAATAACATACATATTTTTACATATTTTCAGCTAAAAGTATGGCATAATTTGGTTTATTTTCATTTTCTCGGAAACTACTAGGCCTAGAATTAAGATTTTTGGTTTAAAATGTTCGTAATGAATGCCTCTACAAATCTTGTTATGGTCAAAACCACGCCAGACTTACCGTTTTTGAGAAAAAATATGTGCATCGCACAATAACATACATATTTTTAGCTAAAAGTATGGCATAATTTGGTTTATTTTCATTTTCTCGGAAACTACTAGGCCTAGAATTAAGATTTTTGGTTTAAAATGTTCGTAATGAATGCCTCTACAAATCTTGTTATGGTCAAAACCACGCCAGACTTACCGTTTTTGAGAAAAAATATGTGCATCGCACAATAACATACATATTTTTAGCTAAAAGTATGGCATAATTTGGTTTATTTCCATTTTCTCGGAAACTACTAGGCCTAGAATTAAGATTTTTGGTTTAAAATGTTCGTAATGAATGCCTCTACAAATCTTGTTATGGTCAAAACCACGTCAGACTTACCGTTTTTGAGAAAAAATATGTGCATCGCACAATAACATACATATTTTTAGCTAAAAGTATGGCATAATTTGGTTTATTTCCATTTTCTCGGAAACTACTAGGCCTAGAATTAAGATTTTTGGTTTAAAATGTTCGTAATGAATGCCTCTACAAATCTTGTTATGGTCAAAACCACGCCAGACTTACCGTTTTTGAGAAAAAATATGTGTATCGCACAATAACATACATATTTTTACATATTTTCAGCTAAAAGTATGGCATAATTTGGTTTATTTTCATTTTCTCGGAAACTACTAGGCCTAGAATTAAGATTTTTGGTTTAAAATGTTCGTAATGAATGCCTCTACAAATCTTGTTATGGTCAAAACCACGCCAGACTTACCGTTTTTGAGAAAAAATATGTGCATCGCACAATAACATACATATTTTTAGCTAAAAGTATGGCATAATTTGGTTTATTTTCATTTTCTCGGAAACTACTAGGCCTAGAATTAAGATTTTTGGTTTAAAATGTTCGTAATGAATGCCTCTACAAATCTTGTTATGGTCAAAACCACGCCAGACTTACCGTTTTTGAGAAAAAATATGTGTATCGCACAATAACATACATATTTTTACATATTTTCAGCTAAAAGTATGGCATAATTTGGTTTATTTCCATTTTCTCGGAAACTACTAGGCCTAGAATTAAGATTTTTGGTTTAAAATGTTCGTAATGAATGCCTCTACAAATCTTGTTATGGTCAAAACCACGCCAGACTTACCGTTTTTGAGAAAAAATATGTGTATCGCACAATAACATACATATTTCTACATATTTTCAGCTAAAAGTATGGCATAATTTGGTTTATTTTCATTTTCTCGGAAACTACTAGGCCTAGAATTAAGATTTTTGGTTTAAAATGTTCGTAATGAATGCCTCTACAAATCTTGTTATGGTCAAAACCACGCCAGACTTACCGTTTTTGAGAAAAAATATGTGCATCGCACAATAACATACATATTTTTAGCTAAAAGTATGGCATAATTTGGTTTATTTTCATTTTCTCGGAAACTACTAGGCCTAGAATTAAGATTTTTGGTTTAAAATGTTCGTAATGAATGCCTCTACAAATCTTGTTATGGTCAAAACCACGCCAGACTTACCGTTTTTGAGAAAAAATATGTGTATCGCACAATAACATACATATTTTTACATATTTTCAGCTAAAAGTATGGCATAATTTGGTTTATTTCCATTTTCTCGGAAACTACTAGGCCTAGAATTAAGATTTTTGGTTTAAAATGTTCGTAATGAATGCCTCTACAAATCTTGTTATGGTCAAAACCACGCCAGACTTACCGTTTTTGAGAAAAAATATGTGCATCGCACAATAACATACATATTTTTAGCTAAAAGTATGGCATAATTTGGTTTATTTTCATTTTCTCGGAAACTACTAGGCCTAGAATTAAGATTTTTGGTTTAAAATGTTCGTAATGAATGCCTCTACAAATCTTGTTATGGTCAAAACCACGCCAGACTTACCGTTTTTGAGAAAAAATATGTGCATCGCACAATAACATACATATTTTTACATATTTTCAGCTAAAAGTATGGCATAATTTGGTTTATTTCCATTTTCTCGGAAACTACTAGGCCTAGAATTAAGATTTTTGGTTTAAAATGTTCGTAATGAATGCCTCTACAAATCTTGTTATGGTCAAAACCACGCCAGACTTACCGTTTTTGAGAAAAAATATGTGCATCGCACAATAACATACATATTTTTACATATTTTCAGCTAAAAGTATGGCATAATTTGGTTTATTTCCATTTTCTCGGAAACTACTAGGCCTAGAATTAAGATTTTTGGTTTAAAATGTTCGTAATGAATGCCTCTACAAATCTTGTTATGGTCAAAACCACGCCAGACTTACCGTTTTTGAGAAAAAATATGTGTATCGCACAATAACATACATATTTTTACATATTTTCAGCTAAAAGTATGGCATAATTTGGTTTATTTCCATTTTCTCGGAAACTACTAGGCCTAGAATTAAGATTTTTGGTTTAAAATGTTCGTAATGAATGCCTCTACAAATCTTGTTATGGTCAAAACCACGCCAGACTTACCGTTTTTGAGAAAAAATATGTGCATCGCACAATAACATACATATTTTTAGCTAAAAGTATGGCATAATTTGGTTTATTTTCATTTTCTCGGAAACTACTAGGCCTAGAATTAAGATTTTTGGTTTAAAATGTTCGTAATGAATGCCTCTACAAATCTTGTTATGGTCAAAACCACGCCAGACTTACCGTTTTTGAGAAAAAATATGTGTATCGCACAATAACATACATATTTTTACATATTTTCAGCTAAAAGTATGGCATAATTTGGTTTATTTCCATTTTCTCGGAAACTACTAGGCCTAGAATTAAGATTTTTGGTTTAAAATGTTCGTAATGAATGCCTCTACAAATCTTGTTATGGTCAAAACCACGCCAAACTTACCGTTTTTGAGAAAAAATATGTGTATCGCACAATAACATACATATTTTTACATATTTTCAGCTAAAAGTATGGCATAATTTGGTTTATTTCCATTTTCTCGGAAACTACTAGGCCTAGAATTAAGATTTTTGGTTTAAAATGTTCGTAATGAATGCCTCTACAAATCTTGTTATGGTCAAAACCACGCCAGACTTACCGTTTTTGAGAAAAAATATGTGTATCGCACAATAACATACATATTTTTACATATTTTCAGCTAAAAGTATGGCATAATTTGGTTTATTTCCATTTTCTCGGAAACTACTAGGCCTAGAATTAAGATTTTTGGTTTAAAATGTTCGTAATGAATGCCTCTACAAATCTTGTTATGGTCAAAACCACGCCAGACTTACCGTTTTTGAGAAAAAATATGTGCATCGCACAATAACATACATATTTTTAGCTAAAAGTATGGCATAATTTGGTTTATTTTCATTTTCTCGGAAACTACTAGGCCTAGAATTAAGATTTTTGGTTTAAAATGTTCGTAATGAATGCCTCTACAAATCTTGTTATGGTCAAAACCACGCCAGACTTACCGTTTTTGAGAAAAAATATGTGTATCGCACAATAACATACATATTTTTAGCTAAAAGTATGGCATAAATTGGTTTATTTTCATTTTCTCGGAAACTACTAGGCCTAGAATTAAGATTTTTGGTTTAAAATGTTCGTAATGAATGCCTCTACAAATCTTGTTATGGTCAAAACCACGCCAGACTTACCGTTTTTGAGAAAAAATATGTGCATCGCACAATAACATACATATTTTTACATATTTTCAGCTAAAAGTATGGCATAATTTGGTTTATTTCCATTTTCTCGGAAACTACTAGGCCTAGAATTAAGATTTTTGGTTTAAAATGTTCGTAATGAATGCCTCTACAAATCTTGTTATGGTCAAAACCACGCCAGACTTACCGTTTTTGAGAAAAAATATGTGCATCGCACAATAACATACATATTTTTAGCTAAAAGTATGGCATAATTTGGTTTATTTTCATTTTCTCGGAAACTACTAGGCCTAGAATTAAGATTTTTGGTTTAAAATGTTCGTAATGAATGCCTCTACAAATCTTGTTATGGTCAAAACCACGCCAGACTTACCCTTTTTGAGAAAAAATATGTGCATCGCACAATAACATACATATTTTTAGCTAAAAGTATGGCATAATTTGGTTTATTTTCATTTCCTCGGAAACTAGTAGGCCTAGAATTAAGATTTTTGGTTTAAAATGTTCGTAATGAATGCCTCTACAAATCTTGTTATGGTCAAAACCACGCCAGACTTACCGTTTTTGAGAAAAAATATGTGCATCGCACAATAACATACATATTTTTAGCTAAAAGTATGGCATAATTTGGTTTATTTTCATTTTCTCGGAAACTACTAGGCCTAGAATTAAGATTTTTGGTTTAAAATGTTCGTAATGAATGCCTCTACAAATCTTGTTATGGTCAAAACCACGCCAGACTTACCGTTTTTGAGAAAAAATATGTGCATCGCACAATAACATACATATTTTTACATATTTTCAGCTAAAAGTATGGCATAATTTGGTTTATTTCCATTTTCTCGGAAACTACTAGGCCTAGAATTAAGATTTTTGGTTTAAAATGTTCGTAATGAATGCCTCTACAAATCTTGTTATGGTCAAAACCACGCCAGACTTACCGTTTTTGAGAAAAAATATGTGCATCGCACAATAACATACATATTTTTAGCTAAAAGTATGGCATAATTTGGTTTATTTTCATTTTCTCGGAAACTACTAGGCCTAGAATTAAGATTTTTGGTTTAAAATGTTCGTAATGAATGCCTCTACAAATCTTGTTATGGTCAAAACCACGCCAGACTTACCGTTTTTGAGAAAAAATATGTGCATCGCACAATAACATACATATTTTTACATATTTTCAGCTAAAAGTATGGCATAATTTGGTTTATTTCCATTTTCTCGGAAACTACTAGGCCTAGAATTAAGATTTTTGGTTTAAAATGTTCGTAATGAATGCCTCTACAAATCTTGTTATGGTCAAAACCACGCCAGACCTACCGTTTTTGAGAAAAAATATGTGCATCGCACAATAACATACATATTTTTACATATTTTCAGCTAAAAGTATGGCATAATTTGGTTTATTTTCATTTTCTCGGAAACTACTAGGCCTAGAATTAAGATTTTTGGTTTAAAATGTTCGTAATGAATGCCTCTACAAATCTTGTTATGGTCAAAACCACGCCAGACTTACCGTTTTTGAGAAAAAATATGTGTATCGCACAATAACATACATATTTTTACATATTTTCAGCTAAAAGTATGGCATAATTTGGTTTATTTCCATTTTCTCGGAAACTACTAGGCCTAGAATTAAGATTTTTGGTTTAAAATGTTCGCAATGAATGCCTCTACAAATCTTGTTATGGTCAAAACCACGCCAGACTTACCGTTTTGAGAAAAAATATGTGTATCGCACAATAACATACATATTTTTACATATTTTCAGCTAAAAGTATGGCATAATTTGGTTTATTTCCATTTTCTCGGAAACTACTAGGCCTAGAATTAAGATTTTTGGTTTAAAATGTTCGTAATGAATGCCTCTACAAATCTTGTTATGGTCAAAACCACGCCAGACTTACCGTTTTTGAGAAAAAATATGTGCATCGCACAATAACATACATATTTTTACATATTTTCAGCTAAAAGTATGGCATAATTTGGTTTATTTCCATTTTCTCGGAAACTACTAGGCCTAGAATTAAGATTTTTGGTTTAAAATGTTCGTAATGAATGCCTCTACAAATCTTGTTATGGTCAAAACCACGCCAGACTTACCGTTTTTGAGAAAAAATATGTGCATCGCACAATAACATACATATTTTTAGCTAAAAGTATGGCATAATTTGGTTTATTTTCATTTTCTCGGAAACTACTAGGCCTAGAATTAAGATTTTTGGTTTAAAATGTTCGTAATGAATGCCTCTACAAATCTTGTTATGGTCAAAACCACGCCAGACTTACCGTTTTTGAGAAAAAATATGTGTATCGCACAATAACATACATATTTTTACATATTTTCAGCTAAAAGTATGGCATAATTTGGTTTATTTCCATTTTCTCGGATACTACTAGGCCTAGAATTAAGATTTTTGGTTTAAAATGTTCGTAATGAATGCCTCTACAAATCTTGTTATGGTCAAAACCACGCCAGACTTACCGTTTTTGAGAAAAAATATGTGCATCGCACAATAACATACATATTTTTAGCTAAAAGTATGGCATAATTTGGTTTATTTCCATTTTCTCGGAAACTACTAGGCCTAGAATTAAGATTTTTGGTTTAAAATGTTCGTAATGAATGCCTCTACAAATCTTGTTATGGTCAAAACCACGCCAGACCTACCGTTTTTGAGAAAAAATATGTGCATCGCACAATAACATACATATTTTTACATATTTTCAGCTAAAAGTATGGCATAATTTGGTTTATTTTCATTTTCTCGGAAACTACTAGGCCTAGAATTAAGATTTTTGGTTTAAAATGTTCGTAATGAATGCCTCTACAAATCTTGTTATGGTCAAAACCACGCCAGACTTACCGTTTTTGAGAAAAAATATGTGTATCGCACAATAACATACATATTTTTACATATTTTCAGCTAAAAGTATGGCATAATTTGGTTTATTTCCATTTTCTCGGAAACTACTAGGCCTAGAATTAAGATTTTTGGTTTAAAATGTTCGCAATGAATGCCTCTACAAATCTTGTTATGGTCAAAACCACGCCAGACTTACCGTTTTGAGAAAAAATATGTGTATCGCACAATAACATACATATTTTTACATATTTTCAGCTAAAAGTATGGCATAATTTGGTTTATTTCCATTTTCTCGGAAACTACTAGGCCTAGAATTAAGATTTTTGGTTTAAAATGTTCGTAATGAATGCCTCTACAAATCTTGTTATGGTCAAAACCACGCCAGACTTACCGTTTTTGAGAAAAAATATGTGCATCGCACAATAACATACATATTTTTACATATTTTCAGCTAAAAGTATGGCATAATTTGGTTTATTTCCATTTTCTCGGAAACTACTAGGCCTAGAATTAAGATTTTTGGTTTAAAATGTTCGTAATGAATGCCTCTACAAATCTTGTTATGGTCAAAACCACGCCAGACTTACCGTTTTTGAGAAAAAATATGTGCATCGCACAATAACATACATATTTTTAGCTAAAAGTATGGCATAATTTGGTTTATTTTCATTTTCTCGGAAACTACTAGGCCTAGAATTAAGATTTTTGGTTTAAAATGTTCGTAATGAATGCCTCTACAAATCTTGTTATGGTCAAAACCACGCCAGACTTACCGTTTTTGAGAAAAAATATGTGTATCGCACAATAACATACATATTTTTACATATTTTCAGCTAAAAGTATGGCATAATTTGGTTTATTTCCATTTTCTCGGAAACTACTAGGCCTAGAATTAAGATTTTTGGTTTAAAATGTTCGCAATGAATGCCTCTACAAATCTTGTTATGGTCAAAACCACGCCAGACTTACCGTTTTGAGAAAAAATATGTGTATCGCACAATAACATACATATTTTTACATATTTTCAGCTAAAAGTATGGCATAATTTGGTTTATTTCCATTTTCTCGGAAACTACTAGGCCTAGAATTAAGATTTTTGGTTTAAAATGTTCGTAATGAATGCCTCTACAAATCTTGTTATGGTCAAAACCACGCCAGACTTACCGTTTTTGAGAAAAAATATGTGCATCGCACAATAACATACATATTTTTACATATTTTCAGCTAAAAGTATGGCATAATTTGGTTTATTTCCATTTTCTCGGAAACTACTAGGCCTAGAATTAAGATTTTTGGTTTAAAATGTTCGTAATGAATGCCTCTACAAATCTTGTTATGGTCAAAACCACGCCAGACTTACCGTTTTTGAGAAAAAATATGTGCATCGCACAATAACATACATATTTTTAGCTAAAAGTATGGCATAATTTGGTTTATTTTCATTTTCTCGGAAACTACTAGGCCTAGAATTAAGATTTTTGGTTTAAAATGTTCGTAATGAATGCCTCTACAAATCTTGTTATGGTCAAAACCACGCCAGACTTACCGTTTTTGAGAAAAAATATGTGTATCGCACAATAACATACATATTTTTACATATTTTCAGCTAAAAGTATGGCATATATTGGTTTATTTCCATTTTCTCGGAAACTACTAGGCCTAGAATTAAGATTTTTGGTTTAAAATGTTCGTAATGAATGCCTCTACAAATCTTGTTATGGTCAAAACCACGCCAGACTTACCGTTTTTGAGAAAAAATATGTGCATCGCACAATAACATACATATTTTTAGCTAAAAGTATGGCATAATTTGGTTTATTTTCATTTTCTCGGAAACTACTAGGCCTAGAATTAAGATTTTTGGTTTAAAATGTTCGTAATGAATGCCTCTACAAATCTTGTTATGGTCAAAACCACGCCAGACTTACCGTTTTTGAGAAAAAATATGTGTATCGCACAATAACATACATATTTTTAGCTAAAAGTATGGCATAATTTGGTTTATTTTCATTTTCTCGGAAACTACTAGGCCTAGAATTAAGATTTTTGGTTTAAAATGTTCGTAATGAATGCCTCTACAAATCTTGTTATGGTCAAAACCACGCCAGACTTACCGTTTTTGAGAAAAAATATGTGCATCGCACAATAACATACATATTTTTACATATTTTTAGCTAAAAGTATGGCATAATTTGGTTTATTTTCATTTTCTCGGAAACTACTAGGCCTAGAATTAAGATTTTTGGTTTAAAATGTTCGTAATGAATGCCTCTAAAAATCTTGTTATGGTCAAAACCACGCCAGACTTACCGTTTTTGAGAAAAAATATGTGCATCGCACAATAACATACATATTTTTAGCTAAAAGTATGGCATAATTTGGTTTATTTCCATTTTCTCGGAAACTACTAGGCCTAGAATTAAGATTTTTGGTTTAAAATGTTCGTAATGAATGCCTCTACAAATCTTGTTATGGTCAAAACCACGCCAGAATTACCGTTTTTGAGAAAAAATATGTGCATCGCACAATAACATACATATTTTTACATATTTTTAGCTAAAAGTATGGCATAATTTGGTTTATTTTCATTTTCTCGGAAACTACTAGGCCTAGAATTAAGATTTTTGGTTTAAAATGTTCGTAATGAATGCCTCTACAAATCTTGTTATGGTCAAAACCACTCCAGACTTACCGTTTTTGAGAAAAAATATGTGCATCGCACAATAACATACATATTTTTAGCTAAAAGTATGGCATAATTTGGTTTATTTTCATTTTCTCGGAAACTACTAGGCCTAGAATTAAGATTTTTGGTTTAAAATGTTCGTAATGAATGCCTCTACAAATCTTGTTATGGTCAAAACCACGCCAGACTTACCGTTTTTGAGAAAAAATATGTGTATCGCACAATAACATACATATTTTTACATATTTTCAGCTAAAAGTATGGCATAATTTGGTTTATTTCCATTTTCTCGGAAACTACTAGGCCTAGAATTAAGATTTTTGGTTTAAAATGTTCGTAATGAATGCCTCTACAAATCTTGTTATGGTCAAAACCACGCCAGACTTACCCTTTTTGAGAAAAAATATGTGCATCGCACAATAACATACATATTTTTAGCTAAAAGTATGGCATAATTTGGTTTATTTCCATTTTCTCGGAAACTACTAGGCCTAGAATTAAGATTTTTGGTTTAAAATGTTCGTAATGAATGCCTCTACAAATCTTGTTATGGTCAAAACCACGCCAGACTTACCGTTTTTGAGAAAAAATATGTGTATCGCACAATAACATACATATTTTTACATATTTTCAGCTAAAAGTATGGCATAATTTGGTTTATTTCCATTTTCTCGGAAACTACTAGGCCTAGAATTAAGATTTTTGGTTTAAAATGTTCGTAATGAATGCCTCTACAAATCTTGTTATGGTCAAAACCACGCCAGACTTACCGTTTTTGAGAAAAAATATGTGCATCGCACAATAACATACATATTTTTAGCTAAAAGTATGGCATAATTTGGTTTATTTCCATTTTCTCGGAAACTACTAGGCCTAGAATTAAGATTTTTGGTTTAAAATGTTCGTAATGAATGCCTCTACAAATCTTGTTATGGTCAGAACCACGCCAGACTTACCGTTTTTGAGAAAAAATATGTGCATCGCACAATAACATACATATTTTTACATATTTTTAGCTAAAAGTATGGCATAATTTGGTTTATTTTCATTTTCTCGGAAACTACTAGGCCTAGAATTAAGATTTTTGGTTTAAAATGTTCGTAATGAACGCCTCTACAAATCTTGTTATGGTCAAAACCACTCCAGACTTACCGTTTTTGAGAAAAAATATGTGCATCGCACAATAACATACATATTTTTAGCTAAAAGTAT
Organism: Myathropa florea; assembly: GCA_930367185.1. Taxonomy (NCBI): domain Eukaryota; kingdom Metazoa; phylum Arthropoda; class Insecta; order Diptera; family Syrphidae; genus Myathropa; species Myathropa florea. Next base: position 37,119,408 of record OV884003.1, read on the forward strand.
GGCATAATTTGGTTTATTTTCATTTTCTCGGAAACTACTAGGCCTAGAATTAAGATTTTTGGTTTAAAATGTTCGTAATGAATGCCTCTACAAATCTTGTTATGGTCAAAACCACGCCAGACTTACCGTTTTTGAGAAAAAATATGTGTATCGCACAATAACATACATATTTTTACATATTTTCAGCTAAAAGTATGGCATAATTTGGTTTATTTCCATTTTCTCGGAAACTACTAGGCCTAGAATTAAGATTTTTGGTTTAAAATGTTAGTAATGAATGCCTCTACAAATCTTGTTATGGTCAAAACCACGCCAGACTTACCGTTTTTGAGAAAAAATATGTGCATCGCACAATAACATACATATTTTTAGCTAAAAGTATGTCATAATTTGGTTTATTTTCATTTTCTCGGAAACTACTAGGCCTAGAATTAAGATTTTTGGTTTAAAATGTTCGTAATGAATGCCTCTACAAATCTTGTTATGGTCAAAACCACGCCAGACTTACCGTTTTTGAGAAAAAATATGTGTATCGCACAATAACATACATATTTTTACATATTTTCAGCTAAAAGTATGGCATAATTTGGTTTATTTCCATTTTCTCGGAAACTACTAGGCCTAGAATTAAGATTTTTGGTTTAAAATGTTCGTAATGAATGCCTCTACAAATCTTGTTATGGTCAAAACCACGCCAGACTTACCGTTTTTGAGAAAAAATATGTGCATCGCACAATAACATACATATTTTTAGCTAAAAGTATGGCATAATTTGGTTTATTTCCATTTTCTCGGAAACTACTAGGCCTAGAATTAAGATTTTTGGTTTAAAATGTTCGTAATGAATGCCTCTACAAATCTTGTTATGGTCAAAACCACGCCAGACTTACCGTTTTTGAGAAAAAATATGTGCATCGCACAATAACATACATATTTTTAGCTAAAAGTATGGCATAATTTGGTTTATTTCCATTTTCTCGGAAACTACTAGGCCTAGAATTAAGATTTTTGGTTTAAAATGTTCGTAATGAATGCCTCTACAAATCTTGTTATGGTCAAAACCACGCCAGACTTACCGTTTTTGAGAAAAAATATGTGCATCGCACAATAACATACATATTTTTACATATTTTTAGCTAAAAGTATGGCATAATTTGGTTTATTTTCATTTTCTCGGAAACTACTAGGCCTAGAATTAAGATTTTTGGTTTAAAATGTTCGTAATGAATGCCTCTACAAATCTTGTTATGGTCAAAACCACGCCAGACTTACCGTTTTTGAGAAAAAATATGTGCATCGCACAATAACATACATATTTTTAGCTAAAAGTATGGCATAATTTGGTTTATTTTCATTTTCTCGGAAACTACTAGGCCTAGAATTAAGATTTTTGGTTTAAAATGTTCGTAATGAATGCCTCTACAAATCTTGTTATGGTCAAAACCACGCCAGACTTACCGTTTTTGAGAAAAAATATGTGCATCGCACAATAACATACATATTTTTACATATTTTCAGCTAAAAGTATGGCATAATTTGGTTTATTTCCATTTTCTCGGAAACTACTAGGCCTAGAATTAAGATTTTTGGTTTAAAATGTTCGTAATGAATGCCTCTACAAATCTTGTTATGGTCAAAACCACGCCAGACTTACCGTTTTTGAGAAAAAATATGTGCATCGCACAATAACATACATATTTTTACATATTTTCAGCTAAAAGTATGGCATAATTTGGTTTATTTCCATTTTCTCGGAAACTACTAGGCCTAGAATTAAGATTTTTGGTTTAAAATGTTCGTAATGAATGCCTCTACAAATCTTGTTATGGTCAAAACCACGCCAGACTTACCGTTTTTGAGAAAAAATATGTGTATCGCACAATAACATACATATTTTTACATATTTTCAGCTAAAAGTATGGCATAATTTGGTTTATTTCCATTTTCTCGGAAACTACTAGGCCTAGAATTAAGATTTTTGGTTTAAAATGTTCGTAATGAATGCCTCTACAAATCTTGTTATGGTCAAAACCACGCCAGACTTACCGTTTTTGAGAAAAAATATGTGCATCGCACAATAACATACATATTTTTAGCTAAAAGTATGGCATAATTTGGTTTATTTTCATTTTCTCGGAAACTACTAGGTCTAGAATTAAGATTTTTGGTTTAAAATGTTCGTAATGAATGCCTCTACAAATCTTGTTATGGTCAAAACCACGCCAGACTCACCGTTTTTGAGAAAAAATATGTGTATCGCACAATAACATACATATTTTTACATATTTTCAGCTAAAAGTATGGCATAATTTGGTTTATTTCCATTTTCTCGGAAACTACTAGGCCTAGAATTAAGATTTTTGGTTTAAAATGTTCGTAATGAATGCCTCTACAAATCTTGTTATGGTCAAAACCACGCCAGACTTACCGTTTTTGAGAAAAAATATGTGTATCGCACAATAACATACATATTTTTACATATTTTCAGCTAAAAGTATGGCATAATTTGGTTTATTTCCATTTTCTCGGAAACTACTAGGCCTAGAATTAAGATTTTTGGTTTAAAATGTTCGTAATGAATGCCTCTACAAATCTTGTTATGGTCAAAACCACGCCAGACTTACCGTTTTTGAGAAAAAATATGTGCATCGCACAATAACATACATATTTTTACATATTTTTAGCTAAAAGTATGGCATAATTTGGTTTATTTTCATTTTCTCGGAAACTACTAGGCCTAGAATTAAGATTTTTGGTTTAAAATGTTCGTAATGAATGCCTCTACAAATCTTGTTATGGTCAAAACCACGCCAGACTTACCGTTTTTGAGAAAAAATATGTGCATCGCACAATAACATACATATTTTTAGCTAAAAGTATGGCATAATTTGGTTTATTTTCATTTTCTCGGAAACTACTAGGCCTAGAATTACGATTTTTGGTTTAAAATGTTCGTAATGAATGCCTCTACAAATCTTGTTATGGTCAAAACCACGCCAGACTTACCGTTTTTGAGAAAAAATATGTGCATCGCACAATAACATACATATTTTTAGCTAAAAGTATGGCATAATTTGGTTTATTTCCATTTTCTCGGAAACTACTAGGCCTAGAATTAAGATTTTTGGTTTAAAATGTTCGTAATGAATGCCTCTACAAATCTTGTTATGGTCAAAACCACGCCAGACTTACCGTTTTTGAGAAAAAATATGTGCATCGCACAATAACATACATATTTTTACATATTTTTAGCTAAAAGTATGGCATAATTTGGTTTATTTTCATTTTCTCGGAAACTACTAGGCCTAGAATTAAGATTTTTGGTTTAAAATGTTCGTAATGAATGCCTCTACAAATCTTGTTATGGTCAAAACCACGCCAGACTTACCGTTTTTGAGAAAAAATATGTGCATCGCACAATAACATACATATTTTTACATATTTTTAGCTAAAAGTATGGCATAATTTGGTTTATTTTCATTTTCTCGGAAACTACTAGGCCTAGAATTAAGATTTTTGGTTTAAAATGTTCGTAATGAATGCCTCTACAAATCTTGTTATGGTCAAAACCACGCCAGACTTACCGTTTTTGAGAAAAAATATGTGCATCGCACAATAACATACATATTTTTAGCTAAAAGTATGGCATAATTTGGTTTATTTTCATTTTCTCGGAAACTACTAGGCCTAGAATTACGATTTTTGGTTTAAAATGTTCGTAATGAATGCCTCTACAAATCTTGTTATGGTCAAAACCACGCCAGACTTACCGTTTTTGAGAAAAAATATGTGCATCGCACAATAACATACATATTTTTAGCTAAAAGTATGGCATAATTTGGTTTATTTCCATTTTCTCGGAAACTACTAGGCCTAGAATTAAGATTTTTGGTTTAAAATGTTCGTAATGAATGCCTCTACAAATCTTGTTATGGTCAAAACCACGCCAGACTTACCGTTTTTGAGAAAAAATATGGGCATCGCACAATAACATACATATTTTTACATATTTTTAGCTAAAAGTATGGCATAATTTGGTTTATTTTCATTTTCTCGGAAACTACTAGGCCTAGAATTAAGATTTTTGGTTTAAAATGTTCGTAATGAATGCCTCTACAAATCTTGTTATGGTCAAAACCACGCCAGACTTACCGTTTTTGAGAAAAAATATGTGCATCGCACAATAACATACATATTTTTAGCTAAAAGTATGGCATAATTTGGTTTATTTTCATTTTCTCGGAAACTACTAGGCCTAGAATTAAGATTTTTGGTTTAAAATGTTCGTAATGAATGCCTCTACAAATCTTGTTATGGTCAAAACCACGCCAGACTTACCGTTTTTGAGAAAAAATATGTGCATCGCACAATAACATACATATTTTTACATATTTTCAGCTAAAAGTATGGCATAATTTGGTTTATTTCCATTTTCTCGGAAACTACTAGGCCTAGAATTAAGATTTTTGGTTTAAAATGTTCGTAATGAATGCCTCTACAAATCTTGTTATGGTCAAAACCACGCCAGACTTACCGTTTTTGAGAAAAAATATGTGCATCGCACAATAACATACATATTTTTACATATTTTCAGCTAAAAGTATGGCATAATTTGGTTTATTTCCATTTTCTCGGAAACTACTAGGCCTAGAATTAAGATTTTTGGTTTAAAATGTTCGTAATGAATGCCTCTACAAATCTTGTTATGGTCAAAACCACGCCAGACTTACCGTTTTTGAGAAAAAATATGTGTATCGCACAATAACATACATATTTTTACATATTTTCAGCTAAAAGTATGGCATAATTTGGTTTATTTCCATTTTCTCGGAAACTACTAGGCCTAGAATTAAGATTTTTGGTTTAAAATGTTCGTAATGAATGCCTCTACAAATCTTGTTATGGTCAAAACCACGCCAGACTTACCGTTTTTGAGAAAAAATATGTGCATCGCACAATAACATACATATTTTTAGCTAAAAGTATGGCATAATTTGGTTTATTTTCATTTTCTCGGAAACTACTAGGTCTAGAATTAAGATTTTTGGTTTAAAATGTTCGTAATGAATGCCTCTACAAATCTTGTTATGGTCAAAACCACGCCAGACTCACCGTTTTTGAGAAAAAATATGTGTATCGCACAATAACATACATATTTTTACATATTTTCAGCTAAAAGTATGGCATAATTTGGTTTATTTCCATTTTCTCGGAAACTACTAGGCCTAGAATTAAGATTTTTGGTTTAAAATGTTCGTAATGAATGCCTCTACAAATCTTGTTATGGTCAAAACCACGCCAGACTTACCGTTTTTGAGAAAAAATATGTGTATCGCACAATAACATACATATTTTTACATATTTTCAGCTAAAAGTATGGCATAATTTGGTTTATTTCCATTTTCTCGGAAACTACTAGGCCTAGAATTAAGATTTTTGGTTTAAAATGTTCGTAATGAATGCCTCTACAAATCTTGTTATGGTCAAAACCACGCCAGACTTACCCTTTTTGAGAAAAAATATGTGCATCGCACAATAACATACATATTTTTAGCTAAAAGTATGGCATAATTTGGTTTATTTTCATTTTCTCGGAAACTACTAGGCCTAGAATTAAGATTTTTGGTTTAAAATGTTCGTAATGAATGCCTCTACAAATCTTGTTATGGTCAAAACCACGCCAGACTTACCGTTTTTGAGAAAAAATATGTGCATCGCACAATAACATACATATTTTTAGCTAAAAGTATGGCATAATTTGGTTTATTTTCATTTTCTCGGAAACTACTAGGCCTAGAATTAAGATTTTTGGTTTAAAATGTTCGTAATGAATGCCTCTACAAATCTTGTTATGGTCAAAACCACGCCAGACTTACCGTTTTTGAGAAAAAATATGTGTATCGCACAATAACATACATATTTTTACATATTTTCAGCTAAAAGTATGGCATAATTTGGTTTATTTCCATTTTCTCGGAAACTACTAGGCCTAGAATTAAGATTTTTGGTTTAAAATGTTCGTAATGAATGCCTCTACAAATCTTGTTATGGTCAAAACCACGCCAGACTTACCGTTTTTGAGAAAAAATATGTGTATCGCACAATAACATACATATTTTTACATATTTTCAGCTAAAAGTATGGCATAATTTGGTTTATTTCCATTTTCTCGGAAACTACTAGGCCTAGAATTAAGATTTTTGGTTTAAAATGTTCGTAATGAATGCCTCTACAAATCTTGTTATGGTCAAAACCACGCCAGACTTACCGTTTTTGAGAAAAAATATGTGCATCGCACAATAACATACATATTTTTAGCTAAAAGTATGGCATAATTTGGTTTATTTTCATTTTCTCGGAAACTACTAGGCCTAGAATTAAGATTTTTGGTTTAAAATGTTCGTAATGAATGCCTCTACAAATCTTGTTATGGTCAAAACCACGCCAGACTTACCGTTTTTGAGAAAAAATATGTGCATCGCACAATAACATACATATTTTTACATATTTTCAGCTAAAAGTATGGCATAATTTGGTTTATTTCCATTTTCTCGGAAACTACTAGGCCTAGAATTAAGATTTTTGGTTTAAAATGTTCGTAATGAATGCCTCTACAAATCTTGTTATGGTCAAAACCGCGCCAGACTTACCCTTTTTGAGAAAAAATATGTGCATCGCACAATAACATACATATTTTTAGCTAAAAGTATGGCATAATTTGGTTTATTTCCATTTTCTCGGAAACTACTAGGCCTAGAATTAAGATTTTTGGTTTAAAATGTTCGTAATGAATGCCTCTACAAATCTTGTTATGGTCAAAACCACGCCAGACTTACCGTTTTTGAGAAAAAATATGTGCATCGCACAATAACATACATATTTTTACATATTTTCAGCTAAAAGTATGGCATAATTTGGTTTATTTCCATTTTCTCGGAAACTACTAGGCCTAGAATTAAGATTTTTGGTTTAAAATGTTCGTAATGAATGCCTCTACAAATCTTGTTATGGTCAAAACCACGCCAGACTTACCGTTTTTGAGAAAAAATATGTGTATCGCACAATAACATACATATTTTTACATATTTTCAGCTAAAAGTATGGCATAATTTGGTTTATTTCCATTTTCTCGGAAACTACTAGGCCTAGAATTAAGATTTTTGGTTTAAAATGTTCGTAATGAATGCCTCTACAAATCTTGTTATGGTCAAAACCACGCCAGACTTACCCTTTTTGAGAAAAAATATGTGCATCGCACAATAACATACATATTTTTAGCTAAAAGTATGGCATAATTTGGTTTATTTTCATTTTCTCGGAAACTACTAGGTCTAGAATTAAGATTTTTGGTTTAAAATGTTCGTAATGAATGCCTCTACAAATCTTGTTATGGTCAAAACCACGCCAGACTCACCGTTTTTGAGAAAAAATATGTGTATCGCACAATAACATACATATTTTTACATATTTTCAGCTAAAAGTATGGCATAATTTGGTTTATTTCCATTTTCTCGGAAACTACTAGGCCTAGAATTAAGATTTTTGGTTTAAAATGTTCGTAATGAATGCCTCTACAAATCTTGTTATGGTCAAAACCACGCCAGACTTACCGTTTTTGAGAAAAAATATGTGTATCGCACAATAACATACATATTTTTACATATTTTCAGCTAAAAGTATGGCATAATTTGGTTTATTTCCATTTTCTCGGAAACTACTAGGCCTAGAATTAAGATTTTTGGTTTAAAATGTTCGTAATGAATGCCTCTACAAATCTTGTTATGGTCAAAACCACGCCAGACTTACCGTTTTTGAGAAAAAATATGTGCATCGCACAATAACATACATATTTTTAGCTAAAAGTATGGCATAATTTGGTTTATTTTCATTTTCTCGGAAACTACTAGGCCTAGAATTAAGATTTTTGGTTTAAAATGTTCGTAATGAATGCCTCTACAAATCTTGTTATGGTCAAAACCACGCCAGACTTACCGTTTTTGAGAAAAAATATGTGCATCGCACAATAACATACATATTTTTACATATTTTCAGCTAAAAGTATGGCATAATTTGGTTTATTTCCATTTTCTCGGAAACTACTAGGCCTAGAATTAAGATTTTTGGTTTAAAATGTTCGTAATGAATGCCTCTACAAATCTTGTTATGGTCAAAACCGCGCCAGACTTACCCTTTTTGAGAAAAAATATGTGCATCGCACAATAACATACATATTTTTAGCTAAAAGTATGGCATAATTTGGTTTATTTCCATTTTCTCGGAAACTACTAGGCCTAGAATTAAGATTTTTGGTTTAAAATGTTCGTAATGAATGCCTCTACAAATCTTGTTATGGTCAAAACCACGCCAGACTTACCGTTTTTGAGAAAAAATATGTGCATCGCACAATAACATACATATTTTTACATATTTTCAGCTAAAAGTATGGCATAATTTGGTTTATTTCCATTTTCTCGGAAACTACTAGGCCTAGAATTAAGATTTTTGGTTTAAAATGTTCGTAATGAATGCCTCTACAAATCTTGTTATGGTCAAAACCACGCCAGACTTACCGTTTTTGAGAAAAAATATGTGTATCGCACAATAACATACATATTTTTACATATTTTCAGCTAAAAGTATGGCATAATTTGGTTTATTTCCATTTTCTCGGAAACTACTAGGCCTAGAATTAAGATTTTTGGTTTAAAATGTTCGTAATGAATGCCTCTACAAATCTTGTTATGGTCAAAACCACGCCAGACTTACCCTTTTTGAGAAAAAATATGTGCATCGCACAATAACATACATATTTTTAGCTAAAAGTATGGCATAATTTGGTTTATTTTCATTTTCTCGGAAACTACTAGGTCTAGAATTAAGATTTTTGGTTTAAAATGTTCGTAATGAATGCCTCTACAAATCTTGTTATGGTCAAAACCACGCCAGACTCACCGTTTTTGAGAAAAAATATGTGTATCGCACAATAACATACATATTTTTACATATTTTCAGCTAAAAGTATGGCATAATTTGGTTTATTTCCATTTTCTCGGAAACTACTAGGCCTAGAATTAAGATTTTTGGTTTAAAATGTTCGTAATGAATGCCTCTACAAATCTTGTTATGGTCAAAACCACGCCAGACTTACCGTTTTTGAGAAAAAATATGTGTATCGCACAATAACATACATATTTTTACATATTTTCAGCTAAAAGTATGGCATAATTTGGTTTATTTCCATTTTCTCGGAAACTACTAGGCCTAGAATTAAGATTTTTGGTTTAAAATGTTCGTAATGAATGCCTCTACAAATCTTGTTATGGTCAAAACCACGCCAGACTTACCCTTTTTGAGAAAAAATATGTGCATCGCACAATAACATACATATTTTTAGCTAAAAGTATGGCATAATTTGGTTTATTTTCATTTTCTCGGAAACTACTAGGCCTAGAATTAAGATTTTTGGTTTAAAATGTTCGTAATGAATGCCTCTACAAATCTTGTTATGGTCAAAACCACGCCAGACTTACCGTTTTTGAGAAAAAATATGTGCATCGCACAATAACATACATATTTTTAGCTAAAAGTATGGCATAATTTGGTTTATTTTCATTTTCTCGGAAACTACTAGGCCTAGAATTAAGATTTTTGGTTTAAAATGTTCGTAATGAATGCCTCTACAAATCTTGTTATGGTCAAAACCACGCCAGACTTACCGTTTTTGAGAAAAAATATGTGTATCGCACAATAACATACATATTTTTACATATTTTCAGCTAAAAGTATGGCATAATTTGGTTTATTTCCATTTTCTCGGAAACTACTAGGCCTAGAATTAAGATTTTTGGTTTAAAATGTTCGTAATGAATGCCTCTACAAATCTTGTTATGGTCAAAACCACGCCAGACTTACCGTTTTTGAGAAAAAATATGTGTATCGCACAATAACATACATATTTTTACATATTTTCAGCTAAAAGTATGGCATAATTTGGTTTATTTCCATTTTCTCGGAAACTACTAGGCCTAGAATTAAGATTTTTGGTTTAAAATGTTCGTAATGAATGCCTCTACAAATCTTGTTATGGTCAAAACCACGCCAGACTTACCCTTTTTGAGAAAAAATATGTGCATCGCACAATAACATACATATTTTTAGCTAAAAGTATGGCATAATTTGGTTTATTTTCATTTTCTCGGAAACTACTAGGCCTAGAATTAAGATTTTTGGTTTAAAATGTTCGTAATGAATGCCTCTACAAATCTTGTTATGGTCAAAACCACGCCAGACTTACCGTTTTTGAGAAAAAATATGTGCATCGCACAATAACATACATATTTTTACATATTTTCAGCTAAAAGTATGGCATAATTTGGTTTATTTCCATTTTCTCGGAAACTACTAGGCCTAGAATTAAGATTTTTGGTTTAAAATGTTCGTAATGAATGCCTCTACAAATCTTGTTATGGTCAAAACCGCGCCAGACTTACCCTTTTTGAGAAAAAATATGTGCATCGCACAATAACATACATATTTTTAGCTAAAAGTATGGCATAATTTGGTTTATTTTCATTTTCTCGGAAACTACTAGGCCTAGAATTAAGATTTTTGGTTTAAAATGTTCGTAATGAATGCCTCTACAAATCTTGTTATGGTCAAAACCACGCCAGACTTACCGTTTTTGAGAAAAAATATGTGCATCGCACAATAACATACATATTTTTAGCTAAAAGTATGGCATAATTTGGTTTATTTTCATTTTCTCGGAAACTACTAGGTCTAGAATTAAGATTTTTGGTTTAAAATGTTCGTAATGAATGCCTCTACAAATCTTGTTATGGTCAAAACCACGCCAGACTTACCGTTTTTGAGAAAAAATATGTGTATCGCACAATAACATACATATTTTTACATATTTTCAGCTAAAAGTATGGCATAATTTGGTTTATTTCCATTTTCTCGGAAACTACTAGGCCTAGAATTAAGATTTTTGGTTTAAAATGTTCGTAATGAATGCCTCTACAAATCTTGTTATGGTCAAAACCACGCCAGACTTACCGTTTTTGAGAAAAAATATGTGTATCGCACAATAACATACATATTTTTACATATTTTCAGCTAAAAGTATGGCATAATTTGGTTTATTTCCATTTTCTCGGAAACTACTAGGCCTAGAATTAAGATTTTTTGGTTTAAAATGTTCGTAATGAATGCCTCTACAAATCTTGTTATGGTCAAAACCACGCCAGACTTACCCTTTTTGAGAAAAAATATGTGCATCGCACAATAACATACATATTTTTAGCTAAAAGTATGGCATAATTTGGTTTATTTTCATTTTCTCGGAAACTACTAGGCCTAGAATTAAGATTTTTGGTTTAAAATGTTCGTAATGAATGCCTCTACAAATCTTGTTATGGTCAAAACCACGCCAGACTTACCGTTTTTGAGAAAAAATATGTGCATCGCACAATAACATACATATTTTTAGCTAAAAGTATGGCATAATTTGGTTTATTTTCATTTTCTCGGAAACTACTAGGCCTAGAATTAAGATTTTTGGTTTAAAATGTTCGTAATGAATGCCTCTACAAATCTTGTTATGGTCAAAACCACGCCAGACTTACCGTTTTTGAGAAAAAATATGTGTATCGCACAATAACATACATATTTTTACATATTTTCAGCTAAAAGTATGGCATAATTTGGTTTATTTCCATTTTCTCGGAAACTACTAGGCCTAGAATTAAGATTTTTGGTTTAAAATGTTCGTAATGAATGCCTCTACAAATCTTGTTATGGTCAAAACCACGCCAGACTTACCGTTTTTGAGAAAAAATATGTGTATCGCACAATAACATACATATTTTTACATATTTTCAGCTAAAAGTATGGCATAATTTGGTTTATTTCCATTTTCTCGGAAACTACTAGGCCTAGAATTAAGATTTTTGGTTTAAAATGTTCGTAATGAATGCCTCTACAAATCTTGTTATGGTCAAAACCACGCCAGACTTACCGTTTTTGAGAAAAAATATGTGCATCGCACAATAACATACATATTTTTAGCTAAAAGTATGGCATAATTTGGTTTATTTTCATTTTCTCGGAAACTACTAGGCCTAGAATTAAGATTTTTGGTTTAAAATGTTCGTAATGAATGCCTCTACAAATCTTGTTATGGTCAAAACCACGCCAGACTTACCGTTTTTGAGAAAAAATATGTGCATCGCACAATAACATACATATTTTTACATATTTTCAGCTAAAAGTATGGCATAATTTGGTTTATTTCCATTTTCTCGGAAACTACTAGGCCTAGAATTAAGATTTTTGGTTTAAAATGTTCGTAATGAATGCCTCTACAAATCTTGTTATGGTCAAAACCACGCCAGACTTACCCTTTTTGAGAAAATATATGTGCATCGCACAATAACATACATATTTTTAGCTAAAAGTATGGCATAATTTGGTTTATTTTCATTTTCTCGGAAACTACTAGGCCTAGAATTAAGATTTTTGGTTTAAAATGTTCGTAATGAATGCCTCTACAAATCTTGTTATGGTCAAAACCACGCCAGACTTACCGTTTTTGAGAAAAAATATGTGCATCGCACAATAACATACATATTTTTAGCTAAAAGTATGGCATAATTTGGTTTATTTTCATTTTCTCGGAAACTACTAGGCCTAGAATTAAGATTTTTGGTTTAAAATGTTCGTAATGAATGCCTCTACAAATCTTGTTATGGTCAAAACCACGCCAGACTTACCGTTTTTGAGAAAAAATATGTGTATCGCACAATAACATACATATTTTTACATATTTTCAGCTAAAAGTATGGCATAATTTGGTTTATTTCCATTTTCTCGGAAACTACTAGGCCTAGAATTAAGATTTTTGGTTTAAAATGTTCGTAATGAATGCCTCTACAAATCTTGTTATGGTCAAAACCACGTCAGACTTACCGTTTTTGAGAAAAAATATGTGTATCGCACAATAACATACATATTTTTACATATTTTCAGCTAAAAGTATGGCATAATTTGGTTTATTTTCATTTTCTCGGAAACTACTAGGAAAATATGTGCATCGCACAATAACATACATATTTTTACATATTTTCAGCTAAAAGTATGGCATAATTTGGTTTATTTCCATTTTCTCGGAAACTACTAGGCCTAGAATTAAGATTTTTGGTTTAAAATGTTCGTAATGAATGCCTCTACAAATCTTGTTATGGTCAAAACCACGCCAGACTTACCGTTTTTGAGAAAAAATATGTGCATCGCACAATAACATACATATTTTTAGCTAAAAGTATGGCATAATTTGGTTTATTTTCATTTTCTCGGAAACTACTAGGCCTAGAATTAAGATTTTTGGTTTAAAATGTTCGTAATGAATGCCTCTACAAATCTTGTTATGGTCAAAACCACGCCAGACTTACCGTTTTTGAGAAAAAATATGTGTATCGCACAATAACATACATATTTTTACATATTTTCAGCTAAAAGTATGGCATAATTTGGTTTATTTCCATTTTCTCGGAAACTACTAGGCCTAGAATTAAGATTTTTGGTTTAAAATGTTCGTAATGAATGCCTCTACAAATCTTGTTATGGTCAAAACCACGCCAGACTTACCGTTTTTGAGAAAAAATATGTGTATCGCACAATAACATACATATTTTTACATATTTTCAGCTAAAAGTATGGCATAATTTGGTTTATTTCCATTTTCTCGGAAACTACTAGGCCTAGAATTAAGATTTTTGGTTTAAAATGTTCGTAATGAATGCCTCTACAAATCTTGTTATGGTCAAAACCACGCCAGACTTACCGTTTTTGAGAAAAAATATGTGCATCGCACAATAACATACATATTTTTAGCTAAAAGTATGGCATAATTTGGTTTATTTTCATTTTCTCGGAAACTACTAGGCCTAGAATTAAGATTTTTGGTTTAAAATGTTCGTAATGAATGCCTCTACAAATCTTGTTATGGTCAAAACCACGCCAGACTTACCGTTTTTGAGAAAAAATATGTGCATCGCACAATAACATACATATTTTTACATATTTTCAGCTAAAAGTATGGCATAATTTGGTTTATTTCCATTTTCTCGGAAACTACTAGGCCTAGAATTAAGATTTTTGGTTTAAAATGTTCGTAATGAATGCCTCTACAAATCTTGTTATGGTCAAAACCACGCCAGACTTACCCTTTTTGAGAAAAAATATGTGCATCGCACAATAACATACATATTTTTAGCTAAAAGTATGGCATAATTTGGTTTATTTTCATTTTCTCGGAAACTACTAGGCCTAGAATTAAGATTTTTGGTTTAAAATGTTCGTAATGAATGCCTCTACAAATCTTGTTATGGTCAAAACCACGCCAGACTTACCGTTTTTGAGAAAAAATATGTGCATCGCACAATAACATACATATTTTTAGCTAAAAGTATGGCATAATTTGGTTTATTTTCATTTTCTCGGAAACTACTAGGCCTAGAATTAAGATTTTTGGTTTAAAATGTTCGTAATGAATGCCTCTACAAATCTTGTTATGGTCAAAACCACGCCAGACTTACCGTTTTTGAGAAAAAATATGTGTATCGCACAATAACATACATATTTTTACATATTTTCAGCTAAAAGTATGGCATAATTTGGTTTATTTCCATTTTCTCGGAAACTACTAGGCCTAGAATTAAGATTTTTGGTTTAAAATGTTCGTAATGAATGCCTCTACAAATCTTGTTATGGTCAAAACCACGTCAGACTTACCGTTTTTGAGAAAAAATATGTGTATCGCACAATAACATACATATTTTTACATATTTTCAGCTAAAAGTATGGCATAATTTGGTTTATTTTCATTTTCTCGGAAACTACTAGGAAAATATGTGCATCGCACAATAACATACATATTTTTACATATTTTCAGCTAAAAGTATGGCATAATTTGGTTTATTTCCATTTTCTCGGAAACTACTAGGCCTAGAATTAAGATTTTTGGTTTAAAATGTTCGTAATGAATGCCTCTACAAATCTTGTTATGGTCAAAACCACGCCAGACTTACCGTTTTTGAGAAAAAATATGTGTATCGCACAATAACATACATATTTTTACATATTTTCAGCTAAAAGTATGGCATAATTTGGTTTATTTCCATTTTCTCGGAAACTACTAGGCCTAGAATTAAGATTTTTGGTTTAAAATGTTCGTAATGAATGCCTCTACAAATCTTGTTATGGTCAAAACCACGCCAGACTTACCCTTTTTGAGAAAAAATATGTGCATTGCACAATAACATACATATTTTTAGCTAAAAGTATGGCATAATTTGGTTTATTTTCATTTTCTCGGAAACTACTAGGCCTAGAATTAAGATTTTTGGTTTAAAATGTTCGTAATGACTTTTTGAGAAAAAATATGTGTATCGCACAATAACATACATATTTTTACATATTTTCAGCTAAAAGTATGGCATAATTTGGTTTATTTCCATTTTCTCGGAAACTACTAGGCCTAGAATTAAGATTTTTGGTTTAAAATGTTCGTAATGAATGCCTCTACAAATCTTGTTATGGTCAAAACCACGCCAGACTTACCGTTTTTGAGAAAAAATATGTGCATCGCACAATAACATACATATTTTTAGCTAAAAGTATGGCATAATTTGGTTTATTTTCATTTTCTCGGAAACTACTAGGTCTAGAATTAAGATTTTTGGTTTAAAATGTTCGTAATGAATGCCTCTACAAATCTTGTTATGGTCAAAACCACGCCAGACTTACCGTTTTTGAGAAAAAATATGTGTATCGCACAATAACATACATATTTTTACATATTTTCAGCTAAAAGTATGGCATAATTTGGTTTATTTCCATTTTCTCGGAAACTACTAGGCCTAGAATTAAGATTTTTGGTTTAAAATGTTCGTAATGAATGCCTCTACAAATCTTGTTATGGTCAAAACCACGCCAGACTTACCGTTTTTGAGAAAAAATATGTGTATCGCACAATAACATACATATTTTTACATATTTTCAGCTAAAAGTATGGCATAATTTGGTTTATTTCCATTTTCTCGGAAACTACTAGGCCTAGAATTAAGATTTTTGGTTTAAAATGTTCGTAATGAATGCCTCTACAAATCTTGTTATGGTCAAAACCACGCCAGACTTACCCTTTTTGAGAAAAAATATGTGCATCGCACAATAACATACATATTTTTAGCTAAAAGTATGGCATAATTTGGTTTATTTTCATTTTCTCGGAAACTACTAGGCCTAGAATTAAGATTTTTGGTTTAAAATGTTCGTAATGAATGCCTCTACAAATCTTGTTATGGTCAAAACCACGCCAGACTTACCGTTTTTGAGAAAAAATATGTGCATCGCACAATAACATACATATTTTTAGCTAAAAGTATGGCATAATTTGGTTTATTTTCATTTTCTCGGAAACTACTAGGCCTAGAATTAAGATTTTTGGTTTAAAATGTTCGTAATGAATGCCTCTACAAATCTTGTTATGGTCAAAACCACGCCAGACTTACCGTTTTTGAGAAAAAATATGTGTATCGCACAATAACATACATATTTTTACATATTTTCAGCTAAAAGTATGGCATAATTTGGTTTATTTCCATTTTCTCGGAAACTACTAGGCCTAGAATTAAGATTTTTGGTTTAAAATGTTCGTAATGAATGCCTCTACAAATCTTGTTATGGTCAAAACCACGCCAGACTTACCGTTTTTGAGAAAAAATATGTGCATCGCACAATAACATACATATTTTTAGCTAAAAGTATGGCATAATTTGGTTTATTTTCATTTTCTCGGAAACTACTAGGCCTAGAATTAAGATTTTTGGTTTAAAATGTTCGTAATGAATGCCTCTACAAATCTTGTTATGGTCAAAACCACGCCAGACTTACCGTTTTTGAGAAAAAATATGTGTATCGCACAATAACATACATATTTTTACATATTTTCAGCTAAAAGTATGGCATAATTTGGTTTATTTCCATTTTCTCGGAAACTACTAGGCCTAGAATTAAGATTTTTGGTTTAAAATGTTCGTAATGAATGCCTCTACAAATCTTGTTATGGTCAAAACCACGCCAGACTTACCGTTTTTGAGAAAAAATATGTGCATCGCACAATAACATACATATTTTTAGCTAAAAGTATGGCATAATTTGGTTTATTTTCATTTTCTCGGAAACTACTAGGCCTAGAATTAAGATTTTTGGTTTAAAATGTTCGTAATGAATGCCTCTACAAATCTTGTTATGGTCAAAACCACGCCAGACTTACCGTTTTTGAGAAAAAATATGTGCATCGCACAATAACATACATATTTTTACATATTTTCAGCTAAAAGTATGGCATAATTTGGTTTATTTCCATTTTCTCGGAAACTACTAGGCCTAGAATTAAGATTTTTGGTTTAAAATGTTCGTAATGAATGCCTCTACAAATCTTGTTATGGTCAAAACCACGCCAGACTTACCGTTTTTGAGAAAAAATATGTGCATCGCACAATAACATACATATTTTTAGCTAAAAGTATGGCATAATTTGGTTTATTTTCATTTTCTCGGAAACTACTAGGCCTAGAATTAAGATTTTTGGTTTAAAATGTTCGTAATGAATGCCTCTACAAATCTTGTTATGGTCAAAACCACGCCAGACTTACCGTTTTTGAGAAAAAATATGTGCATCGCACAATAACATACATATTTTTACATAAAAGTATGGCATAATTTGGTTTATTTCCATTTTCTCGGAAACTACTAGGCCTAGAATTAAGATTTTTGGTTTAAAATGTTCGTAATGAATGCCTCTACAAATCTTGTTATGGTCAAAACCACGCCAGACTTACCGTTTTTGAGAAAAAATATGTGTATCGCACAATAACATACATATTTTTACATATTTTCAGCTAAAAGTATGGCATAATTTGGTTTATTTCCATTTTCTCGGAAACTACTAGGCCTAGAATTAAGATTTTTGGTTTAAAATGTTCGTAATGAATGCCTCTACAAATCTTGTTATGGTCAAAACCACGCCAGACTTACCGTTTTTGAGAAAAAATATGTGCATCGCACAATAACATACATATTTTTAGCTAAAAGTATGGCATAATTTGGTTTATTTTCATTTTCTCGGAAACTACTAGGCCTAGAATTAAGATTTTTGGTTTAAAATGTTCGTAATGAATGCCTCTACAAATCTTGTTATGGTCAAAACCACGCCAGACTTACCGTTTTTGAGAAAAAATATGTGTATCGCACAATAACATACATATTTTTACATATTTTCAGCTAAAAGTATGGCATAATTTGGTTTATTTCCATTTTCTCGGAAACTACTAGGCCTAGAATTAAGATTTTTGGTTTAAAATGTTCGTAATGAATGCCTCTACAAATCTTGTTATGGTCAAAACCACGTCAGACTTACCGTTTTTGAGAAAAAATATGTGTATCGCACAATAACATACATATTTTTACATATTTTCAGCTAAAAGTATGGCATAATTTGGTTTATTTTCATTTTCTCGGAAACTACTAGGCCTAGAATTAAGATTTTTGGTTTAAAATGTTCGTAATGAATGCCTCTACAAATCTTGTTATGGTCAAAACCACGCCAGACTTACCGTTTTTGAGAAAAAATATGTGCATCGCACAATAACATACATATTTTTACATATTTTCAGCTAAAAGTATGGCATAATTTGGTTTATTTCCATTTTCTCGGAAACTACTAGGCCTAGAATTAAGATTTTTGGTTTAAAATGTTCGTAATGAATGCCTCTACAAATCTTGTTATGGTCAAAACCACGCCAGACTTACCGTTTTTGAGAAAAAATATGTGCATCGCACAATAACATACATATTTTTAGCTAAAAGTATGGCATAATTTGGTTTATTTTCATTTTCTCGGAAACTACTAGGCCTAGAATTAAGATTTTTGGTTTAAAATGTTCGTAATGAATGCCTCTACAAATCTTGTTATGGTCAAAACCACGCCAGACTTACCGTTTTTGAGAAAAAATATGTGTATCGCACAATAACATACATATTTTTACATATTTTCAGCTAAAAGTATGGCATAATTTGGTTTATTTCCATTTTCTCGGAAGCTACTAGGCCTAGAATTAAGATTTTTGGTTTAAAATGTTCGTAATGAATGCCTCTACAAATCTTGTTATGGTCAAAACCACGCCAGACTTACCGTTTTTGAGAAAAAATATGTGCATCGCACAATAACATACATATTTTTAGCTAAAAGTATGGCATAATTTGGTTTATTTTCATTTTCTCGGAAACTACTAGGCCTAGAATTAAGATTTTTGGTTTAAAATGTTCGTAATGAATGCCTCTACAAATCTTGTTATGGTCAAAACCACGCCAGACTTACCGTTTTTGAGAAAAAATATGTGCATCGCACAATAACATACATATTTTTACATAATATCAGCTAAAAGTATGGCATAATTTGGTTTATTTCCATTTTCTCGGAAACTACTAGGCCTAGAATTAAGATTTTTGGTTTAAAATGTTCGTAATGAATGCCTCTACAAATCTTGTTATGGTCAAAACCACGCCAGACTTACCCTTTTTGAGAAAAAATATGTGCATCGCACAATAACATACATATTTTTAGCTAAAAGTATGGCATAATTTGGTTTATTTTCATTTTCTCGGAAACTACTAGGCCTAGAATTAAGATTTTTGGTTTAAAATGTTCGTAATGAATGCCTCTACAAATCTTGTTATGGTCAAAACCACGCCAGACTTACCGTTTTTGAGAAAGAATATGTGCATCGCACAATAACATACATATTTTTAGCTAAAAGTATGGCATAATTTGGTTTATTTTCATTTTCTCGGAAACTACTAGGCCTAGAATTAAGATTTTTGGTTTAAAATGTTCGTAATGAATGCCTCTACAAATCTTGTTATGGTCAAAACCACGCCAGACTTACCGTTTTTGAGAAAAAATATGTGTATCGCACAATAACATACATATTTTTACATATTTTCAGCTAAAAGTATGGCATAATTTGGTTTATTTCCATTTTCTCGGAAACTACTAGGCCTAGAATTAAGATTTTTGGTTTAAAATGTTCGTAATGAATGCCTCTACAAATCTTGTTATGGTCAAAACCACGTCAGACTTACCGTTTTTGAGAAAAAATATGTGTATCGCACAATAACATACATATTTTTACATATTTTCAGCTAAAAGTATGGCATAATTTGGTTTATTTTCATTTTCTCGGAAACTACTAGGCCTAGAATTAAGATTTTTGGTTTAAAATGTTCGTAATGAATGCCTCTACAAATCTTGTTATGGTCAAAACCACGCCAGACTTACCGTTTTTGAGAAAAAATATGTGCATCGCACAATAACATACATATTTTTACATATTTTCAGCTAAAAGTATGGCATAATTTGGTTTATTTCCATTTTCTCGGAAACTACTAGGCCTAGAATTAAGATTTTTGGTTTAAAATGTTCGTAATGAATGCCTCTACAAATCTTGTTATGGTCAAAACCACGCCAGACTTACCGTTTTTGAGAAAAAATATGTGCATCGCACAATAACATACATATTTTTAGCTAAAAGTATGGCATAATTTGGTTTATTTTCATTTTCTCGGAAACTACTAGGCCTAGAATTAAGATTTTTGGTTTAAAATGTTCGTAATGAATGCCTCTACAAATCTTGTTATGGTCAAAACCACGCCTGACTTACCGTTTTTGAGAAAAAATATGTGCATCGCACAATAACATACATATTTTTACATATTTTCAGCTAAAAGTATGGCATAATTTGGTTTATTTCCATTTTCTCGGAAACTACTAGGCCTAGAATTAAGATTTTTGGTTTAAAATGTTCGTAATGAATGCCTCTACAAATCTTGTTATGGTCAAAACCACGCCAGACTTACCCTTTTTGAGAAAAAATATGTGCATCGCACAATAACATACATATTTTTAGCTAAAAGTATGGCATAATTTGGTTTATTTTCATTTTCTCGGAAACTACTAGGCCTAGAATTAAGATTTTTGGTTTAAAATGTTCGTAATGAATGCCTCTACAAATCTTGTTATGGTCAAAACCACGCCAGACTTACCGTTTTTGAGAAAAAATATGTGCATCGCACAATAACATACATATTTTTAGCTAAAAGTATGGCATAATTTGGTTTATTTTCATTTTCTCGGAAACTACTAGGCCTAGAATTAAGATTTTTGGTTTAAAATGTTCGTAATGAATGCCTCTACAAATCTTGTTATGGTCAAAACCACGCCAGACTTACCGTTTTTGAGAAAAAATATGTGTATCGCACAATAACATACATATTTTTACATATTTTCAGCTAAAAGTATGGCATAATTTGGTTTATTTTCATTTTCTCGGAAACTACTAGGCCTAGAATTAAGATTTTTGGTTTAAAATGTTCGTAATGAATGCCTCTACAAATCTTGTTATGGTCAAAACCACGCCAGACTTACCGTTTTTGAGAAAAAATATGTGCATCGCACAATAACATACATATTTTTAGCTAAAAGTATGGCATAATTTGGTTTATTTTCATTTTCTCGGAAACTACTAGGCCTAGAATTAAGATTTTTGGTTTAAAATGTTCGTAATGAATGCCTCTACAAATCTTGTTATGGTCAAAACCACGCCAGACTTACCGTTTTTGAGAAAAAATATGTGTATCGCACAATAACATACATATTTTTACATATTTTCAGCTAAAAGTATGGCATAATTTGGTTTATTTCCATTTTCTCGGAAACTACTAGGCCTAGAATTAAGATTTTTGGTTTAAAATGTTCGTAATGAATGCCTCTACAAATCTTGTTATGGTCAAAACCACGCCAGACTTACCGTTTTTGAGAAAAAATATGTGCATCGCACAATAACATACATATTTTTACATATTTTCAGCTAAAAGTATGGCATAATTTGGTTTATTTCCATTTTCTCGGAAACTACTAGGCCTAGAATTAAGATTTTTGGTTTAAAATGTTCGTAATGAATGCCTCTACAAATCTTGTTATGGTCAAAACCACGCCAGACTTACCGTTTTTGAGAAAAAATATGTGCATCGCACAATAACATACATATTTTTACATATTTTTAGCTAAAAGTATGGCATAATTTGGTTTATTTTCATTTTCTCGGAAACTACTAGGCCTAGAATTAAGATTTTTGGTTTAAAATGTTCGTAATGAATGCCTCTACAAATCTTGTTATGGTCAAAACCACGCCAGACTTACCGTTTTTGAGAAAAAATATGTGCATCGCACAATAACATACATATTTTTAGCTAAAAGTATGGCATAATTTGGTTTATTTTCATTTTCTCGGAAACTACTAGGCCTAGAATTAAGATTTTTGGTTTAAAATGTTCGTAATGAATGCCTCTACAAATCTTGTTATGGTCAAAACCACGCCAGACTTACCGTTTTTGAGAAAAAATATGTGTATCGCACAATAACATACATATTTTTAGCTAAAAGTATGGCATAATTTGGTTTATTTCCATTTTCTCGGAAACTACTAGGCCTAGAATTAAGATTTTTGGTTTAAAATGTTCGTAATGAATGCCTCTACAAATCTTGTTATGGTCAAAACCACGCCAGACTTACCGTTTTTGAGAAAAAATATGTGCATCGCACAATAACATACATATTTTTACATATTTTTAGCTAAAAGTATGGCATAATTTGGTTTATTTTCATTTTCTCGGAAACTACTAGGCCTAGAATTAAGATTTTTGGTTTAAAATGTTCGTAATGAATGCCTCTACAAATCTTGTTATGGTCAAAACCACGCCAGACTTACCGTTTTTGAGAAAAAATATGTGCATCGCACAATAACATACATATTTTTACATATTTTTAGCTAAAAGTATGGCATAATTTGGTTTATTTTCATTTTCTCGGAAACTACTAGGCCTAGAATTAAGATTTTTGGTTTAAAATGTTCGTAATGAATGCCTCTACAAATCTTGTTATGGTCAAAACCACGCCAGACTTACCGTTTTTGAGAAAAAATATGTGCATCGCACAATAACATACATATTTTTAGCTAAAAGTATGGCATAATTTGGTTTATTTTCATTTTCTCGGAAACTACTAGGCCTAGAATTAAGATTTTTGGTTTAAAATGTTCGTAATGAATGCCTCTACAAATCTTGTTATGGTCAAAACCACGCCAGACTTACCGTTTTTGAGAAAAAATATGTGCATCGCACAATAACATACATATTTTTACATATTTTCAGCTAAAAGTATGGCATAATTTGGTTTATTTCCATTTTCTCGGAAACTACTAGGCCTAGAATTAAGATTTTTGGTTTAAAATGTTCGTAATGAATGCCTCTACAAATCTTGTTATGGTCAAAACCACGCCAGAATTACCGTTTTTGAGAAAAAATATGTGCATCGCACAATAACATACATATTTTTAGCTAAAAGTATGGCATAATTTGGTTTATTTCCATTTTCTCGGAAACTACTAGGCCTAGAATTAAGATTTTTGGTTTAAAATATTCGTAATGAATGCCTCTACAAATCTTGTTATGGTCAAAACCACGCCAGACTTACCGTTTTTGAGAAAAAATATGTGCATCGCACAATAACATACATATTTTTACATATTTTCAGCTAAAAGTATGGCATAATTTGGTTTATTTCCATTTTCTCGGAAACTACTAGGCCTAGAATTAAGATTTTTGGTTTAAAATGTTCGTAATGAATGCCTCTACAAATCTTGTTATGGTCAAAACCACGCCAGACTTACCGTTTTTGAGAAAAAATATGTGTATCGCACAATAACATACATATTTTTACATATTTTCAGCTAAAAGTATGGCATAATTTGGTTTATTTCCATTTTCTCGGAAACTACTAGGCCTAGAATTAAGATTTTTGGTTTAAAATGTTCGTAATGAATGCCTCTACAAATCTTGTTATGGTCAAAACCACGCCAGACTTACCGTTTTTGAGAAAAAATATGTGCATCGCACAATAACATATATATTTTTAGCTAAAAGTATGGCATAATTTGGTTTATTTTCATTTTCTCGGAAACTACTAGGCCTAGAATTAAGATTTTTGGTTTAAAATGTTCGTAATGAATGCCTCTACAAATCTTGTTATGGTCAAAACCACGCCAGACTTACCGTTTTTGAGAAAAAATATGTGTATCGCACAATAACATACATATTTTTACATATTTTCAGCTAAAAGTATGGCATAATTTGGTTTATTTTCATTTTCTCGGAAACTACTAGGCCTAGAATTAAGATTTTTGGTTTAAAATGTTCGTAATGAATGCCTCTACAAATCTTGTTATGGTCAAAACCACGCCAGACTTACCGTTTTTGAGAAAAAATATGTGTATCGCACAATAACATACATATTTTTAGCTAAAAGTATGGCATAATTTGGTTTATTTCCATTTTCTCGGAAACTACTAGGCCTAGAATTAAGATTTTTGGTTTAAAATGTTCGTAATGAATGCCTCTACAAATCTTGTTATGGTCAAAACCACGCCAGACTTACCGTTTTTGAGAAAAAATATGTGTATCGCACAATAACATACATATTTTTAGCTAAAAGTATGGCATAATTTGGTTTATTTCCATTTTCTCGGAAACTACTAGGCCTAGAATTAAGATTTTTGGTTTAAAATGTTCGTAATGAATGCCTCTACAAATCTTGTTATGGTCAAAACCACGCCAGACTTACCGTTTTTGAGAAAAAATATGTGCATCGCACAATAACATACATATTTTTAGCTAAAAGTATGGCATAATTTGGTTTATTTTCATTTTCTCGGAAACTACTAGGCCTAGAATTAAGATTTTTGGTTTAAAATGTTCGTAATGAATGCCTCTACAAATCTTGTTATGGTCAAAACCACGCCAGACTTACCGTTTTTGAGAAAAAATATGTGCATCGCACAATAACATACATATTTTTACATATTTTCAGCTAAAAGTATGGCATAATTTGGTTTATTTCCATTTTCTCGGAAACTACTAGGCCTAGAATTAAGATTTTTGGTTTAAAATGTTCGTAATGAATGCCTCTACAAATCTTGTTATGGTCAAAACCACGCCAGACTTACCGTTTTTGAGAAAAAATATGTGCATCGCACAATAACATACATATTTTTAGCTAAAAGTATGGCATAATTTGGTTTATTTTCATTTTCTCGGAAACTACTAGGCCTAGAATTAAGATTTTTGGTTTAAAATGTTCGTAATGAATGCCTCTACAAATCTTGTTATGGTCAAAACCACGCCAGACTTACCGTTTTTGAGAAAAAATATGTGCATCGCACAATAACATACATATTTTTAGCTAAAAGTATGGCATAATTTGGTTTATTTTCATTTTCTCGGAAACTACTAGGCCTAGAATTAAGATTTTTGGTTTAAAATGTTCGTAATGAATGCCTCTACAAATCTTGTTATGGTCAAAACCACGCCAGACTTACCGTTTTTGAGAAAAAATATGTGTATCGCACAATAACATACATATTTTTACATATTTTCAGCTAAAAGTATGGCATAATTTGGTTTATTTCCATTTTCTCGGAAACTACTAGGCCTAGAATTAAGATTTTTGGTTTAAAATGTTCGTAATGAATGCCTCTACAAATCTTGTTATGGTCAAAACCACGCCAGACTTACCGTTTTTGAGAAAAAATATGTGTATCGCACAATAACATACATATTTTTACATATTTTCAGCTAAAAGTATGGCATAATTTGGTTTATTTCCATTTTCTCGGAAACTACTAGGCCTAGAATTAAGATTTTTGGTTTAAAATGTTCGTAATGAATGCCTCTACAAATCTTGTTATGGTCAAAACCACGCCAGACTTACCGTTTTTGAGAAAAAATATGTGTATCGCACAATAACATACATATTTTTACATATTTTCAGCTAAAAGTATGGCATAATTTGGTTTATTTCCATTTTCTCGGAAACTACTAGGCCTAGAATTAAGATTTTTGGTTTAAAATGTTCGTAATGAATGCCTCTACAAATCTTGTTATGGTCAAAACCACGCCAGACTTACCGTTTTTGAGAAAAAATATGTGTATCGCACAATAACATACATATTTTTACATATTTTCAGCTAAAAGTATGGCATAATTTGGTTTATTTCCATTTTCTCGGAAACTACTAGGCCTAGAATTAAGATTTTTGGTTTAAAATGTTCGTAATGAATGCCTCTACAAATCTTGTTATGGTCAAAACCACGCCAGACTTACCGTTTTTGAGAAAAAATATGTGTATCGCACAATAACATACATATTTTTACATATTTTCAGCTAAAAGTATGGCATAATTTGGTTTATTTCCATTTTCTCGGAAACTACTAGGCCTAGAATTAAGATTTTTGGTTTAAAATGTTCGTAATGAATGCCTCTACAAATCTTGTTATGGTCAAAACCACGCCAGACTTACCGTTTTTGAGAAAAAATATGTGCATCGCACAATAACATACATATTTTTAGCTAAAAGTATGGCATAATTTGGTTTATTTTCATTTTCTCGGAAACTACTAGGCCTAGAATTAAGATTTTTGGTTTAAAATGTTCGTAATGAATGCCTCTACAAATCTTGTTATGGTCAAAACCACGCCAGACTTACCGTTTTTGAGAAAAAATATGTGTATCGCACAATAACATACATATTTTTACATATTTTCAGCTAAAAGTATGGCATAATTTGGTTTATTTCCATTTTCTCGGAAACTACTAGGCCTAGAATTAAGATTTTTGGTTTAAAATGTTCGTAATGAATGCCTCTACAAATCTTGTTATGGTCAAAACCACGCCAGACTTACCGTTTTTGAGAAAAAATATGTGTATCGCACAATAACATACATATTTTTACATATTTTCAGCTAAAAGTATGGCATAATTTGGTTTATTTCCATTTTCTCGGAAACTACTAGGCCTAGAATTAAGATTTTTGGTTTAAAATGTTCGTAATGAATGCCTCTACAAATCTTGTTATGGTCAAAACCACGCCAGACTTACCGTTTTTGAGAAAAAATATGTGTATCGCACAATAACATACATATTTTTACATATTTTCAGCTAAAAGTATGGCATAATTTGGTTTATTTCCATTTTCTCGGAAACTACTAGGCCTAGAATTAAGATTTTTGGTTTAAAATGTTCGTAATGAATGCCTCTACAAATCTTGTTATGGTCAAAACCACGCCAGACTTACCGTTTTTGAGAAAAAATATGTGTATCGCACAATAACATACATATTTTTACATATTTTCAGCTAAAAGTATGGCATAATTTGGTTTATTTTCATTTCCTCGGAAACTAGTAGGCCTAGAATTAAGATTTTTGGTTTAAAATGTTCGTAATGAATGCCTCTACAAATCTTGTTATGGTCAAAACCACGCCAGACTTACCGTTTTTGAGAAAAAATATGTGCATCGCACAATAACATACATATTTTTAGCTAAAAGTATGGCATAATTTGGTTTATTTTCATTTTCTCGGAAACTACTAGGCCTAGAATTAAGATTTTTGGTTTAAAATGTTCGTAATGAATGCCTCTACAAATCTTGTTATGGTCAAAACCACGCAAGACTTACCCTTTTTTCAGAAAAAATATGTGCATCGCACAATAACATACATATTTTTAGCTAAAAGTATTTCATAATTTGGTTTATTTTCATTTTCTCGGAAACTACTAGGCCTAGAATTAAGATTTTTGGTTTAAAATGTTCGTAATGAATGCCTCTACAAATCTTGTTATGGTCAAAACCACGCCAGACTTACCGTTTTTGAGAAAAAATATGTGTATCGCACAATAACATACATATTTTTACATATTTTCAGCTAAAAGTATGGCATAATTTGGTTTATTTCCATTTTCTCGGAAACTACTAGGCCTAGAATTAAGATTTTTGGTTTAAAATGTTCGTAATGAATGCCTCTACAAATCTTGTTATGGTCAAAACCACGCCAGACTTACCGTTTTTGAGAAAAAATATGTGTATCGCACAATAACATACATATTTTTACATATTTTCAGCTAAAAGTATGGCATAATTTGGTTTATTTCCATTTTCTCGGAAACTACTAGGCCTAGAATTAAGATTTTTGGTTTAAAATGTTCGTAATGAATGCCTCTACAAATCTTGTTATGGTCAAAACCACGCCAGACTTACCGTTTTTGAGAAAAAATATGTGCATCGCACAATAACATACATATTTTTAGCTAAAAGTATGGCATAATTTGGTTTATTTTCATTTTCTCGGAAACTACTAGGCCTAGAATTAAGATTTTTGGTTTAAAATGTTCGTAATGAATGCCTCTACAAATCTTGTTATGGTCAAAACCACGCCAGACTTACCGTTTTTGAGAAAAAATATGTGTATCGCACAATAACATACATATTTTTACATATTTTCAGCTAAAAGTATGGCATAATTTGGTTTATTTCCATTTTCTCGGAAACTACTAGGCCTAGAATTAAGATTTTTGGTTCAAAATGTTCGTAATGAATGCCTCTACAAATCTTGTTATGGTCAAAACCACGCCAGACTTACCGTTTTTGAGAAAAAATATGTGCATCGCACAATAACATACATATTTTTAGCTAAAAGTATGGCATAATTTGGTTTATTTTCATTTTCTCGGAAACTACTAGGCCTAGAATTAAGATTTTTGGTTTAAAATGTTCGTAATGAATGCCTCTACAAATCTTGTTATGGTCAAAACCACGCCAGACTTACCGTTTTTGAGAAAAAATATGTGTATCGCACAATAACATACATATTTTTACATATTTTCAGCTAAAAGTATGGCATAATTTGGTTTATTTCCATTTTCTCGGAAACTACTAGGCCTAGAATTAAGATTTTTGGTTTAAAATGTTCGTAATGAATGCCTCTACAAATCTTGTTCTGGTCAAAACCACGCCAGACTTACCGTTTTTGAGAAAAAATATGTGCATCGCACAATAACATACATATTTTTAGCTAAAAGTATGGCATAATTTGGTTTATTTTCATTTTCTCGGAAACTACTAGGCCTAGAATTAAGATTTTTGGTTTAAAATGTTCGTAATGAATGCCTCTACAAATCTTGTTATGGTCAAAACCACGCCAGACTTACCGTTTTTGAGAAAAAATATGTGTATCGCACAATAACATACATATTTTTACATATTTTCAGCTAAAAGTATGGCATAATTTGGTTTATTTCCATTTTCTCGGAAACTACTAGGCCTAGAATTAAGATTTTTGGTTTAAAATGTTCGTAATGAATGCCTCTACAAATCTTGTTATGGTCAAAACCACGCCAGACTTACCGTTTTTGAGAAAAAATATGTGCATCGCACAATAACATACATATTTTTAGCTAAAAGTATGGCATAATTTGGTTTATTTTCATTTTCTCGGAAACTACTAGGCCTAGAATTAAGATTTTTGGTTTAAAATGTTCGTAATGAATGCCTCTACAAATCTTGTTATGGTCAAAACCACGCCAGACTTACCGTTTTTGAGAAAAAATATGTGTATCGCACAATAACATACATATTTTTACATATTTTCAGCTAAAAGTATGGCATAATTTGGTTTATTTCCATTTTCTCGGAAACTACTAGGCCTAGAATTAAGATTTTTGGTTTAAAATGTTCGTAATGAATGCCTCTACAAATCTTGTTATGGTCAAAACCACGCCAGACTTACCGTTTTTGAGAAAAAATATGTGCATCGCACAATAACATACATATTTTTACATATTTTCAGCTAAAAGTATGGCATAATTTGGTTTATTTCCATTTTCTCGGAAACTACTAGGCCTAGAATTAAGATTTTTGGTTTAAAATGTTCGTAATGAATGCCTCTACAAATCTTGTTATGGTCAAAACCACGCCAGACTTACCGTTTTTGAGAAAATATATGTGTATCGCACAATAACATACATATTTTTACATATTTTCAGCTAAAAGTATGGCATAATTTGGTTTATTTTCATTTCCTCGGAAACTAGTAGGCCTAGAATTAAGATTTTTGGTTTAAAATGTTCGTAATGAATGCCTCTACAAATCTTGTTATGGTCAAAACCACGCCAGACTTACCGTTTTTGAGAAAAAATATGTGCATCGCACAATAACATACATATTTTTAGCTAAAAGTATGGCATAATTTGGTTTATTTTCATTTTCTCGGAAACTACTAGGCCTAGAATTAAGATTTTTGGTTTAAAATGTTCGTAATGAATGCCTCTACAAATCTTGTTATGGTCAAAACCACGCAAGACTTACCCTTTTTTCAGAAAAAATATGTGCATCGCACAATAACATACATATTTTTAGCTAAAAGTATTTCATAATTTGGTTTATTTTCATTTTCTCGGAAACTACTAGGCCTAGAATTAAGATTTTTGGTTTAAAATGTTCGTAATGAATGCCTCTACAAATCTTGTTATGGTCAAAACCACGCCAGACTTACCGTTTTTGAGAAAAAATATGTGTATCGCACAATAACATACATATTTTTACATATTTTCAGCTAAAAGTATGGCATAATTTGGTTTATTTCCATTTTCTCGGAAACTACTAGGCCTAGAATTAAGATTTTTGGTTTAAAATGTTCGTAATGAATGCCTCTACAAATCTTGTTATGGTCAAAACCACGCCAGACTTACCGTTTTTGAGAAAAAATATGTGTATCGCACAATAACATACATATTTTTACATATTTTCAGCTAAAAGTATGGCATAATTTGGTTTATTTCCATTTTCTCGGAAACTACTAGGCCTAGAATTAAGATTTTTGGTTTAAAATGTTCGTAATGAATGCCTCTACAAATCTTGTTATGGTCAAAACCACGCCAGACTTACCGTTTTTGAGAAAAAATATGTGCATCGCACAATAACATACATATTTTTAGCTAAAAGTATGGCATAATTTGGTTTATTTTCATTTTCTCGGAAACTACTAGGCCTAGAATTAAGATTTTTGGTTTAAAATGTTCGTAATGAATGCCTCTACAAATCTTGTTATGGTCAAAACCACGCCAGACTTACCGTTTTTGAGAAAAAATATGTGTATCGCACAATAACATACATATTTTTACATATTTTCAGCTAAAAGTATGGCATAATTTGGTTTATTTCCATTTTCTCGGAAACTACTAGGCCTAGAATTAAGATTTTTGGTTCAAAATGTTCGTAATGAATGCCTCTACAAATCTTGTTATGGTCAAAACCACGCCAGACTTACCGTTTTTGAGAAAAAATATGTGCATCGCACAATAACATACATATTTTTAGCTAAAAGTATGGCATAATTTGGTTTATTTTCATTTTCTCGGAAACTACTAGGCCTAGAATTAAGATTTTTGGTTTAAAATGTTCGTAATGAATGCCTCTACAAATCTTGTTATGGTCAAAACCACGCCAGACTTACCGTTTTTGAGAAAAAATATGTGTATCGCACAATAACATACATATTTTTACATATTTTCAGCTAAAAGTATGGCATAATTTGGTTTATTTCCATTTTCTCGGAAACTACTAGGCCTAGAATTAAGATTTTTGGTTTAAAATGTTCGTAATGAATGCCTCTACAAATCTTGTTATGGTCAAAACCACGCCAGACTTACCGTTTTTGAGAAAAAATATGTGCATCGCACAATAACATACATATTTTTAGCTAAAAGTATGGCATAATTTGGTTTATTTTCATTTTCTCGGAAACTACTAGGCCTAGAATTAAGATTTTTGGTTTAAAATGTTCGTAATGAATGCCTCTACAAATCTTGTTATGGTCAAAACCACGCAAGACTTACCCTTTTTTCAGAAAAAATATGTGCATCGCACAATAACATACATATTTTTAGCTAAAAGTATTTCATAATTTGGTTTATTTTCATTTTCTCGGAAACTACTAGGCCTAGAATTAAGATTTTTGGTTTAAAATGTTCGTAATGAATGCCTCTACAAATCTTGTTATGGTCAAAACCACGCCAGACTTACCGTTTTTGAGAAAAAATATGTGTATCGCACAATAACATACATATTTTTACATATTTTCAGCTAAAAGTATGGCATAATTTGGTTTATTTCCATTTTCTCGGAAACTACTAGGCCTAGAATTAAGATTTTTGGTTTAAAATGTTCGTAATGAATGCCTCTACAAATCTTGTTATGGTCAAAACCACGCCAGACTTACCGTTTTTGAGAAAAAATATGTGTATCGCACAATAACATACATATTTTTACATATTTTCAGCTAAAAGTATGGCATAATTTGGTTTATTTCCATTTTCTCGGAAACTACTAGGCCTAGAATTAAGATTTTTGGTTTAAAATGTTCGTAATGAATGCCTCTACAAATCTTGTTATGGTCAAAACCACGCCAGACTTACCGTTTTTGAGAAAAAATATGTGCATCGCACAATAACATACATATTTTTAGCTAAAAGTATGGCATAATTTGGTTTATTTTCATTTTCTCGGAAACTACTAGGCCTAGAATTAAGATTTTTGGTTTAAAATGTTCGTAATGAATGCCTCTACAAATCTTGTTATGGTCAAAACCACGCCAGACTTACCGTTTTTGAGAAAAAATATGTGTATCGCACAATAACATACATATTTTTACATATTTTCAGCTAAAAGTATGGCATAATTTGGTTTATTTCCATTTTCTCGGAAACTACTAGGCCTAGAATTAAGATTTTTGGTTCAAAATGTTCGTAATGAATGCCTCTACAAATCTTGTTATGGTCAAAACCACGCCAGACTTACCGTTTTTGAGAAAAAATATGTGCATCGCACAATAACATACATATTTTTAGCTAAAAGTATGGCATAATTTGGTTTATTTTCATTTTCTCGGAAACTACTAGGCCTAGAATTAAGATTTTTGGTTTAAAATGTTCGTAATGAATGCCTCTACAAATCTTGTTATGGTCAAAACCACGCCAGACTTACCGTTTTTGAGAAAAAATATGTGTATCGCACAATAACATACATATTTTTACATATTTTCAGCTAAAAGTATGGCATAATTTGGTTTATTTCCATTTTCTCGGAAACTACTAGGCCTAGAATTAAGATTTTTGGTTTAAAATGTTCGTAATGAATGCCTCTACAAATCTTGTTATGGTCAAAACCACGCCAGACTTACCGTTTTTGAGAAAAAATATGTGCATCGCACAATAACATACATATTTTTAGCTAAAAGTATGGCATAATTTGGTTTTTTTTATTTTCTCGGAAACTACTAGGCCTAGAATTAAGATTTTTGGTTTAAAATGTTCGTAATGAATGCCTCTACAAATCTTGTTATGGTCAAAACCACGCCAGACTTACCGTTTTTGAGAAAAAATATGTGTATCGCACAATAACATACATATTTTTACATATTTTCAGCTAAAAGTATGGCATAATTTGGTTTATTTCCATTTTCTCGGAAACTACTAGGCCTAGAATTAAGATTTTTGGTTTAAAATGTTCGTAATGAATGCCTCTACAAATCTTGTTATGGTCAAAACCACGCCAGACTTACCGTTTTTGAGAAAAAATATGTGTATCGCACAATAACATACATATTTTTACATATTTTCAGCTAAAAGTATGGCATAATTTGGTTTATTTCCATTTTCTCGGAAACTACTAGGCCTAGAATTAAGATTTTTGGTTTAAAATGTTCGTAATGAATGCCTCTACAAATCTTGTTATGGTCAAAACCACGCCAGACTTACCGTTTTTGAGAAAAAATATGTGTATCGCACAATAACATACATATTTTTACATATTTTCAGCTAAAAGTATGGCATAATT
Source organism: Myathropa florea (assembly GCA_930367185.1). Classification (NCBI taxonomy): domain Eukaryota; kingdom Metazoa; phylum Arthropoda; class Insecta; order Diptera; family Syrphidae; genus Myathropa; species Myathropa florea. The sequence goes on from OV884003.1 coordinate 37,153,310, forward strand.
TGGTTTATTTCCATTTTCTCGGAAACTACTAGGCCTAGAATTAAGATTTTTGGTTTAAAATATTCGTAATGAATGCCTCTACAAATCTTGTTATGGTCAAAACCACGCCAGACTTACCCTTTTTGAGAAAAAATATGTGCATCGCACAATAACATACATATTTTTAGCTAAAAGTATGGCATAATTTGGTTTATTTCCATTTTCTCGGAAACTACTAGGCCTAGAATTAAGATTTTTGGTTTAAAATGTTCGTAATGAATGCCTCTACAAATCTTGTTATGGTCAAAACCACGCCAGACTTACCGTTTTTGAGAAAAAATATGTGTATCGCACAATAACATACATATTTTTACATATTTTCAGCTAAAAGTATGGCATAATTTGGTTTATTTCCATTTTCTCGGAAACTACTAGGCCTAGAATTAAGATTTTTGGTTTAAAATGTTCGTAATGAATGCCTCTACAAATCTTGTTGTGGTCAAAACCACGCCAGACTTACCGTTTTTGAGAAAAAATATGTGTATCGCACAATAACATACATATTTTTACATATTTTCAGCTAAAAGTATGGCATAATTTGGTTTATTTCCATTTTCTCGGAAACTACTAGGCCTAGAATTAAGATTTTTGGTTTAAAATGTTCGTAATGAATGCCTCTACAAATCTTGTTATGGTCAAAACCACGCCAGACTTACCGTTTTTGAGAAAAAATATGTGCATCGCACAATAACATACATATTTTTAGCTAAAAGTATGACATAATTTGGTTTATTTCCATTTTCTCGGAAACTACTAGGCCTAGAATTAAGATTTTTGGTTTAAAATGTTCGTAATGAATGCCTCTACAAATCTTGTTATGGTCAAAACCACGCCAGACTTACCGTTTTTGAGAAAAAATATGTGTATCGCACAATAACATACATATTTTTACATATTTTCAGCTAAAAGTATGGCATAATTTGGTTTATTTCCATTTTCTCGGAAACTACTAGGCCTAGAATTAAGATTTTTGGTTTAAAATGTTCGTAATGAATGCCTCTACAAATCTTGTTATGGTCAAAACCACGCCAGACTTACCGTTTTTGAGAAAAAATATGTGCATCGCACAATAACATACATATTTTTAGCTAAAAGTATGGCATAATTTGGTTTATTTTCATTTTCTCGGAAACTACTAGGCCTAGAATTAAGATTTTTGGTTTAAAATGTTCGTAATGAATGCCTCTACAAATCTTGTTATGGTCAAAACCACGCCAGACTTACCGTTTTTGAGAAAAAATATGTGTATCGCACAATAACATACATATTTTTAGCTAAAAGTATGGCATAATTTGGTTTATTTTCATTTTCTCGGAAACTACTAGGCCTAGAATTAAGATTTTTGGTTTAAAATGTTCGTAATGAATGCCTCTACAAATCTTGTTATGGTCAAAACCACGCCAGACTTACCGTTTTTGAGAAAAAATATGTGTATCGCACAATAACATACATATTTTTACATATTTTCAGCTAAAAGTATGGCATAATTTGGTTTATTTCCATTTTCTCGGAAACTACTAGGCCTAGAATTAAGATTTTTGGTTTAAAATGTTCGTAATGAATGCCTCTACAAATCTTGTTATGGTCAAAACCACGCCAGACTTACCCTTTTTGAGAAAAAATATGTGCATCGCACAATAACATACATATTTTTAGCTAAAAGTATGGCATAATTTGGTTTATTTCCATTTTCTCGGAAACTACTAGGCCTAGAATTAAGATTTTTGGTTTAAAATGTTCGTAATGAATGCCTCTACAAATCTTGTTATGGTCAAAACCACGCCAGACTTACCGTTTTTGAGAAAAAATATGTGTATCGCACAATAACATACATATTTTTACATATTTTCAGCTAAAAGTATGGCATAATTTGGTTTATTTCCATTTTCTCGGAAACTACTAGGCCTAGAATTAAGATTTTTGGTTTAAAATGTTCGTAATGAATGCCTCTACAAATCTTGTTATGGTCAAAACCACGCCAGACTTACCGTTTTTGAGAAAAAATATGTGTATCGCACAATAACATACATATTTTTACATATTTTCAGCTAAAAGTATGGCATAATTTGGTTTATTTCCATTTTCTCGGAAACTACTAGGCCTAGAATTAAGATTTTTGGTTTAAAATGTTCGTAATGAATGCCTCTACAAATCTTGTTATGGTCAAAACCACGCCAGACTTACCCTTTTTGAGAAAAAATATGTGCATCGCACAATAACATACATATTTTTAGCTAAAAGTATGGCATAATTTGGTTTATTTCCATTTTCTCGGAAACTACTAGGCCTAGAATTAAGATTTTTGGTTTAAAATGTTCGTAATGAATGCCTCTACAAATCTTGTTATGGTCAAAACCACGCCAGACTTACCGTTTTTGAGAAAAAATATGTGTATCGCACAATAACATACATATTTTTACATATTTTCAGCTAAAAGTATGGCATAATTTGGTTTATTTCCATTTTCTCGGAAACTACTAGGCCTAGAATTAAGATTTTTGGTTTAAAATGTTCGTAATGAATGCCTCTACAAATCTTGTTATGGTCAAAACCACGCCAGACTTACCGTTTTTGAGAAAAAATATGTGCATCGCACAATAACATACATATTTTTACATATTTTCAGCTAAAAGTATGGCATAATTTGGTTTATTTCCATTTTCTCGGAAACTACTAGGCCTAGAATTAAGATTTTTGGTTTAAAATGTTCGTAATGAATGCCTCTACAAATCTTGTTATGGTCAAAACCACGCCAGACTTACCGTTTTTGAGAAAAAATATGTGCATCGCACAATAACATACATATTTTTAGCTAAAAGTATGGCATAATTTGGTTTATTTTCATTTTCTCGGAAACAACTAGGCCTAGAATTAAGATTTTTGGTTTAAAATGTTCGTAATGAATGCCTCTACAAATCTTGTTATGGTCAAAACCACGCCAGACTTACCGTTTTTGAGAAAAAATATGTGTATCGCACAATAACATACATATTTTTAGCTAAAAGTATGGCATAATTTGGTTTATTTTCATTTTCTCGGAAACTACTAGGCCTAGAATTAAGATTTTTGGTTTAAAATGTTCGTAATGAATGCCTCTACAAATCTTGTTATGGTCAAAACCACGCCAGACTTACCGTTTTTGAGAAAAAATATGTGTATCGCACAATAACATACATATTTTTACATATTTTCAGCTAAAAGTATGGCATAATTTGGTTTATTTCCATTTTCTCGGAAACTACTAGGCCTAGAATTAAGATTTTTGGTTTAAAATGTTCGTAATGAATGCCTCTACAAATCTTGTTATGGTCAAAACCACGCCAGACTTACCGTTTTTGAGAAAAAATATGTGCATCGCACAATAACATACATATTTTTACATATTTTCAGCTAAAAGTATGGCATAATTTGGTTTATTTCCATTTTCTCGGAAACTACTAGGCCTAGAATTAAGATTTTTGGTTTAAAATGTTCGTAATGAATGCCTCTACAAATCTTGTCATGGTCAAAACCACGCCAGACTTACCGTTTTTGAGAAAAAATATGTGCATCGCACAATAACATACATATTTTTACATATTTTCAGCTAAAAGTATGGCATAATTTGGTTTATTTCCATTTTCTCGGAAACTACTAGGCCTAGAATTAAGATTTTTGGTTTAAAATGTTCGTAATGAATGCCTCTACAAATCTTGTTATGGTCAAAACCACGCCAGACTTACCGTTTTTGAGAAAAAATATGTGCATCGCACAATAACATACATATTTTTAGCTAAAAGTATGGCATAATTTGGTTTATTTTCATTTTCTCGGAAACTACTAGGCCTAGAATTAAGATTTTTGGTTTAAAATGTTCGTAATGAATGCCTCTACAAATCTTGTTATGGTCAAAACCACGCCAGACTTACCGTTTTTGAGAAAAAATATGTGCATCGCACAATAACATACATATTTTTAGCTAAAAGTATGGCATAATTTGGTTTATTTTCATTTTCTCGGAAACTACTAGGCCTAGAATTAAGATTTTTGGTTTAAAATGTTCGTAATGAATGCCTCTACAAATCTTGTTATGGTCAAAACCACGCCAGACTTACCGTTTTTGAGAAAAAAAATGTGTATCGCACAATAACATACATATTTTTACATATTTTCAGCTAAAAGTATGGCATAATTTGGTTTATTTCCATTTTCTCGGAAACTACTAGGCCTAGAATTAAGATTTTTGGTTTAAAATGTTCGTAATGAATGCCTCTACAAATCTTGTTATGGTCAAAACCACGCCAGACTTACCGTTTTTGAGAAAAAATATGTGTATCGCACAATAACATACATATTTTTAGCTAAAAGTATGGCATAATTTGGTTTATTTTCATTTTCTCGGAAACTACTAGGCCTAGAATTAAGATTTTTGGTTTAAAATGTTCGTAATGAATGCCTCTACAAATCTTGTTATGGTCAAAACCACGCCAGACTTACCGTTTTTGAGAAAAAATATGTGTATCGCACAATAACATACATATTTTTACATATTTTCAGCTAAAAGTATGGCATAATTTGGTTTATTTCCATTTTCTCGGAAACTACTAGGCCTAGAATTAAGATTTTTGGTTTACAATGTTCGTAATGAATGCCTCTACAAATCTTGTTATGGTCAAAACCACGCCAGATTTACCCTTTTTGAGAAAAAATATGTGCATCGCACAATAACATACATATTTTTAGCTAAAAGTATGGCATAATTTGGTTTATTTCCATTTTCTCGGAAACTACTAGGCCTAGAATTAAGATTTTTGGTTTAAAATGTTCGTAATGAATGCCTCTACAAATCTTGTTATGGTCAAAACCACGCCAGACTTACCGTTTTTGAGAAAAAATATGTGTATCGCACAATAACATACATATTTTTACATATTTTCAGCTAAAAGTATGGCATAATTTGGTTTATTTCCATTTTCTCGGAAACTGCTAGGCCTAGAATTAAGATTTTTGGTTTAAAATGTTCGTAATGAATGCCTCTACAAATCTTGTTATGGTCAAAACCACGCCAGACTTACCGTTTTTGAGAAAAAATATGTGTATCGCACAATAACATACATATTTTTACATATTTTCAGCTAAAAGTATGGCATAATTTGGTTTATTTCCATTTTCTCGGAAACTACTAGGCCTAGAATTAAGATTTTTGGTTTAAAATGTTCGTAATGAATGCCTCTACAAATCTTGTTATGGTCAAAACCACGCCAGACTTACCGTTTTTGAGAAAAAATATGTGTATCGCACAATAACATACATATTTTTACATATTTTCAGCTAAAAGTATGGCATAATTTGGTTTATTTCCATTTTCTCGGAAACTACTAGGCCTAGAATTAAGATTTTTGGTTTAAAATGTTCGTAATGAATGCCTCTACAAATCTTGTTATGATCAAAACCACGCCAGACTTACCGTTTTTGAGAAAAAATATGTGCATCGCACAATAACATACATATTTTTAGCTAAAAGTATGGCATAATTTGGTTTATTTTCATTTTCTCGGAAACTACTAGGCCTAGAATTAAGATTTTTGGTTTAAAATGTTCGTAATGAATGCCTCTACAAATCTTGTTATGGTCAAAACCACGCCAGACTTACCGTTTTTGAGAAAAAATATGTGCATCGCACAATAACATACATATTTTTAGCTAAAAGTATGGCATAATTTGGTTTATTTTCATTTTCTCGGAAACTACTAGGCCTAGAATTAAGATTTTTGGTTTAAAATGTTCGTAATGAATGCCTCTACAAATCTTGTTATGGTCAAAACCACGCCAGACTTACCGTTTTTGAGAAAAAATATGTGTATCGCACAATAACATACATATTTTTACATATTTTCAGCTAAAAGTATGGCATAATTTGGTTTATTTCCATTTTCTCGGAAACTACTAGGCCTAGAATTAAGATTTTTGGTTTAAAATGTTCGTAATGAATGCCTCTACAAATCTTGTTATGGTCAAAACCACGCCAGACTTACCGTTTTTGAGAAAAAATATGTGTATCGCACAATAACATACATATTTTTACATAATTTCAGCTAAAAGTATGGCATAATTTGGTTTATTTCCATTTTCTCGGAAACTACTAGGCCTAGAATTAAGATTTTTGGTTTAAAATGTTCGTAATGAATGCCTCTACAAATCTTGTTATGGTCAAAACCACGCCAGACTTACCGTTTTTGAGAAAAAATATGTGCATCGCACAATAACATACATATTTTTAGCTAAAAGTATGGCATAATTTGGTTTATTTCCATTTTCTCGGAAACTACTAGGCCTAGAATTAAGATTTTTGGTTTAAAATGTTCGTAATGAATGCCTCTACAAATCTTGTTATGGTCAAAACCACGCCAGACTTACCGTTTTTGAGAAAAAATATGTGTATCGCACAATAACATACATATTTTTAGCTAAAAGTATGGCATAATTTGGTTTATTTTCATTTTCTCGGAAACTACTAGGCCTAGAATTAAGATTTTTGGTTTAAAATGTTCGTAATGAATGCCTCTACAAATCTTGTTATGGTCAAAACCACGCCAGACTTACCGTTTTTGAGAAAAAATATGTGTATCGCACAATAACATACATATTTTTACATATTTTCAGCTAAAAGTATGGCATAATTTGGTTTATTTCCATTTTCTCGGAAACTACTAGGCCTAGAATTAAGATTTTTGGTTTACAATGTTCGTAATGAATGCCTCTACAAATCTTGTTATGGTCAAAACCACGCCAGATTTACCCTTTTTGAGAAAAAATATGTGCATCGCACAATAACATACATATTTTTAGCTAAAAGTATGGCATAATTTGGTTTATTTCCATTTTCTCGGAAACTACTAGGCCTAGAATTAAGATTTTTGGTTTAAAATGTTCGTAATGAATGCCTCTACAAATCTTGTTATGGTCAAAACCACGCCAGACTTACCGTTTTTGAGAAAAAATATGTGTATCGCACAATAACATACATATTTTTACATATTTTCAGCTAAAAGTATGGCATAATTTGGTTTATTTCCATTTTCTCGGAAACTGCTAGGCCTAGAATTAAGATTTTTGGTTTAAAATGTTCGTAATGAATGCCTCTACAAATCTTGTTATGGTCAAAACCACGCCAGACTTACCGTTTTTGAGAAAAAATATGTGTATCGCACAATAACATACATATTTTTACATATTTTCAGCTAAAAGTATGGCATAATTTGGTTTATTTCCATTTTCTCGGAAACTACTAGGCCTAGAATTAAGATTTTTGGTTTAAAATGTTCGTAATGAATGCCTCTACAAATCTTGTTATGGTCAAAACCACGCCAGACTTACCGTTTTTGAGAAAAAATATGTGTATCGCACAATAACATACATATTTTTACATATTTTCAGCTAAAAGTATGGCATAATTTGGTTTATTTCCATTTTCTCGGAAACTACTAGGCCTAGAATTAAGATTTTTGGTTTAAAATGTTCGTAATGAATGCCTCTACAAATCTTGTTATGGTCAAAACCACGCCAGACTTACCGTTTTTGAGAAAAAATATGTGCATCGCACAATAACATACATATTTTTAGCTAAAAGTATGGCATAATTTGGTTTATTTTCATTTTCTCGGAAACTACTAGGCCTAGAATTAAGATTTTTGGTTTAAAATGTTCGTAATGAATGCCTCTACAAATCTTGTTATGGTCAAAACCACGCCAGACTTACCGTTTTTGAGAAAAAATATGTGCATCGCACAATAACATACATATTTTTAGCTAAAAGTATGGCATAATTTGGTTTATTTTCATTTTCTCGGAAACTAGTAGGCCTAGAATTAAGATTTTTGGCTTAAAATGTTCGTAATGAATGCCTCTACAAATCTTGTTATGGTCAAAACCACGCCAGACTTACCGTTTTTGAGAAAAAATATGTGCATCGCACAATAACATACATATTTTTAGCTAAAAGTATGGCATAATTTGGTTTATTTCCATTTTCTCGGAAACTACTAGGCCTAGAATTAAGATTTTTGGTTTAAAATGTTCGTAATGAATGCCTCTACAAATGTTGTTATGGTCAAAACCACGCCAGACTTACCGTTTTTGAGAAAAAATATGTGTATCGCACAATAACATACATATTTTTACATATTTTCAGCTAAAAGTATGGCATAATTTGGTTTATTTCCATTTTCTCGGAAACTACTAGGCCTAGAATTAAGATTTTTGGTTTAAAATGTTCGTAATGAATGCCTCTACAAATCTTGTTATGGTCAAAACCACGCCAGACTTACCGTTTTTGAGAAAAAATATGTGCATCGCACAATAACATACATATTTTTACATATTTTCAGCTAAAAGTATGGCATAATTTGGTTTATTTCCATTTTCTCGGAAACTACTAGGCCTAGAATTAAGATTTTTGAGACTTACCCTTTTTGAGAAAAAATATGTGCATCGCACAATAACATACATATTTTTAGCTAAAAGTATGGCATAATTTGGTTTATTTCCATTTTCTCGGAAACTACTAGGCCTAGAATTAAGATTTTTGGTTTAAAATGTTCGTAATGAATGCCTCTACAAATCTTGTTATGGTCAAAACCACGCCAGACTTACCGTTTTTGAGAAAAAATATGTGTATCGCACAATAACATACATATTTTTACATATTTTCAGCTAAAAGTATGGCATAATTTGGTTTATTTCCATTTTCTCGGAAACTGCTAGGCCTAGAATTAAGATTTTTGGTTTAAAATGTTCGTAATGAATGCCTCTACAAATCTTGTTATGGTCAAAACCACGCCAGACTTACCGTTTTTGAGAAAAAATATGTGTATCGCACAATAACATACATATTTTTACATATTTTCAGCTAAAAGTATGGCATAATTTGGTTTATTTCCATTTTCTCGGAAACTACTAGGCCTAGAATTAAGATTTTTGGTTTAAAATGTTCGTAATGAATGCCTCTACAAATCTTGTTATGGTCAAAACCACGCCAGACTTACCGTTTTTGAGAAAAAATATGTGCATCGCACAATAACATACATATTTTTACATATTTTCAGCTAAAAGTATGGCATAATTTGGTTTATTTCCATTTTCTCGGAAACTACTAGGCCTAGAATTAAGATTTTTGGTTTAAAATGTTCGTAATGAATGCCTCTACAAATCTTGTTATGGTCAAAACCACGCCAGACTTACCGTTTTTGAGAAAAAATATGTGCATCGCACAATAACATACATATTTTTAGCTAAAAGTATGGCATAATTTGGTTTATTTTCATTTTCTCGGAAACTACTAGGCCTAGAATTAAGATTTTTGGTTTAAAATGTTCGTAATGAATGCCTCTACAAATCTTGTTATGGTCAAAACCACGCCAGACTTACCGTTTTTGAGAAAAAATATGTGCATCGCACAATAACATACATATTTTTACATATTTTCAGCTAAAAGTATGGCATAATTTGGTTTATTTCCATTTTCTCGGAAACTACTAGGCCTAGAATTAAGATTTTTGGTTTAAAATGTTCGTAATGAATGCCTCTACAAATCTTGTTATGGTCAAAACCACGCCAGACTTACCGTTTTTGAGAAAAAATATGTGCATCGCACAATAACATACATATTTTTAGCTAAAAGTATGGCATAATTTGGTTTATTTTCATTTTCTCGGAAACTACTAGGCCTAGAATTAAGATTTTTGGTTTAAAATGTTCGTAATGAATGCCTCTACAAATCTTGTTATGGTCAAAACCACGCCAGACTTACCGTTTTTGAGAAAAAATATGTGTATCGCACAATAACATACATATTTTTAGCTAAAAGTATGGCATAATTTGGTTTATTTCCATTTTCTCGGAAACTACTAGGCCTAGAATTAAGATTTTTGGTTTAAAATGTTCGTAATGAATGCCTCTACAAATCTTGTTATGGTCAAAACCACGCCAGACTTACCGTTTTTGAGAAAAAATATGTGTATCGCACAATAACATACATATTTTTACATATTTTCAGCTAAAAGTATGGCATAATTTGGTTTATTTCCATTTTCTCGGAAACTACTAGGCCTAGAATTAAGATTTTTGGTTTAAAATGTTCGTAATGAATGCCTCTACAAATCTTGTTATGGTCAAAACCACGCCAGACTTACCGTTTTTGAGAAAAAATATGTGCATCGCACAATAACATACATATTTTTACATATTTTCAGCTAAAAGTATGGCATAATTTGGTTTATTTCCATTTTCTCGGAAACTACTAGGCCTAGAATTAAGATTTTTGGTTTAAAATGTTCGTAATGAATGCCTCTACAAATCTTGTTATGGTCAAAACCACGCCAGACTTACCGTTTTTGAGAAAAAATATGTGCATCGCACAATAACATACATATTTTTAGCTAAAAGTATGGCATAATTTGGTTTATTTTCATTTTCTCGGAAACTACTAGGCCTAGAATTAAGATTTTTGGTTTAAAATGTTCGTAATGAATGCCTCTACAAATCTTGTTATGGTCAAAACCACGCCAGACTTACCGTTTTTGAGAAAAAATATGTGCATCGCACAATAACATACATATTTTTACATATTTTCAGCTAAAAGTATGGCATAATTTGGTTTATTTCCATTTTCTCGGAAACTACTAGGCCTAGAATTAAGATTTTTGGTTTAAAATGTTCGTAATGAATGCCTCTACAAATCTTGTTATGGTCAAAACCACGCCAGACTTACCGTTTTTGAGAAAAAATATGTGCATCGCACAATAACATACATATTTTTAGCTAAAAGTATGGCATAATTTGGTTTATTTTCATTTTCTCGGAAACTACTAGGCCTAGAATTAAGATTTTTGGTTTAAAATGTTCGTAATGAATGCCTCTACAAATCTTGTTATGGTCAAAACCACGCCAGACTTACCGTTTTTGAGAAAAAATATGTGCATCGCACAATAACATACATATTTTTAGCTAAAAGTATGGCATAATTTGGTTTATTTCCATTTTCTCGGAAACTACTAGGCCTAGAATTAAGATTTTTGGTTTAAAATGTTCGTAATGAATGCCTCTACAAATCTTGTTATGGTCAAAACCACGCCAGACTTACCGTTTTTGAGAAAAAATATGTGTATCGCACAATAACATACATATTTTTACATATTTTCAGCTAAAAGTATGGCATAATTTGGTTTATTTCCATTTTCTCGGAAACTACTAGGCCTAGAATTAAGATTTTTGGTTTAAAATGTTCGTAATGAATGCCTCTACAAATCTTGTTATGGTCAAAACCACGCCAGACTTACCGTTTTTGAGAAAAAATATGTGCATCGCACAATAACATACATATTTTTACATATTTTCAGCTAAAAGTATGGCATAATTTGGTTTATTTCCATTTTCTCGGAAACTACTAGGCCTAGAATTAAGATTTTTGGTTTAAAATGTTCGTAATGAATGCCTCTACAAATCTTGTTATGGTCAAAACCACGCCAGACTTACCGTTTTTGAGAAAAAATATGTGCATCGCACAATAACATACATATTTTTAGCTAAAAGTATGGCATAATTTGGTTTATTTTCATTTTCTCGGAAACTACTAGGCCTAGAATTAAGATTTTTGGTTTAAAATGTTCGTAATGAATGCCTCTACAAATCTTGTTATGGTCAAAACCACGCCAGACTTACCGTTTTTGAGAAAAAATATGTGCATCGCACAATAACATACATATTTTTAGCTAAAAGTATGGCATAATTTGGTTTATTTCCATTTTCTCGGAAACTACTAGGCCTAGAATTAAGATTTTTGGTTTAAAATGTTCGTAATGAATGCCTCTACAAATCTTGTTATGGTCAAAACCACGCCAGACTTACCGTTTTTGAGAAAAAATATGTGTATCGCACAATAACATACATATTTTTACATATTTTCAGCTAAAAGTATGGCATAATTTGGTTTATTTCCATTTTCTCGGAAACTACTAGGCCTAGAATTAAGATTTTTGGTTTAAAATGTTCGTAATGAATGCCTCTACAAATCTTGTTATGGTCAAAACCACGCCAGACTTACCGTTTTTGAGAAAAAATATGTGCATCGCACAATAACATACATATTTTTACATATTTTCAGCTAAAAGTATGGCATAATTTGGTTTATTTCCATTTTCTCGGAAACTACTAGGCCTAGAATTAAGATTTTTGGTTTAAAATGTTCGTAATGAATGCCTCTACAAATCTTGTTATGGTCAAAACCACGCCAGACTTACCGTTTTTGAGAAAAAATATGTGCATCGCACAATAACATACATATTTTTAGCTAAAAGTATGGCATAATTTGGTTTATTTTCATTTTCTCGGAAACTACTAGGCCTAGAATTAAGATTTTTGGTTTAAAATGTTCGTAATGAATACCTCTACAAATCTTGTTATGGTCAAAACCACGCCAGACTTACCGTTTTTGAGAAAAAATATGTGCATCGCACAATAACATACATATTTTTACATATTTTCAGCTAAAAGTATGGCATAATTTGGTTTATTTCCATTTTCTCGGAAACTACTAGGCCTAGAATTAAGATTTTTGGTTTAAAATGTTCGTAATGAATGCCTCTACAAATCTTGTTATGGTCAAAACCACGCCAGACTTACCGTTTTTGAGAAAAAATATGTGTATCGCACAATAACATACATATTTTTACATATTTTCAGCTAAAAGTATGGCATAATTTGGTTTATTTCCATTTTCTCGGAAACTACTAGGCCTAGAATTAAGATTTTTGGTTTAAAATGTTCGTAATGAATGCCTCTACAAATCTTGTTATGGTCAAAACCACGCCAGACTTACCGTTTTTGAGAAAAAATATGTGCATCGCACAATAACATACATATTTTTACATATTTTCAGCTAAAAGTATGGCATAATTTGGTTTATTTCCATTTTCTCGGAAACTACTAGGCCTAGAATTAAGATTTTTGGTTTAAAATGTTCGTAATGAATGCCTCTACAAATCTTGTTATGGTCAAAACCACGCCAGACTTACCGTTTTTGAGAAAAAATATGTGCATCGCACAATAACATACATATTTTTAGCTAAAAGTATGGCATAATTTGGTTTATTTTCATTTTCTCGGAAACTACTAGGCCTAGAATTAAGATTTTTTGTTTAAAATGTTCGTAATGAATGCCTCTACAAATCTTGTTATGGTCAAAACCACGCCAGACTTACCGTTTTTGAGAAAAAATATGTGCATCGCACAATAACATACATATTTTTACATATTTTCAGCTAAAAGTATGGCATAATTTGGTTTATTTCCATTTTCTCGGAAACTACTAGGCCTAGAATTAAGATTTTTGGTTTAAAATGTTCGTAATGAATGCCTCTACAAATCTTGTTATGGTCAAAACCACGCCAGACTTACCGTTTTTGAGAAAAAATATGTGCATCGCACAATAACATACATATTTTTAGCTAAAAGTATGGCATAATTTGGTTTATTTTCATTTTCTCGGAAAATACTAGGCCTAGAATTAAGATTTTTGGTTTAAAATGTTCGTAATGAATGCCTCTACAAATCTTGTTATGGTCAAAACCACGCCAGACTTACCGTTTTTGAGAAAAAATATGTGCATCGCACAATAACATACATATTTTTAGCTAAAAGTATGGCATAATTTGGTTTATTTCCATTTTCTCGGAAACTACTAGGCCTAGAATTAAGATTTTTGGTTTAAAATGTTCGTAATGAATGCCTCTACAAATCTTGTTATGGTCAAAACCACGCCAGACTTACCGTTTTTGAGAAAAAATATGTGTATCGCACAATAACATACATATTTTTACATATTTTCAGCTAAAAGTATGGCATAATTTGGTTTATTTCCATTTTCTCGGAAACTACTAGGCCTAGAATTAAGATTTTTGGTTTAAAATGTTCGTAATGAATGCCTCTACAAATCTTGTTATGGTCAAAACCACGCCAGACTTACCGTTTTTGAGAAAAAATATGTGCATCGCACAATAACATACATATTTTTACATATTTTCAGCTAAAAGTATGGCATAATTTGGTTTATTTCCATTTTCTCGGAAACTACTAGGCCTAGAATTAAGATTTTTGGTTTAAAATGTTCGTAATGAATGCCTCTACAAATCTTGTTATGGTCAAAACCACGCCAGACTTACCGTTTTTGAGAAAAAATATGTGCATCGCACAATAACATACATATTTTTAGCTAAAAGTATGGCATAATTTGGTTTATTTTCATTTTCTCGGAAACTACTAGGCCTAGAATTAAGATTTTTGGTTTAAAATGTTCGTAATGAATGCCTCTACAAATCTTGTTATGGTCAAAACCACGCCAGACTTACCGTTTTTGAGAAAAAATATGTGTATCGCACAATAACATACATATTTTTACATATTTTCAGCTAAAAGTATGGCATAATTTGGTTTATTTCCATTTTCTCGGAAACTACTAGGCCTAGAATTAAGATTTTTGGTTTAAAATGTTCGTAATGAATGCCTCTACAAATCTTGTTATGGTCAAAACCACGCCAGACTTACCGTTTTTGAGAAAAAATATGTGCATCGCACAATAACATACATATTTTTAGCTAAAAGTATGGCATAATTTGGTTTATTTTCATTTTCTCGGAAACTACTAGGCCTAGAATTAAGATTTTTGGTTTAAAATGTTCGTAATGAATGCCTCTACAAATCTTGTTATGGTCAAAACCACGCCAGACTTACCGTTTTTGAGAAAAAATATGTGCATCGCACAATAACATACATATTTTTAGCTAAAAGTATGGCATAATTTGGTTTATTTCCATTTTCTCGGAAACTACTAGGCCTAGAATTAAGATTTTTGGTTTAAAATGTTCGTAATGAATGCCTCTACAAATCTTGTTATGGTCAAAACCACGCCAGACTTACCGTTTTTGAGAAAAAATATGTGCATCGCACAATAACATACATATTTTTAGCTAAAAGTATGGCATAATTTGGTTTATTTTCATTTTCTCGGAAACTACTAGGCCTAGAATTAAGATTTTTGGTTTAAAATGTTCGTAATGAATGCCTCTACAAATCTTGTTATGGTCAAAACCACGCCAGGCTTACCGTTTTTGAGAAAAAATATGTGTATCGCACAATAACATACATATTTTTACATATTTTCAGCTAAAAGTATGGCATAATTTGGTTTATTTCCATTTTCTCGGAAACTACTAGGCCTAGAATTAAGATTTTTGGTTTAAAATGTTCGTAATGAATGCCTCTACAAATCTTGTTATGGTCAAAACCACGCCAGACTTACCGTTTTTGAGAAAAAATATGTGCATCGCACAATAACATACATATTTTTAGCTAAAAGTATGGCATAATTTGGTTTATTTTCATTTTCTCGGAAACTACTAGGCCTAGAATTAAGATTTTTGGTTTAAAATGTTCGTAATGAATGCCTCTACAAATCTTGTTATGGTCAAAACCACGCCAGACTTACCGTTTTTGAGAAAAAATATGTGCATCGCACAATAACATACATATTTTTAGCTAAAAGTATGGCATAATTTGGTTTATTTCCATTTTCTCGGAAACTACTAGGCCTAGAATTAAGATTTTTGGTTTAAAATGTTCGTAATGAATGCCTCTACAAATCTTGTTATGGTCAAAACCACGCCAGACTTACCGTTTTTGAGAAAAAATATGTGCATCGCACAATAACATACATATTTTTAGCTAAAAGTATGGCATAATTTGGTTTATTTTCATTTTCTCGGAAACTACTAGGCCTAGAATTAAGATTTTTGGTTTAAAATGTTCGTAATGAATGCCTCTACAAATCTTGTTATGGTCAAAACCACGCCAGACTTACCGTTTTTGAGAAAAAATATGTGTATCGCACAATAACATACATATTTTTACATATTTTCAGCTAAAAGTATGGCATAATTTGGTTTATTTCCATTTTCTCGGAAACTACTAGGCCTAGAATTAAGATTTTTGGTTTAAAATGTTCGTAATGAATGCCTCTACAAATCTTGTTATGTTCAAAACCACGCCAGACTTACCGTTTTTGAGAAAAAATATGTGCATCGCACAATAACATACATATTTTTAGCTAAAAGTATGGCATAATTTGGTTTATTTTCATTTTCTCGGAAACTACTAGGCCTAGAATTAAGATTTTTGGTTTAAAATGTTCGTAATGAATGCCTCTACAAATCTTGTTATGGTCAAAACCACGCCAGACTTACCGTTTTTGAGAAAAAATATGTGTATCGCACAATAACATACATATTTTTACATATTTTCAGCTAAAAGTATGGCATAATTTGGTTTATTTCCATTTTCTCGGAAACTACTAGGCCTAGAATTAAGATTTTTGGTTTAAAATGTTCGTAATGAATGCCTCTACAAATCTTGTTATGGTCAAAACCACGCCAGACTTACCGTTTTTGAGAAAAAATATGTGCATCGCACAATAACATACATATTTTTAGCTAAAAGTATGGCATAATTTGGTTTATTTTCATTTTCTCGGAAACTACTAGGCCTAGAATTAAGATTTTTGGTTTAAAATGTTCGTAATGAATGCCTCTACAAATCTTGTTATGGTCAAAACCACGCCAGACTTACCGTTTTTGAGAAAAAATATGTGCATCGCACAATAACATACATATTTTTAGCTAAAAGTATGGCATAATTTGGTTTATTTCCATTTTCTCGGAAACTACTAGGCCTAGAATTAAGATTTTTGGTTTAAAATGTTCGTAATGAATGCCTCTACAAATCTTGTTATGGTCAAAACCACGCCAGACTTACCGTTTTTGAGAAAAAATATGTGCATCGCACAATAACATACATATTTTTACATATTTTCAGCTAAAAGTATGGCATAATTTGGTTTATTTCCATTTTCTCGGAAACTACTAGGCCTAGAATTAAGATTTTTGGTTTAAAATGTTCGTAATGAATGCCTCTACAAATCTTGTTATGGTCAAAACCACGCCAGACTTACCGTTTTTGAGAAAAAATATGTGCATCGCACAATAACATACATATTTTTAGCTAAAAGTATGGCATAATTTGGTTTATTTCCATTTTCTCGGAAACTACTAGGCCTAGAATTAAGATTTTTGGTTTAAAATGTTCGTAATGAATGCCTCTACAAATCTTGTTATGTTCAAAACCACGCCAGACTTACCGTTTTTGAGAAAAAATATGTGCATCGCACAATAACATACATATTTTTACATATTTTCAGCTAAAAGTATGGCATAATTTGGTTTATTTCCATTTTCTCGGAAACTACTAGGCCTAGAATTAAGATTTTTGGTTTAAAATGTTCGTAATGAATGCCTCTACAAATCTTGTTATGGTCAAAACCACGCCAGACTTACCGTTTTTGAGAAAAAATATGTGCATCGCACAATAACATACATATTTTTAGCTAAAAGTATGGCATAATTTGGTTTATTTTCATTTTCTCGGAAACTACTAGGCCTAGAATTAAGATTTTTTGTTTAAAATGTTCGTAATGAATGCCTCTACAAATCTTGTTATGGTCAAAACCAAGCCAGACTTACCGTTTTTGAGAAAAAATATGTGCATCGCACAATAACATACATATTTTTACATATTTTCAGCTAAAAGTATGGCATAATTTGGTTTATTTCCATTTTCTCGGAAACTACTAGGCCTAGAATTAAGATTTTTGGTTTAAAATGTTCGTAATGAATGCCTCTACAAATCTTGTTATGGTCAAAACCACGCCAGACTTACCGTTTTTGAGAAAAAATATGTGCATCGCACAATAACATACATATTTTTAGCTAAAAGTATGGCATAATTTGGTTTATTTTCATTTTCTCGGAAAATACTAGGCCTAGAATTAAGATTTTTGGTTTAAAATGTTCGTAATGAATGCCTCTACAAATCTTGTTATGGTCAAAACCACGCCAGACTTACCGTTTTTGAGAAAAAATATGTGCATCGCACAATAACATACATATTTTTAGCTAAAAGTATGGCATAATTTGGTTTATTTCCATTTTCTCGGAAACTACTAGGCCTAGAATTAAGATTTTTGGTTTAAAATGTTCGTAATGAATGCCTCTACAAATCTTGTTATGGTCAAAACCACGCCAGACTTACCGTTTTTGAGAAAAAATATGTGTATCGCACAATAACATACATATTTTTACATATTTTCAGCTAAAAGTATGGCATAATTTGGTTTATTTCCATTTTCTCGGAAACTACTAGGCCTAGAATTAAGATTTTTGGTTTAAAATGTTCGTAATGAATGCCTCTACAAATCTTGTTATGGTCAAAACCACGCCAGACTTACCGTTTTTGAGAAAAAATATGTGCATCGCACAATAACATACATATTTTTACATATTTTCAGCTAAAAGTATGGCATAATTTGGTTTATTTCCATTTTCTCGGAAACTACTAGGCCTAGAATTAAGATTTTTGGTTTAAAATGTTCGTAATGAATGCCTCTACAAATCTTGTTATGGTCAAAACCACGCCAGACTTACCGTTTTTGAGAAAAAATATGTGCATCGCACAATAACATACATATTTTTAGCTAAAAGTATGGCATAATTTGGTTTATTTTCATTTTCTCGGAAACTACTAGGCCTAGAATTAAGATTTTTGGTTTAAAATGTTCGTAATGAATGCCTCTACAAATCTTGTTATGGTCAAAACCACGCCAGACTTACCGTTTTTGAGAAAAAATATGTGTATCGCACAATAACATACATATTTTTACATATTTTCAGCTAAAAGTATGGCATAATTTGGTTTATTTCCATTTTCTCGGAAACTACTAGGCCTAGAATTAAGATTTTTGGTTTAAAATGTTCGTAATGAATGCCTCTACAAATCTTGTTATGGTCAAAACCACGCCAGACTTACCGTTTTTGAGAAAAAATATGTGCATCGCACAATAACATACATATTTTTAGCTAAAAGTATGGCATAATTTGGTTTATTTTCATTTTCTCGGAAACTACTAGGCCTAGAATTAAGATTTTTGGTTTAAAATGTTCGTAATGAATGCCTCTACAAATCTTGTTATGGTCAAAACCACGCCAGACTTACCGTTTTTGAGAAAAAATATGTGCATCGCACAATAACATACATATTTTTAGCTAAAAGTATGGCATAATTTGGTTTATTTTCATTTTCTCGGAAACTACTAGGCCTAGAATTAAGATTTTTGGTTTAAAATGTTCGTAATGAATGCCTCTACAAATCTTGTTATGGTCAAAACCACGCCAGGCTTACCGTTTTTGAGAAAAAATATGTGTATCGCACAATAACATACATATTTTTACATATTTTCAGCTAAAAGTATGGCATAATTTGGTTTATTTCCATTTTCTCGGAAACTACTAGGCCTAGAATTAAGATTTTTGGTTTAAAATGTTCGTAATGAATGCCTCTACAAATCTTGTTATGGTCAAAACCACGCCAGACTTACCGTTTTTGAGAAAAAATATGTGCATCGCACAATAACATACATATTTTTAGCTAAAAGTATGGCATAATTTGGTTTATTTTCATTTTCTCGGAAACTACTAGGCCTAGAATTAAGATTTTTGGTTTAAAATGTTCGTAATGAATGCCTCTACAAATCTTGTTATGGTCAAAACCACGCCAGACTTACCGTTTTTGAGAAAAAATATGTGCATCGCACAATAACATACATATTTTTAGCTAAAAGTATGGCATAATTTGGTTTATTTCCATTTTCTCGGAAACTACTAGGCCTAGAATTAAGATTTTTGGTTTAAAATGTTCGTAATGAATGCCTCTACAAATCTTGTTATGGTCAAAACCACGCCAGACTTACCGTTTTTGAGAAAAAATATGTGCATCGCACAATAACATACATATTTTTAGCTAAAAGTATGGCATAATTTGGTTTATTTTCATTTTCTCGGAAAATACTAGGCCTAGAATTAAGATTTTTGGTTTAAAATGTTCGTAATGAATGCCTCTACAAATCTTGTTATGGTCAAAACCACGCCAGACTTACCGTTTTTGAGAAAAAATATGTGCATCGCACAATAACATACATATTTTTAGCTAAAAGTATGGCATAATTTGGTTTATTTCCATTTTCTCGGAAACTACTAGGCCTAGAATTAAGATTTTTGGTTTAAAATGTTCGTAATGAATGCCTCTACAAATCTTGTTATGGTCAAAACCACGCCAGACTTACCGTTTTTGAGAAAAAATATGTGTATCGCACAATAACATACATATTTTTACATATTTTCAGCTAAAAGTATGGCATAATTTGGTTTATTTCCATTTTCTCGGAAACTACTAGGCCTAGAATTAAGATTTTTGGTTTAAAATGTTCGTAATGAATGCCTCTACAAATCTTGTTATGGTCAAAACCACGCCAGACTTACCGTTTTTGAGAAAAAATATGTGCATCGCACAATAACATACATATTTTTACATATTTTCAGCTAAAAGTATGGCATAATTTGGTTTATTTCCATTTTCTCGGAAACTACTAGGCCTAGAATTAAGATTTTTGGTTTAAAATGTTCGTAATGAATGCCTCTACAAATCTTGTTATGGTCAAAACCACGCCAGACTTACCGTTTTTGAGAAAAAATATGTGCATCGCACAATAACATACATATTTTTAGCTAAAAGTATGGCATAATTTGGTTTATTTTCATTTTCTCGGAAACTACTAGGCCTAGAATTAAGATTTTTGGTTTAAAATGTTCGTAATGAATGCCTCTACAAATCTTGTTATGGTCAAAACCACGCCAGACTTACCGTTTTTGAGAAAAAATATGTGTATCGCACAATAACATACATATTTTTACATATTTTCAGCTAAAAGTATGGCATAATTTGGTTTATTTCCATTTTCTCGGAAACTACTAGGCCTAGAATTAAGATTTTTGGTTTAAAATGTTCGTAATGAATGCCTCTACAAATCTTGTTATGGTCAAAACCACGCCAGACTTACCGTTTTTGAGAAAAAATATGTGCATCGCACAATAACATACATATTTTTAGCTAAAAGTATGGCATAATTTGGTTTATTTCCATTTTCTCGGAAACTACTAGGCCTAGAATTAAGATTTTTGGTTTAAAATGTTCGTAATGAATGCCTCTACAAATCTTGTTATGGTCAAAACCACGCCAGACTTACCGTTTTTGAGAAAAAATATGTGCATCGCACAATAACATACATATTTTTAGCTAAAAGTATGGCATAATTTGGTTTATTTTCATTTTCTCGGAAACTACTAGGCCTAGAATTAAGATTTTTGGTTTAAAATGTTCGTAATGAATGCCTCTACAAATCTTGTTATGGTCAAAACCACGCCAGGCTTACCGTTTTTGAGAAAAAATATGTGTATCGCACAATAACATACATATTTTTACATATTTTCAGCTAAAAGTATGGCATAATTTGGTTTATTTCCATTTTCTCGGAAACTACTAGGCCTAGAATTAAGATTTTTGGTTTAAAATGTTCGTAATGAATGCCTCTACAAATCTTGTTATGGTCAAAACCACGCCAGACTTACCGTTTTTGAGAAAAAATATGTGCATCGCACAATAACATACATATTTTTAGCTAAAAGTATGGCATAATTTGGTTTATTTTCATTTTCTCGGAAACTACTAGGCCTAGAATTAAGATTTTTGGTTTAAAATGTTCGTAATGAATGCCTCTACAAATCTTGTTATGGTCAAAACCACGCCAGACTTACCGTTTTTGAGAAAAAATATGTGCATCGCACAATAACATACATATTTTTAGCTAAAAGTATGGCATAATTTGGTTTATTTCCATTTTCTCGGAAACTACTAGGCCTAGAATTAAGATTTTTGGTTTAAAATGTTCGTAATGAATGCCTCTACAAATCTTGTTATGGTCAAAACCACGCCAGACTTACCGTTTTTGAGAAAAAATATGTGCATCGCACAATAACATACATATTTTTAGCTAAAAGTATGGCATAATTTGGTTTATTTTCATTTTCTCGGAAACTACTAGGCCTAGAATTAAGATTTTTGGTTTAAAATGTTCGTAATGAATGCCTCTACAAATCTTGTTATGGTCAAAACCACGCCAGACTTACCGTTTTTGAGAAAAAATATGTGTATCGCACAATAACATACATATTTTTACATATTTTCAGCTAAAAGTATGGCATAATTTGGTTTATTTCCATTTTCTCGGAAACTACTAGGCCTAGAATTAAGATTTTTGGTTTAAAATGTTCGTAATGAATGCCTCTACAAATCTTGTTATGTTCAAAACCACGCCAGACTTACCGTTTTTGAGAAAAAATATGTGCATCGCACAATAACATACATATTTTTAGCTAAAAGTATGGCATAATTTGGTTTATTTTCATTTTCTCGGAAACTACTAGGCCTAGAATTAAGATTTTTGGTTTAAAATGTTCGTAATGAATGCCTCTACAAATCTTGTTATGGTCAAAACCACGCCAGACTTACCGTTTTTGAGAAAAAATATGTGTATCGCACAATAACATACATATTTTTACATATTTTCAGCTAAAAGTATGGCATAATTTGGTTTATTTCCATTTTCTCGGAAACTACTAGGCCTAGAATTAAGATTTTTGGTTTAAAATGTTCGTAATGAATGCCTCTACAAATCTTGTTATGGTCAAAACCACGCCAGACTTACCGTTTTTGAGAAAAAATATGTGCATCGCACAATAACATACATATTTTTAGCTAAAAGTATGGCATAATTTGGTTTATTTTCATTTTCTCGGAAACTACTAGGCCTAGAATTAAGATTTTTGGTTTAAAATGTTCGTAATGAATGCCTCTACAAATCTTGTTATGGTCAAAACCACGCCAGACTTACCGTTTTTGAGAAAAAATATGTGCATCGCACAATAACATACATATTTTTAGCTAAAAGTATGGCATAATTTGGTTTATTTCCATTTTCTCGGAAACTACTAGGCCTAGAATTAAGATTTTTGGTTTAAAATGTTCGTAATGAATGCCTCTACAAATCTTGTTATGGTCAAAACCACGCCAGACTTACCGTTTTTGAGAAAAAATATGTGCATCGCACAATAACATACATATTTTTACATATTTTCAGCTAAAAGTATGGCATAATTTGGTTTATTTCCATTTTCTCGGAAACTACTAGGCCTAGAATTAAGATTTTTGGTTTAAAATGTTCGTAATGAATGCCTCTACAAATCTTGTTATGGTCAAAACCACGCCAGACTTACCGTTTTTGAGAAAAAATATGTGCATCGCACAATAACATACATATTTTTAGCTAAAAGTATGGCATAATTTGGTTTATTTCCATTTTCTCGGAAACTACTAGGCCTAGAATTAAGATTTTTGGTTTAAAATGTTCGTAATGAATGCCTCTACAAATCTTGTTATGGTCAAAACCACGCCAGACTTACCGTTTTTGAGAAAAAATATGTGCATCGCACAATAACATACATATTTTTACATATTTTCAGCTAAAAGTATGGCATAATTTGGTTTATTTCCATTTTCTCGGAAACTACTAGGCCTAGAATTAAGATTTTTGGTTTAAAATGTTCGTAATGAATGCCTCTACAAATCTTGTTATGGTCAAAACCACGCCAGACTTGCCGTTTTTGAGAAAAAATATGTGTATCGCACAATAACATACATATTTTTACATATTTTCAGCTAAAAGTATGGCATAATTTGGTTTATTTCCATTTTCTCGGAAACTACTAGGCCTAGAATTAAGATTTTTGGTTTAAAATGTTCGTAATGAATGCCTCTACAAATCTTGTTATGGTCAAAACCACGCCAGACTTACCGTTTTTGAGAAAAAATATGTGCATCGCACAATAACATACATATTTTTAGCTAAAAGTATGGCATAATTTGGTTTATTTTCATTTTCTCGGAAACTACTAGGCCTAGAATTAAGATTTTTGGTTTAAAATGTTCGTAATGAATGCCTCTACAAATCTTGTTATGGTCAAAACCACGCCAGACTTACCGTTTTTGAGAAAAAATATGTGTATCGCACAATAACATACATATTTTTACATATTTTCAGCTAAAAGTATGGCATAATTTGGTTTATTTCCATTTTCTCGGAAACTACTAGGCCTAGAATTAAGATTTTTGGTTTAAAATGTTCGTAATGAATGCCTCTACAAATCTTGTTATGGTCAAAACCACGCCAGACTTACCGTTTTTGAGAAAAAATATGTGTATCGCACAATAACATACATATTTTTACATATTTTCAGCTAAAAGTATGGCATAATTTGGTTTATTTCCATTTTCTCGGAAACTACTAGGCCTAGAATTAAGATTTTTGGTTTAAAATGTTCGTAATGAATGCCTCTACAAATCTTGTTATGGTCAAAACCACGCCAGACTTACCGTTTTTGAGAAAAAATATGTGCATCGCACAATAACATACATATTTTTAGCTAAAAGTATGGCATAATTTGGTTTATTTTCATTTTCTCGGAAACTACTAGGCCTAGAATTAAGATTTTTGGTTTAAAATGTTCGTAATGAATGCCTCTACAAATCTT
Source organism: Myathropa florea (assembly GCA_930367185.1). Classification (NCBI taxonomy): domain Eukaryota; kingdom Metazoa; phylum Arthropoda; class Insecta; order Diptera; family Syrphidae; genus Myathropa; species Myathropa florea. The sequence goes on from OV884003.1 coordinate 37,177,966, forward strand.
GTTATGGTCAAAACCACGCCAGACTTACCGTTTTTGAGAAAAAATATGTGCATCGCACAATAACATACATATTTTTAGCTAAAAGTATGGCATAATTTGGTTTATTTCCATTTTCTCGGAAACTACTAGGCCTAGAATTAAGATTTTTGGTTTAAAATGTTCGTAATGAATGCCTCTACAAATCTTGTTATGGTCAAAACCACGCCAGACTTACCGTTTTTGAGTAAAAAATATGTGCATCGCACAATAACATACATATTTTTAGCTAAAAGTATGGCATAATTTGGTTTATTTTCATTTTCTCGGAAACTACTAGGCCTAGAATTAAGATTTTTGGTTTAAAATGTTCGTAATGAATGCCTCTACAAATCTTGTTATGGTCAAAACCACGCCAGACTTACCGTTTTTGAGAAAAAATATGTGTATCGCACAATAACATACATATTTTTACATATTTTCAGCTAAAAGTATGGCATAATTTGGTTTATTTCCATTTTCTCGGAAACTACTAGGCCTAGAATTAAGATTTTTGGTTTAAAATGTTCGTAATGAATGCCTCTACAAATCTTGTTATGGTCAAAACCACGCCAGACTTACCGTTTTTGAGAAAAAATATGTGCATCGCACAATAACATACATATTTTTAGCTAAAAGTATGGCATAATTTGGTTTATTTTCATTTTCTCGGAAACTACTAGGCCTAGAATTAAGATTTTTGGTTTAAAATGTTCGTAATGAATGCCTCTACAAATCTTGTTATGGTCAAAACCACGCCAGACTTACCGTTTTTGAGAAAAAATATGTGCATCGCACAATAACATACATATTTTTAGCTAAAAGTATGGCATAATTTGGTTTATTTTCATTTTCTCGGAAACTACTAGGCCTAGAATTAAGATTTTTGGTTTAAAATGTTCGTAATGAATGCCTCTACAAATCTTGTTATGGTCAAAACCACGCCAGACTTACCGTTTTTGAGAAAAAATATGTGTATCGCACAATAACATACATATTTTTACATATTTTCAGCTAAAAGTATGGCATAATTTGGTTTATTTCCATTTTCTCGGAAACTACTAGGCCTAGAATTAAGATTTTTGGTTTAAAATGTTCGTAATGAATGCCTCTACAAATCTTGTTATGGTCAAAACCACGCCAGACTTACCGTTTTTGAGAAAAAATATGTGCATCGCACAATAACATACATATTTTTAGCTAAAAGTATGGCATAATTTGGTTTATTTTCATTTTCTCGGAAACTACTAGGCCTAGAATTAAGATTTTTGGTTTAAAATGTTCGTAATGAATGCCTCTACAAATCTTGTTATGGTCAAAACCACGCCAGACTTACCGTTTTTGAGAAAAAATATGTGCATCGCACAATAACATACATATTTTTAGCTAAAAGTATGGCATAATTTGGTTTATTTCCATTTTCTCGGAAACTACTAGGCCTAGAATTAAGATTTTTGGTTTAAAATGTTCGTAATGAATGCCTCTACAAATCTTGTTATGGTCAAAACCACGCCAGACTTACCGTTTTTGAGAAAAAATATGTGCATCGCACAATAACATACATATTTTTACATATTTTCAGCTAAAAGTATGGCATAATTTGGTTTATTTCCATTTTCTCGGAAACTACTAGGCCTAGAATTAAGATTTTTGGTTTAAAATGTTCGTAATGAATGCCTCTACAAATCTTGTTATGGTCAAAACCACGCCAGACTTACCGTTTTTGAGAAAAAATATGTGCATCGCACAATAACATACATATTTTTAGCTAAAAGTATGGCATAATTTGGTTTATTTCCATTTTCTCGGAAACTACTAGGCCTAGAATTAAGATTTTTGGTTTAAAATGTTCGTAATGAATGCCTCTACAAATCTTGTTATGGTCAAAACCACGCCAGACTTACCGTTTTTGAGAAAAAATATGTGCATCGCACAATAACATACATATTTTTACATATTTTCAGCTAAAAGTATGGCATAATTTGGTTTATTTCCATTTTCTCGGAAACTACTAGGCCTAGAATTAAGATTTTTGGTTTAAAATGTTCGTAATGAATGCCTCTACAAATCTTGTTATGGTCAAAACCACGCCAGACTTGCCGTTTTTGAGAAAGAATATGTGTATCGCACAATAACATACATATTTTTACATATTTTCAGCTAAAAGTATGGCATAATTTGGTTTATTTCCATTTTCTCGGAAACTACTAGGCCTAGAATTAAGATTTTTGGTTTAAAATGTTCGTAATGAATGCCTCTACAAATCTTGTTATGGTCAAAACCACGCCAGACTTACCGTTTTTGAGAAAAAATATGTGCATCGCACAATAACATACATATTTTTAGCTAAAAGTATGGCATAATTTGGTTTATTTTCATTTTCTCGGAAACTACTAGGCCTAGAATTAAGATTTTTGGTTTAAAATGTTCGTAATGAATGCCTCTACAAATCTTGTTATGGTCAAAACCACGCCAGACTTACCGTTTTTGAGAAAAAATATGTGTATCGCACAATAACATACATATTTTTACATATTTTCAGCTAAAAGTATGGCATAATTTGGTTTATTTCCATTTTCTCGGAAACTACTAGGCCTAGAATTAAGATTTTTGGTTTAAAATGTTCGTAATGAATGCCTCTACAAATCTTGTTATGGTCAAAACCACGCCAGACTTACCGTTTTTGAGAAAAAATATGTGTATCGCACAATAACATACATATTTTTACATATTTTCAGCTAAAAGTATGGCATAATTTGGTTTATTTCCATTTTCTCGGAAACTACTAGGCCTAGAATTAAGATTTTTGGTTTAAAATGTTCGTAATGAATGCCTCTACAAATCTTGTTATGGTCAAAACCACGCCAGACTTACCGTTTTTGAGAAAAAATATGTGCATCGCACAATAACATACATATTTTTAGCTAAAAGTATGGCATAATTTGGTTTATTTTCATTTTCTCGGAAACTACTAGGCCTAGAATTAAGATTTTTGGTTTAAAATGTTCGTAATGAATGCCTCTACAAATCTTGTTATGGTCAAAACCACGCCAGACTTACCGTTTTTGAGAAAAAATATGTGCATCGCACAATAACATACATATTTTTAGCTAAAAGTATGGCATAATTTGGTTTATTTCCATTTTCTCGGAAACTACTAGGCCTAGAATTAAGATTTTTGGTTTAAAATGTTCGTAATGAATGCCTCTACAAATCTTGTTATGGTCAAAACCACGCCAGACTTACCGTTTTTGAGTAAAAAATATGTGCATCGCACAATAACATACATATTTTTAGCTAAAAGTATGGCATAATTTGGTTTATTTCCATTTTCTCGGAAACTACTAGGCCTAGAATTAAGATTTTTGGTTTAAAATGTTCGTAATGAATGCCTCTACAAATCTTGTTATGGTCAAAACCACGCCAGACTTACCGTTTTTGAGAAAAAATATGTGTATCGCACAATAACATACATATTTTTACATATTTTCAGCTAAAAGTATGGCATAATTTGGTTTATTTCCATTTTCTCGGAAACTACTAGGCCTAGAATTAAGATTTTTGGTTTAAAATGTTCGTAATGAATGCCTCTACAAATCTTGTTATGGTCAAAACCACGCCAGACTTACCGTTTTTGAGAAAAAATATGTGCATCGCACAATAACATACATATTTTTAGCTAAAAGTATGGCATAATTTGGTTTATTTTCATTTTCTCGGAAACTACTAGGCCTAGAATTAAGATTTTTGGTTTAAAATGTTCGTAATGAATGCCTCTACAAATCTTGTTATGGTCAAAACCACGCCAGACTTACCGTTTTTGAGAAAAAATATGTGCATCGCACAATAACATACATATTTTTAGCTAAAAGTATGGCATAATTTGGTTTATTTCCATTTTCTCGGAAACTACTAAGCCTAGAATTAAGATTTTTGGTTTAAAATGTTCGTAATGAATGCCTCTACAAATCTTGTTATGGTCAAAACCACGCCAGACTTACCGTTTTTGAGAAAAAATATGTGCATCGCACAATAACATACATATTTTTAGCTAAAAGTATGGCATAATTTGGTTTATTTTCATTTTCTCGGAAACTACTAGGCCTAGAATTAAGATTTTTGGTTTAAAATGTTCGTAATGAATGCCTCTACAAATCTTGTTATGGTCAAAACCACGCCAGACTTACCGTTTTTGAGAAAAAATATGTGTATCGCACAATAACATACATATTTTTACATATTTTCAGCTAAAAGTATGGCATAATTTGGTTTATTTCCATTTTCTCGGAAACTACTAGGCCTAGAATTAAGATTTTTGGTTTAAAATGTTCGTAATGAATGCCTCTACAAATCTTGTTATGGTCAAAACCACGCCAGACTTACCGTTTTTGAGAAAAAATATGTGCATCGCACAATAACATACATATTTTCAGCTAAAAGTATGGCATAATTTGGTTTATTTCCATTTTCTCGGAAACTACTAGGCCTAGAATTAAGATTTTTGGTTTAAAATGTTCGTAATGAATGCCTCTACAAATCTTGTTATGGTCAAAACCATGCCAGACTTACCGTTTTTGAGAAAAAATATGTGTATCGCACAATAACATACATATTTTTACATATTTTCAGCTAAAAGTATGGCATAATTTGGTTTATTTCCATTTTCTCGGAAACTACTAGGCCTAGAATTAAGATTTTTGGTTTAAAATGTTCGTAATGAATGCCTCTACAAATCTTGTTATGGTCAAAACCACGCCAGACTTACCGTTTTTGAGAAAAAATATGTGCATCGCACAATAACATACATATTTTTAGCTAAAAGTATGGCATAATTTGGTTTATTTTCATTTTCTCGGAAACTACTAGGCCTAGAATTAAGATTTTTGGTTTAAAATGTTCGTAATGAATGCCTCTACAAATCTTGTTATGGTCAAAACCACGCCAGACTTACCGTTTTTGAGAAAAAATATGTGTATCGCACAATAACATACATATTTTTACATATTTTCAGCTAAAAGTATGGCATAATTTGGTTTATTTCCATTTTCTCGGAAACTACTAGGCCTAGAATTAAGATTTTTGGTTTAAAATGTTCGTAATGAATGCCTCTACAAATCTTGTTATGGTCAAAACCACGCCAGACTTACCGTTTTTGAGAAAAAATATGTGTATCGCACAATAACATACATATTTTTACATATTTTCAGCTAAAAGTATGGCATAATTTGGTTTATTTCCATTTTCTCGGAAACTACTAGGCCTAGAATTAAGATTTTTGGTTTAAAATGTTCGTAATGAATGCCTCTACAAATCTTGTTATGGTCAAAACCACGCCAGACTTACCGTTTTTGAGAAAAAATATGTGCATCGCACAATAACATACATATTTTTAGCTAAAAGTATGGCATAATTTGGTTTATTTTCATTTTCTCGGAAACTACTAGGCCTAGAATTAAGATTTTTGGTTTAAAATGTTCGTAATGAATGCCTCTACAAATCTTGTTATGGTCAAAACCACGCCAGACTTACCGTTTTTGAGAAAAAATATGTGCATCGCACAATAACATACATATTTTTAGCTAAAAGTATGGCATAATTTGGTTTATTTCCATTTTCTCGGAAACTACTAGGCCTAGAATTAAGATTTTTGGTTTAAAATGTTCGTAATGAATGCCTCTACAAATCTTGTTATGGTCAAAACCACGCCAGACTTAACGTTTTGGAGTAAAAAATATGTGCATCGCACAATAACATACATATTTTTAGCTAAAAGTATGGCATAATTTGGTTTATTTTCATTTTCTCGGAAACTACTAGGCCTAGAATTAAGATTTTTGGTTTAAAATGTTCGTAATGAATGCCTCTACAAATCTTGTTATGGTCAAAACCACGCCAGACTTACCGTTTTTGAGAAAAAATATGTGTATCGCACAATAACATACATATTTTTACATATTTTCAGCTAAAAGTATGGCATAATTTGGTTTATTTCCATTTTCTCGGAAACTACTAGGCCTAGAATTAAGATTTTTGGTTTAAAATGTTCGTAATGAATGCCTCTACAAATCTTGTTATGGTCAAAACCACGCCAGACTTACCGTTTTTGAGAAAAAATATGTGCATCGCACAATAACATACATATTTTTAGCTAAAAGTATGGCATAATTTGGTTTATTTTCATTTTCTCGGAAACTACTAGGCCTAGAATTAAGATTTTTGGTTTAAAATGTTCGTAATGAATGCCTCTACAAATCTTGTTATGGTCAAAACCACGCCAGACTTACCGTTTTTGAGAAAAAATATGTGCATCGCACAATAACATACATATTTTTAGCTAAAAGTATGGCATAATTTGGTTTATTTCCATTTTCTCGGAAACTACTAGGCCTAGAATTAAGATTTTTGGTTTAAAATGTTCGTAATGAATGCCTCTACAAATCTTGTTATGGTCAAAACCACGCCAGACTTACCGTTTTTGAGAAAAAATATGTGCATCGCACAATAACATACATATTTTTAGCTAAAAGTATGGCATAATTTGGTTTATTTTCATTTTCTCGGAAACTACTAGGCCTAGAATTAAGATTTTTGGTTTAAAATGTTCGTAATGAATGCCTCTACAAATCTTGTTATGGTCAAAACCACGCCAGACTTACCGTTTTTGAGAAAAAATATGTGCATCGCACAATAACATACATATTTTTAGCTAAAAGTATGGCATAATTTGGTTTATTTTCATTTTCTCGGAAACTACTAGGCCTAGAATTAAGATTTTTGGTTTAAAATGTTCGTAATGAATGCCTCTACAAATCTTGTTATGGTCAAAACCACGCCAGACTTACCGTTTTTGAGAAAAAATATGTGTATCGCACAATAACATACATATTTTTACATATTTTCAGCTAAAAGTATGGCATAATTTGGTTTATTTCCATTTTCTCGGAAACTACTAGGCCTAGAATTAAGATTTTTGGTTTAAAATGTTCGTAATGAATGCCTCTACAAATCTTGTTATGGTCAAAACCACGCCAGACTTACCGTTTTTGAGAAAAAATATGTGCATCGCACAATAACATACATATTTTTAGCTAAAAGTATGGCATAATTTGGTTTATTTTCATTTTCTCGGAAACTACTAGGCCTAGAATTAAGATTTTTGGTTTAAAATGTTCGTAATGAATGCCTCTACAAATCTTGTTATGGTCAAAACCACGCCAGACTTACCGTTTTTGAGAAAAAATATGTGTATCGCACAATAACATACATATTTTTACATATTTTCAGCTAAAAGTATGGCATAATTTGGTTTATTTCCATTTTCTCGGAAACTACTAGGCCTAGAATTAAGATTTTTGGTTTAAAATGTTCGTAATGAATGCCTCTACAAATCTTGTTATGGTCAAAACCACGCCAGACTTACCGTTTTTGAGAAAAAATATGTGTATCGCACAATAACATACATATTTTTACATATTTTCAGCTAAAAGTATGGCATAATTTGGTTTATTTCCATTTTCTCGGAAACTACTAGGCCTAGAATTAAGATTTTTGGTTTAAAATGTTCGTAATGAATGCCTCTACAAATCTTGTTATGGTCAAAACCACGCCAGACTTACCGTTTTTGAGAAAAAATATGTGTATCGCACAATAACATACATATTTTTACATATTTTCAGCTAAAAGTATGGCATAATTTGGTTTATTTCCATTTTCTCGGAAACTACTAGGCCTAGAATTAAGATTTTTGGTTTAAAATGTTCGTAATGAATGCCTCTACAAATCTTGTTATGGTCAAAACCACGCCAGACTTACCGTTTTTGAGAAAAAATATGTGTATCGCACAATAACATACATATTTTTACATATTTTCAGCTAAAAGTATGGCATAATTTGGTTTATTTCCATTTTCTCGGAAACTACTAGGCCTAGAATTAAGATTTTTGGTTTAAAATGTTCGTAATGAATGCCTCTACAAATCTTGTTATGGTCAAAACCACGCCAGACTTACCGTTTTTGAGAAAAAATATGTGTATCGCACAATAACATACATATTTTTACATATTTTCAGCTAAAAGTATGGCATAATTTGGTTTATTTTCATTTTCTCGGAAACTACTAGGCCTAGAATTAAGATTTTTGGTTTAAAATGTTCGTAATGAATGCCTCTACAAATCTTGTTATGGTCAAAACCACGCCAGACTTACCGTTTTTGAGAAAAAATATGTGTATCGCACAATAACATACATATTTTTACATATTTTCAGCTAAAAGTATGGCATAATTTGGTTTATTTCCATTTTCTCGGAAACTACTAGGCCTAGAATTAAGATTTTTGGTTTAAAATGTTCGTAATGAATGCCTCTACAAATCTTGTTATGGTCAAAATCACGCCAGACTTACCGTTTTTGAGAAAAAATATGTGTATCGCACAATAACATACATATTTTTACATATTTTCAGCTAAAAGTATGGCATAATTTGGTTTATTTCCATTTTCTCGGAAACTACTAGGCCTAGAATTAAGATTTTTGGTTTAAAATGTTCGTAATGAATGCCTCTACAAATCTTGTTATGGTCAAAACCACGCCAGACTTACCCTTTTTGAGAAAAAATATGTGCATCGCACAATAACATACATATTTTTAGCTAAAAGTATGGCATAATTTGGTTTATTTCCATTTTCTCGGAAACTACTAGGCCTAGAATTAAGATTTTTGGTTTAAAATGTTCGTAATGAATGCCTCTACAAATCTTGTTATGGTCAAAACCACGCCAGACTTACCGTTTTTGAGAAAAAATATGTGCATCGCACAATAACATACATATTTTTAGCTAAAAGTATGGCATAATTTGGTTTATTTTCATTTTCTCGGAAACTACTAGGCCTAGAATTAAGATTTTTGGTTTAAAATGTTCGTAATGAATGCCTCTACAAATCTTGTTATGGTCAAAACCACGCCAGACTTACCGTTTTTGAGAAAAAATATGTGTATCGCACAATAACATACATATTTTTACATATTTTCAGCTAAAAGTATGGCATAATTTGGTTTATTTCCATTTTCTCGGAAACTACTAGGCCTAGAATTAAGATTTTTGGTTTAAAATGTTCGTAATGAATGCCTCTACAAATCTTGTTATGGTCAAAACCACGCCAGACTTACCGTTTTTGAGAAAAAATATGTGCATCGCACAATAACATACATATTTTTAGCTAAAAGTATGGCATAATTTGGTTTATTTTCATTTTCTCGGAAACTACTAGGCCTAGAATTAAGATTTTTGGTTTAAAATGTTCGTAATGAATGCCTCTACAAATCTTGTTATGGTCAAAACCACGCCAGACTTACCGTTTTTGAGAAAAAATATGTGTATCGCACAATAACATACATATTTTTACATATTTTCAGCTAAAAGTATGGCATAATTTGGTTTATTTCCATTTTCTCGGAAACTACTAGGCCTAGAATTAAGATTTTTGGTTTAAAATGTTCGTAATGAATGCCTCTACAAATCTTGTTATGGTCAAAACCACGCCAGACTTACCGTTTTTGAGAAAAAATATGTGCATCGCACAATAACATACATATTTTTAGCTAAAAGTATGGCATAATTTGGTTTATTTTCATTTTCTCGGAAACTACTAGGCCTAGAATTAAGATTTTTGGTTTAAAATGTTCGTAATGAATGCCTCTACAAATCTTGTTATGGTCAAAACCACGCCAGACTTACCGTTTTTGAGAAAAAATATGTGTACCGCACAATAACATACATATTTTTACATATTTTCAGCTAAAAGTAAGGCATAATTTGGTTTATTTCCATTTTCTCGGAAACTACTAGGCCTAGAATTAAGATTTTTGGTTTAAAATGTTCGTAATGAATGCCTCTACAAATCTTGTTATGGTCAAAACCACGCCAGACTTACCGTTTTTGAGAAAAAATATGTGTATCGCACAATAACATACATATTTTTACATATTTTCAGCTAAAAGTATGGCATAATTTGGTTTATTTCCATTTTCTCGGAAACTACTAGGCCTAGAATTAAGATTTTTGGTTTAAAATGTTCGTAATGAATGCCTCTACAAATCTTGTTATGGTCAAAACCACGCCAGACTTACCGTTTTTGAGAAAAAATATGTGTATCGCACAATAACATACATATTTTTACATATTTTCAGCTAAAAGTATGGCATAATTTGGTTTATTTCCATTTTCTCGGAAACTACTAGGCCTAGAATTAAGATTTTTGGTTTAAAATGTTCGTAATGAATGCCTCTACAAATCTTGTTATGGTCAAAACCACGCCAGACTTACCGTTTTTGAGAAAAAATATGTGCATCGCACAATAACATACATATTTTTACATATTTTCAGCTAAAAGTATGGCATAATTTGGTTTATTTCCATTTTCTCGGAAACTACTAGGCCTAGAATTAAGATTTTTGGTTTAAAATGTTCGTAATGAATGCCTCTACAAATCTTGTTATGGTCAAAACCACGCCAGACTTACCGTTTTTGAGAAAAAATATGTGCATCGCACAATAACATACATATTTTTAGCTAAAAGTATGGCATAATTTGGTTTATTTTCATTTTCTCGGAAACTATTAGGCCTAGAATTAAGATTTTTGGTTTAAAATGTTCGTAATGAATGCCTCTACAAATCTTGTTATGGTCAAAACCACGCCAGACTTACCGTTTTTGAGAAAAAATATGTGCATCGCACAATAACATACATATTTTTTACATATTTTCAGCTAAAAGTATGGCATAATTTGGTTTATTTCCATTTTCTCGGAAACTACTAGGCCTAGAATTAAGATTTTTGGTTTAAAATGTTCGTAATGAATGCCTCTACAAATCTTGTTATGGTCAAAACCACGCCAGACTTACCCTTTTTGAGAAAAAATATGTGTATCGCACAATAACATACATATTTTTACATATTTTCAGCTAAAAGTATGGCATAATTTGGTTTACTTCCATTTTCTCGGAAACTACTAGGCCTAGAATTAAGATTTTTGGTTTAAAATGTTCGTAATGAATGCCTCTACAAATCTTGTTATGGTCAAAACCACGCCAGACTTACCGTTTTTGAGAAAAAATATGTGCATCGCACAATAACATACATATTTTTAGCTAAAAGTATGGCATAATTTGGTTTATTTCCATTTTCTCGGAAACTACTAGGCCTAGAATTAAGATTTTTGGTTTAAAATGTTCGTAATGAATGCCTCTACAAATCTTGTTATGGTCAAAACCACGCCAGACTTACCGTTTTTGAGAAAAAATATGTGCATCGCACAATAACATACATATTTTTAGCTAAAAGTATGGCATAATTTGGTTTATTTTCATTTTCTCGGAAACTACTAGGCCTAGAATTAAGATTTTTGGTTTAAAATGTTCGTAATGAATGCCTCTACAAATCTTGTTATGGTCAAAACCACGCCAGACTTACCGTTTTTGAGAAAAAATATGTGTATCGCACAATAACATACATATTTTTACATATTTTCAGCTAAAAGTATGGCATAATTTGGTTTATTTCCATTTTCTCGGAAACTACTAGGCCTAGAATTAAGATTTTTGGTTTAAAATGTTCGTAATGAATGCCTCTACAAATCTTGTTATGGTCAAAATCACGCCAGACTTACCGTTTTTGAGAAAAAATATGTGCATCGCACAATAACATACATATTTTTACATATTTTCAGCTAAAAGTATGGCATAATTTGGTTTATTTCCATTTTCTCGGAAACTACTAGGCCTAGAATTAAGATTTTTGGTTTAAAATGTTCGTAATGAATGCCTCTACAAATCTTGTTATGGTCAAAACCACGCCAGACTTACCGTTTTTGAGAAAAAATATGTGCATCGCACAATAACATACATATTTTTAGCTAAAAGTATGGCATAATTTGGTTTATTTCCATTTTCTCGGAAACTACTAGGCCTAGAATTAAGATTTTTGGTTTAAAATGTTCGTAATGAATGCCTCTACAAATCTTGTTATGGTCAAAACCACGCCAGACTTACCCTTTTTGAGAAAAAATATGTGCATCGCACAATAACATACATATTTTTAGCTAAAAGTATGGCATAATTTGGTTTATTTCCATTTTCTCGGAAACTACTAGGCCTAGAATTAAGATTTTTGGTTTAAAATGTTCGTAATGAATGCCTCTACAAATCTTGTTATGGTCAAAACCACGCCAGACTTACCGTTTTTGAGAAAAAATATGTGCATCGCACAATAACATACATATTTTTAGCTAAAAGTATGGCATAATTTGGTTTATTTTCATTTTCTCGGAAACTACTAGGCCTAGAATTAAGATTTTTGGTTTAAAATGTTCGTAATGAATGCCTCTACAAATCTTGTTATGGTCAAAACCACGCCAGACTTACCGTTTTTGAGAAAAAATATGTGCATCGCACAATAACATACATATTTTTAGCTAAAAGTATGGCATAATTTGGTTTATTTCCATTTTCTCGGAAACTACTAGGCCTAGAATTAAGATTTTTGGTTTAAAATGTTCGTAATGAATGCCTCTACAAATCTTGTTATGGTCAAAACCACGCCAGACTTACCCTTTTTGAGAAAAAATATGTGCATCGCACAATAACATACATATTTTTAGCTAAAAGTATGGCATAATTTGGTTTATTTTCATTTTCTCGGAAACTACTAGGCCTAGAATTAAGATTTTTGGTTTAAAATGTTCGTAATGAATGCCTCTACAAATCTTGTTATGGTCAAAACCACGCCAGACTTACCGTTTTTGAGAAAAAATATGTGTATCGCACAATAACATACATATTTTTACATATTTTCAGCTAAAAGTATGGCATAATTTGGTTTATTTCCATTTTCTCGGAAACTACTAGGCCTAGAATTAAGATTTTTGGTTTAAAATGTTCGTAATGAATGCCTCTACAAATCTTGTTATGGTCAAAACCACGCCAGACTTACCGTTTTTGAGAAAAAATATGTGCATCGCACAATAACATACATATTCTTACATATTTTCAGCTAAAAGTATGGCATAATTTGGTTTATTTCCATTTTCTCGGAAACTACTAGGCCTAGAATTAAGATTTTTGGTTTAAAATGTTCGTAATGAATGCCTCTACAAATCTTGTTATGGTCAAAACCACGCCAGACTTACCGTTTTTGAGAAAAAATATGTGCATCGCACAATAACATACATATTTTTAGCTAAAAGTATGGCATAATTTGGTTTATTTCCATTTTCTCGGAAACTACTAGGCCTAGAATTAAGATTTTTGGTTTAAAATGTTCGTAATGAATGCCTCTACAAATCTTGTTATGGTCAAAACCACGCCAGACTTACCCTTTTTGAGAAAAAATATGTGCATCGCACAATAACATACATATTTTTAGCTAAAAGTATGGCATAATTTGGTTTATTTCCATTTTCTCGGAAACTACTAGGCCTAGAATTAAGATTTTTGGTTTAAAATGTTCGTAATGAATGCCTCTACAAATCTTGTTATGGTCAAAACCACGCCAGACTTACCGTTTTTGAGAAAAAATATGTGCATCGCACAATAACATACATATTTTTAGCTAAAAGTATGGCATAATTTGGTTTATTTTCATTTTCTCGGAAACTACTAGGCCTAGAATTAAGATTTTTGGTTTAAAATGTTCGTAATGAATGCCTCTACAAATCTTGTTATGGTCAAAACCACGCCAGACTTACCGTTTTTGAGAAAAAATATGTGCATCGCACAATAACATACATATTTTTAGCTAAAAGTATGGCATAATTTGGTTTATTTCCATTTTCTCGGAAACTACTAGGCCTCGAATTAAGATTTTTGGTTTAAAATGTTCGTAATGAATGCCTCTACAAATCTTGTTATGGTCAAAACCACGCCAGACTTACCGTTTTTGAGAAAAAATATGTGCATCGCACAATAACATACATATTTTTAGCTAAAAGTATGGCATAATTTGGTTTATTTCCATTTTCTCGGAAACTACTAGGCCTAGAATTAAGATTTTTGGTTTAAAATGTTCGTAATGAATGCCTCTACAAATCTTGTTATGGTCAAAACCACGCCAGACTTACCGTTTTTGAGAAAAAATATGTGTATCGCACAATAACATACATATTTTTACATATTTTCAGCTAAAAGTATGGCATAATTTGGTTTATTTCCATTTTCTCGGAAACTACTAGGCCTAGAATTAAGATTTTTGGTTTAAAATGTTCGTAATGAATGCCTCTACAAATCTTGTTATGGTCAAAACCACGCCAGACTTACCGTTTTTGAGAAAAAATATGTGCATCGCACAATAACATACATATTTTTACATATTTTCAGCTAAAAGTATGGCATAATTTGGTTTATTTCCATTTTCTCGGAAACTACTAGGCCTAGAATTAAGATTTTTGGTTTAAAATGTTCGTAATGAATGCCTCTACAAATCTTGTTATGGTCAAAACCACGCCAGACTTACCGTTTTTGAGAAAAAATATGTGCATCGCACAATAACATACATATTTTTAGCTAAAAGTATGGCATAATTTGGTTTATTTCCATTTTCTCGGAAACTACTAGGCCTAGAATTAAGATTTTTGGTTTAAAATGTTCGTAATGAATGCCTCTACAAATCTTGTTATGGTCAAAACCACGCCAGACTTACCCTTTTTGAGAAAAAATATGTGCATCGCACAATAACATACATATTTTTAGCTAAAAGTATGGCATAATTTGGTTTATTTCCATTTTCTCGGAAACTACTAGGCCTAGAATTAAGATTTTTGGTTTAAAATGTTCGTAATGAATGCCTCTACAAATCTTGTTATGGTCAAAACCACGCCAGACTTACCGTTTTTGAGAAAAAATATGTGTATCGCACAATAACATACATATTTTTACATATTTTCAGCTAAAAGTATGGCATAATTTGGTTTATTTCCATTTTCTCGGAAACTACTAGGCCTAGAATTAAGATTTTTGGTTTAAAATGTTCGTAATGAATGCCTCTACAAATCTTGTTATGGTCAAAACCACGCCAGACTTACCGTTTTTGAGAAAAAATATGTGCATCGCACAATAACATACATATTTTTACATATTTTCAGCTAAAAGTATGGCATAATTTGGTTTATTTCCATTTTCTCGGAAACTACTAGGCCTAGAATTAAGATTTTTGGTTTAAAATGTTCGTAATGAATGCCTCTACAAATCTTGTTATGGTCAAAACCACGCCAGACTTACCCTTTTTGAGAAAAAATATGTGCATCGCACAATAACATACATATTTTTAGCTAAAAGTATGGCATAATTTGGTTTATTTCCATTTTCTCGGAAACTACTAGGCCTAGAATTAAGATTTTTGGTTTAAAATGTTCGTAATGAATGCCTCTACAAATCTTGTTATGGTCAAAACCACGCCAGACTTACCGTTTTTGAGAAAAAATATGTGTATCGCACAATAACATACATATTTTTACATATTTTCAGCTAAAAGTATGGCATAATTTGGTTTATTTCCATTTTCTCGGAAACTACTTGGCCTAGAATTAAGATTTTTGGTTTAAAATGTTCGTAATGAATGCCTCTACAAATCTTGTTATGGTCAAAACCACGCCAGACTTACCGTTTTTGAGAAAAAATATGTGCATCGCACAATAACATACATATTTTTAGCTAAAAGTATGGCATAATTTGGTTTATTTCCATTTTCTCGGAAACTACTAGGCCTAGAATTAAGATTTTTGGTTTAAAATGTTCGTAATGAATGCCTCTACAAATCTTGTTATGGTCAAAACCAAGCCAGACTTACCGTTTTTGAGAAAAAATATGTGTATCGCACAATAACATACATATTTTTACATATTTTCAGCTAAAAGTATGGCATAATTTGGTTTATTTCCATTTTCTCGGAAACTACTAGGCCTAGAATTAAGATTTTTGGTTTAAAATGTTCGTAATGAATGCCTCTACAAATCTTGTTACGGTCAAAACCACGCCAGACTTACCGTTTTTGAGAAAAAATATGTGCATCGCACAATAACATACATATTTTTAGCTAAAAGTATGGCATAATTTGGTTTATTTTCATTTTCTCGGAAACTACTAGGCCTAGAATTAAGATTTTTGGTTTAAAATGTTCGTAATGAATGCCTCTACAAATCTTGTTATGGTCAAAACCACGCCAGACTTACCGTTTTTGAGAAAAAATATGTGCATCGCACAATAACATACATATTTTTAGCTAAAAGTATGGCATAATTTGGTTTATTTTCATTTTCTCGGAAACTACTAGGCCTAGAATTAAGATTTGTGGTTTAAAATGTTCGTAATGAATGCCTCTACAAATCTTGTTATGGTCAAAACCACGCCAGACTTACCGTTTTTGAGAAAAAATATGTGTATCGCACAATAACATACATATTTTTACATATTTTTAGCTAAAAGTATGGCATAATTTGGTTTATTTTCATTTTCTCGGAAACTACTAGGCCTAGAATAAAGATTTTTGGTTTAAAATGTTCGTAATGAATGCCTCTACAAATCTTGTTATGGTCAAAACCACGCCAGACTTACCGTTTTTGAGAAAAAATATGTGCATCGCACAATAACATACATATTTTTAGCTAAAAGTATGGCATAATTTGGTTTATTTTCATTTTCTCGGAAACTACTAGGCCTAGAATTAAGATTTTTGGTTTAAAATGTTCGTAATGAATGCCTCTACAAATCTTGTTATGGTCAAAACCACGCCAGACTTACCGTTTTTGAGAAAAAATATGTGTATCGCACAATAACATACATATTTTTAGCTAAAAGTATGGCATAATTTGGTTTATTTTCATTTTCTCGGAAACTACTAGGCCTAGAATTAAGATTTTTGGTTTAAAATGTTCGTAATGAATGCCTCTACAAATCTTGTTATGGTCAAAACCACGCCAGACTTACCGTTTTTGAGAAAAAATATGTGCATCGCACAATAACATACATATTTTTAGCTAAAAGTATGGCATAATTTGGTTTATTTCCATTTTCTCGGAAACTACTAGGCCTAGAATTAAGATTTTTGGTTTAAAATGTTCGTAATGAATGCCTCTACAAATCTTGTTATGGTCAAAACCACGCCAGACTTACCGTTTTTGAGAAAAAATATGTGCATCGCACAATAACATACATATTTTTAGCTAAAAGTATGGCATAATTTGGTTTATTTCCATTTTCTCGGAAACTACTAGGCCTAGAATTAAGATTTTTGGTTTAAAATGTTCGTAATGAATGCCTCTACAAATCTTGTTATGGTCAAAACCACGCCAGACTTACCGTTTTTGAGAAAAAATATGTGTATCGCACAATAACATACATATTTTTACATATTTTCAGCTAAAAGTATGGCATAATTTGGTTTATTTCCATTTTCTCGGAAACTACTAGGCCTAGAATTAAGATTTTTGGTTTAAAATGTTCGTAATGAATGCCTCTACAAATCTTGTTATGGTCAAAACCACGCCAGACTTACCGTTTTTGAGAAAAAATATGTGTATCGCACAATAACATACATATTTTTACATATTTTCAGCTAAAAGTATGGCATAATTTGGTTTATTTCCATTTTCTCGGAAACTACTAGGCCTAGAATTAAGATTTTTGGTTTAAAATGTTCGTAATGAATGCCTCTACAAATCTTGTTATGGTCAAAACCACGCCAGACTTACCGTTTTTGAGAAAAAATATGTGCATCGCACAATAACATACATATTTTTAGCTAAAAGTATGGCATAATTTGGTTTATTTCCATTTTCTCGGAAACTACTAGGCCTAGAATTAAGATTTTTGGTTTAAAATGTTCGTAATGAATGCCTCTACAAATCTTGTTATGGTCAAAACCACGCCAGACTTACCGTTTTTGAGAAAAAATATGTGCATCGCACAATAACATACATATTTTTAGCTAAAAGTATGGCATAATTTGGTTTATTTTCATTTTCTCGGAAACTACTAGGCCTAGAATTAAGATTTTTGGTTTAAAATGTTCGTAATGAATGCCTCTACAAATCTTGTTATGGTCAAAACCACGCCAGACTTACCGTTTTTGAGAAAAAATATGTGTATCGCACAATAACATACATATTTTTACATATTTTCAGCTAAAAGTATGGCATAATTTGGTTTATTTCCATTTTCTCGGAAACTACTAGGCCTAGAATTAAGATTTTTGGTTTAAAATGTTCGTAATGAATGCCTCTACAAATCTTGTTATGGTCAAAACCACGCCAGACTTACCCTTTTTGAGAAAAAATATGTGCATCGCACAATAACATACATATTTTTAGCTAAAAGTATGGCATAATTTGGTTTATTTCCATTTTCTCGGAAACTACTAGGCCTAGAATTAAGATTTTTGGTTTAAAATGTTCGTAATGAATGCCTCTACAAATCTTGTTATGGTCAAAACCACGCCAGACTTACCGTTTTTGAGAAAAAATATGTGTATCGCACAATAACATACATATTTTTACATATTTTCAGCTAAAAGTATGGCATAATTTGGTTTATTTCCATTTTCTCGGAAACTACTAGGCCTAGAATTAAGATTTTTGGTTTAAAATGTTCGTAATGAATGCCTCTACAAATCTTGTTATGGTCAAAACCACGCCAGACTTACCGTTTTTGAGAAAAAATATGTGTATCGCACAATAACATACATATTTTTACATATTTTCAGCTAAAAGTATGGCATAATTTGGTTTATTTCCATTTTCTCGGAAACTACTAGGCCTAGAATTAAGATTTTTGGTTTAAAATGTTCGTAATGAATGCCTCTACAAATCTTGTTATGGTCAAAACCACGCCAGACTTACCGTTTTTGAGAAAAAATATGTGCATCGCACAATAACATACATATTTTTACATATTTTCAGCTAAAAGTATGGCATAATTTGGTTTATTTCCATTTTCTCGGAAACTACTAGGCCTAGAACTAAGATTTTTGGTTTAAAATGTTCGTAATGAATGCCTCTACAAATCTTGTTATGGTCAAAACCACGCCAGACTTACCGTTTTTGAGAAAAAATATGTGCATCGCACAATAACATACATATTTTTAGCTAAAAGTATGGCATAATTTGGTTTATTTTCATTTTCTCGGAAACTACTAGGCCTAGAATTAAGATTTTTGGTTTAAAATGTTCGTAATGAATGCCTCTACAAATCTTGTTATGGTCAAAACCACGCCAGACTTACCGTTTTTGAGAAAAAATATGTGTATCGCACAATAACATACATATTTTTACATATTTTCAGCTAAAAGTATGGCATAATTTGGTTTATTTCCATTTTCTCGGAAACTACTAGGCCTAGAATTAAGATTTTTGGTTTAAAATGTTCGTAATGAATGCCTCTACAAATCTTGTTATGGTCAAAACCACGCCAGACTTACCGTTTTTGAGAAAAAATATGTGTATCGCACAATAACATACATATTTTTACATATTTTCAGCTAAAAGTATGGCATAATTTGGTTTATTTCCATTTTCTCGGAAACTACTAGGCCTAGAATTAAGATTTTTGGTTTAAAATGTTCGTAATGAATGCCTCTACAAATCTTGTTATGGTCAAAACCACGCCAGACTTACCGTTTTTGAGAAAAAATATGTGTATCGCACAATAACATACATATTTTTACATATTTTCAGCTAAAAGTATGGCATAATTTGGTTTATTTCCATTTTCTCGGAAACTACTAGGCCTAGAATTAAGATTTTTGGTTTAAAATGTTCGTAATGAATGCCTCTACAAATCTTGTTATGGTCAAAACCACGCCAGACTTACCGTTTTTGAGAAAAAATATGTGCATCGCACAATAACATACATATTTTTACATCTTTTCAGCTAAAAGTATGGCATAATTTGGTTTATTTCCATTTTCTCGGAAACTACTAGGCCTAGAATTAAGATTTTTGGTTTAAAATGTTCGTAATGAATGCCTCTACAAATCTTGTTATGGTCAAAACCACGCCAGACTTACCGTTTTTGAGAAAAAATATGTGCATCGCACAATAACATACATATTTTTAGCTAAAAGTATGGCATAATTTGGTTTATTTTCATTTTCCCGGAAACTACTAGGCCTAGAATTAAGATTTTTGGTTTAAAATGTTCGTAATGAATGCCTCTACAAATCTTGTTATGGTCAAAACCACGCCAGACTTACCGTTTTTGAGAAAAAATATGTGTATCGCACAATAACATACATATTTTTAGCTAAAAGTATGGCATAATTTGGTTTATTTTCATTTTCTCGGAAACTACTAGGCCTAGAATTAAGATTTTTGGTTTAAAATGTTCGTAATGAATGCCTCTACAAATCTTGTTATGGTCAAAACCACGCCAGACTTACCGTTTTTGAGAAAAAATATGTGTATCGCACAATAACATACATATTTTTACATATTTTCAGCTAAAAGTATGGCATAATTTGGTTTATTTCCATTTTCTCGGAAACTACTAGGCCTAGAATTAAGATTTTTGGTTTAAAATGTTCGTAATGAATGCCTCTACAAATCTTGTTATGGTCAAAACCACGCCAGACTTACCGTTTTTGAGAAAAAATATGTGCATCGCACAATAACATACATATTTTTACATATTTTCAGCTAAAAGTATGGCATAATTTGGTTTATTTCCATTTTCTCGGAAACTACTAGGCCTAGAATTAAGATTTTTGGTTTAAAATGTTCGTAATGAATGCCTCTACAAATCTTGTTATGGTCAAAACCACGCCAGACTTACCGTTTTTGAGAAAAAATATGTGTATCGCACAATAACATACATATTTTTAGCTAAAAGTATGGCATAATTTGGTTTATTTTCATTTTCTCGGAAACTACTAGGCCTAGAATTAAGATTTTTGGTTTAAAATGTTCGTAATGAATGCCTCTACAAATCTTGTTATGGTCAAAACCACGCCAGACTTACCGTTTTTGAGAAAAAATATGTGTATCGCACAATAACATACATATTTTTACATATTTTTAGCTAAAAGTATGGCATAATTTGGTTTATTTTAATTTTCTCGGAAACTACTAGGCCTAGAATTAAGATTTTTGGTTTAAAATGTTCGTAATGAATGCCTCTACAAATCTTGTTATAGTCAAAACCACGCCAGACTTACCGTTTTTGAGAAAAAATATGTGCATCGCACAATAACATACATATTTTTAGCTAAAAGTATGGCATAATTTGGTTTATTTTCATTTTCTCGGAAACTACTAGGCCTAGAATTAAGATTTTTGGTTTAAAATGTTCGTAATGAATGCCTCTACAAATCTTGTTATTTTCAAAACCACGCCAGACTTACCGTTTTTGAGAAAAAATATGTGTATCGCACAATAACATACATATTTTTAGCTAAAAGTATGGCATAATTTGGTTTATTTTCATTTTCTCGGAAACTACTAGGCCTAGAATTAAGATTTTTGGTTTAAAATGTTCGTAATGAATGCCTCTACAAATCTTGTTATGGTCAAAACCACGCCAGACTTGCCGTTTTTGAGAAAAAATATGTGTATCGCACAATAACATACATATTTTTACATATTTTCAGCTAAAAGTATGGCATAATTTGGTTTATTTCCATTTTCTCGGAAACTACTAGGCCTAGAATTAAGATTTTTGGTTTAAAATGTTCGTAATGAATGCCTCTACAAATCTTGTTATGGTCAAAACCACGCCAGACTTACCCTTTTTGAGAAAAAATATGTGCATCGCACAATAACATACATATTTTTAGCTAAAAGTATGGCATAATTTGGTTTATTTCCATTTTCTCGGAAACTACTAGGCCTAGAATTAAGATTTTTGGTTTAAAATGTTCGTAATGAATGCCTCTACAAATCTTGTTATGGTCAAAACCACGCCAGACTTACCGTTTTTGAGAAAAAATATGTGTATCGCACAATAACATACATATTTTTACATATTTTCAGCTAAAAGTATGGCATAATTTGGTTTATTTCCATTTTCTCGGAAACTACTAGGCCTAGAATTAAGATTTTTGGTTTAAAATGTTCGTAATGAATGCCTCTACAAATCTTGTTATGGTCAAAACCACGCCAGACTTACCGTTTTTGAGAAAAAATATGTGTATCGCACAATAACATACATATTTTTACATATTTTCAGCTAAAAGTATGGCATAATTTGGTTTATTTCCATTTTCTCGGAAACTACTAGGCCTAGAATTAAGATTTTTGGTTTAAAATGTTCGTAATGAATGCCTCTACAAATCTTGTTATGGTCAAAACCACGCCAGACTTACCGTTTTTGAGAAAAAATATGTGCATCGCACAATAACATACATATTTTTACATATTTTCAGCTAAAAGTATGGCATAATTTGGTTTATTTCCATTTTCTCGGAAACTACTAGGCCTAGAATTAAGATTTTTGGTTTAAAATGTTCGTAATGAATGCCTCTACAAATCTTGTTATGGTCAAAACCACGCCAGACTTACCGTTTTTGAGAAAAAATATGTGCATCGCACAATAACATACATATTTTTAGCTAAAAGTATGGCATAATTTGGTTTATTTTCATTTTCCCGGAAACTACTAGGCCTAGAATTAAGATTTTTGGTTTAAAATGTTCGTAATGAATGCCTCTACAAATCTTGTTATGGTCAAAACCACGCCAGACTTACCGTTTTTGAGAAAAAATATGTGTATCGCACAATAACATACATATTTTTAGCTAAAAGTATGGCATAATTTGGTTTATTTTCATTTTCTCGGAAACTACTAGGCCTAGAATTAAGATTTTTGGTTTAAAATGTTCGTAATGAATGCCTCTACAAATCTTGTTAAGGTCAAAACCACGCCAGACTTACCGTTTTTGAGAAAAAATATGTGTATCGCACAATAACATACATATTTTTACATATTTTCAGCTAAAAGTATGGCATAATTTGGTTTATTTCCATTTTCTCGGAAACTACTAGGCCTAGAATTAAGATTTTTGGTTTAAAATGTTCGTAATGAATGCCTCTACAAATCTTGTTATGGTCAAAACCACGCCAGACTTACCGTTTTTGAGAAAAAATATGTGCATCGCACAATAACATACATATTTTTACATATTTTCAGCTAAAAGTATGGCATAATTTGGTTTATTTCCATTTTCTCGGAAACTACTAGGCCTAGAATTAAGATTTTTGGTTTAAAATGTTCGTAATGAATGCCTCTACAAATCTTGTTATGGTCAAAACCACGCCAGACTTACCGTTTTTGAGAAAAAATATGTGTATCGCACAATAACATACATATTTTTACATATTTTCAGCTAAAAGTATGGCATAATTTGGTTTATTTCCATTTTCTCGGAAACTACTAGGCCTAGAATTAAGATTTTTGGTTTAAAATGTTCGTAATGAATGCCTCTACAAATCTTGTTATGGTCAAAACCACGCCAGACTTACCGTTTTTGAGAAAAAATATGTGTATCGCACAATAACATACATATTTTTACATATTTTTAGCTAAAAGTATGGCATAATTTGGTTTATTTTCATTTTCTCGGAAACTACTAGGCCTAGAATTAAGATTTTTGGTTTAAAATGTTCGTAATGAATGCCTCTACAAATCTTGTTATGGTCAAAACCACGCCAGACTTACCGTTTTTGAGAAAAAATATGTGTATCGCACAATAACATACATATTTTTACATATTTTCAGCTAAAAGTATGGCATAATTTGGTTTATTTCCATTTTCTCGGAAACTACTAGGCCTAGAATTAAGATTTTTGGTTTAAAATGTTCGTAATGAATGCCTCTACAAATCTTGTTATGGTCAAAACCACGCCAGACTTACCGTTTTTGAGAAAAAATATGTGTATCGCACAATAACATACATATTTTTACATATTTTCAGCTAAAAGTATGGCATAATTTGGTTTATTTCCATTTTCTCGGAAACTACTAGGCCTAGAATTAAGATTTTTGGTTTAAAATGTTCGTAATGAATGCCTCTACAAATCTTGTTATGGTCAAAACCACGCCAGACTTACCGTTTTTGAGAAAAAATATGTGTATCGCACAATAACATACATATTTTTACATATTTTTAGCTAAAAGTATGGCATAATTTGGTTTATTTTCATTTTCTCGGAAACTACTAGGCCTAGAATTAAGATTTTTGGTTTAAAATGTTCGTAATGAATGCCTCTACAAATCTTGTTATGGTCAAAACCACGCCAGACTTACCGTTTTTGAGAAAAAATATGTGTATCGCACAATAACATACATATTTTTACATATTTTCAGCTAAAAGTATGGCATAATTTGGTTTATTTCCATTTTCTCGGAAACTACTAGGCCTAGAATTAAGATTTTTGGTTTAAAATGTTCGTAATGAATGCCTCTACAAATCTTGTTATGGTCAAAACCACGCCAGACTTACCGTTTTTGAGAAAAAATATGTGCATCGCACAATAACATACATATTTTTAGCTAAAAGTATGGCATAATTTGGTTTATTTTCATTTTCTCGGAAACTACTAGGCCTAGAATTAAGATTTTTGGTTTAAAATGTTCGTAATGAATGCCTCTACAAATCTTGTTATGGTCAAAACCACGCCAGACTTACCGTTTTTGAGAAAAAATATGTGTATCGCACAATAACATACATATTTTTACATATTTTCAGCTAAAAGTATGGCATAATTTGGTTTATTTCCATTTTCTCGGAAACTACTAGGCCTAGAATTAAGATTTTTGGTTTAAAATGTTCGTAATGAATGCCTCTACAAATCTTGTTGTGGTCAAAACCACGCCAGACTTACCGTTTTTGAGAAAAAATATGTGTATCGCACAATAACATACATATTTTTACATATTTTCAGCTAAAAGTATGGCATAATTTGGTTTATTTCCATTTTCTCGGAAACTACTAGGCCTAGAATTAAGATTTTTGGTTTAAAATGTTCGCAATGAATGCCTCTACAAATCTTGTTATGGTCAAAACCACGCCAGACTTACCGTTTTTGAGAAAAAATATGTGTATCGCACAATAACATACATATTTTTACATATTTTCAGCTAAAAGTATGGCATAATTTGGTTTATTTTCATTTTCTCGGAAACTACTAGGCCTAGAATTAAGATTTTTGGTTTAAAATGTTCGTAATGAATGCCTCTACAAATCTTGTTATGGTCAAAACCACGCCAGACTTACCGTTTTTGAGAAAAAATATGTGTATCGCACAATAACATACATATTTTTACATATTTTCAGCTAAAAGTATGGCATAATTTGGTTTATTTCCATTTTCTCGGAAACTACTAGGCCTAGAATTAAGATTTTTGGTTTAAAATGTTCGTAATGAATGCCTCTACAAATCTTGTTATGGTCAAAACCACGCCAGACTTACCGTTTTTGAGAAAAAATATGTGTATCGCACAATAACATACATATTTTTACATATTTTCAGCTAAAAGTATGGCATAATTTGGTTTATTTCCATTTTCTCGGAAACTACTAGGCCTAGAATTAAGATTTTTGGTTTAAAATGTTCGTAATGAATGCCTCTACAAATCTTGTTATGGTCAAAACCACGCCAGACTTACCGTTTTTGAGAAAAAATATGTGTATCGCACAATAACATACATATTTTTACATATTTTCAGCTAAAAGTATGGCATAATTTGGTTTATTTCCATTTTCTCGGAAACTACTAGGCCTAGAATTAAGATTTTTGGTTTAAAATGTTCGCAATGAATGCCTCTACAAATCTTGTTATGGTCAAAACCACGCCAGACTTACCGTTTTTGAGAAAAAATATGTGTATCGCACAATAACATACATATTTTTACATATTTTCAGCTAAAAGTATGGCATAATTTGGTTTATTTTCATTTTCTCGGAAACTACTAGGCCTAGAATTAAGATTTTTGGTTTAAAATGTTCGTAATGAATGCCTCTACAAATCTTGTTATGGTCAAAACCACGCCAGACTTACCGTTTTTGAGAAAAAATATGTGTATCGCACAATAACATACATATTTTTACATATTTTCAGCTAAAAGTATGGCATAATTTGGTTTATTTCCATTTTCTCGGAAACTACTAGGCCTAGAATTAAGATTTTTGGTTTAAAATGTTCGTAATGAATGCCTCTACAAATCTTGTTATGGTCAAAACCACGCCAGACTTACCGTTTTTGAGAAAAAATATGTGTATCGCACAATAACATACATATTTTTACATATTTTCAGCTAAAAGTATGGCATAATTTGGTTTATTTCCATTTTCTCGGAAACTACTAGGCCTAGAATTAAGATTTTTGGTTTAAAATGTTCGTAATGAATGCCTCTACAAATCTTGTTATGGTCAAAACCACGCCAGACTTACCGTTTTTGAGAAAAAATATGTGTATCGCACAATAACATACATATTTTTACATATTTTCAGCTAAAAGTATGGCATAATTTGGTTTATTTCCATTTTCTCGGAAACTACTAGGCCTAGAATTAAGATTTTTGGTTTAAAATGTTCGCAATGAATGCCTCTACAAATCTTGTTATGGTCAAAACCACGCCAGACTTACCGTTTTTGAGAAAAAATATGTGTATCGCACAATAACATACATATTTTTACATATTTTCAGCTAAAAGTATGGCATAATTTGGTTTATTTTCATTTTCTCGGAAACTACTAGGCCTAGAATTAAGATTTTTGGTTTAAAATGTTCGTAATGAATGCCTCTACAAATCTTGTTATGGTCAAAACCACGCCAGACTTACCGTTTTTGAGAAAAAATATGTGTATCGCACAATAACATACATATTTTTACATATTTTCAGCTAAAAGTATGGCATAATTTGGTTTATTTCCATTTTCTCGGAAACTACTAGGCCTAGAATTAAGATTTTTGGTTTAAAATGTTCGTAATGAATGCCTCTACAAATCTTGTTATGGTCAAAACCACGCCAGACTTACCGTTTTTGAGAAAAAATATGTGTATCGCACAATAACATACATATTTTTACATATTTTCAGCTAAAAGTATGGCATAATTTGGTTTATTTCCATTTTCTCGGAAACTACTAGGCCTAGAATTAAGATTTTTGGTTTAAAATGTTCGTAATGAATGCCTCTACAAATCTTGTTATGGTCAAAACCACGCCAGACTTACCGTTTTTGAGAAAAAATATGTGCATCGCACAATAACATACATATTTTTAGCTAAAAGTATGGCATAATTTGGTTTATTTCCATTTTCTCGGAAACTACTAGGCCTAGAATTAAGATTTTTGGTTTAAAATGTTCGTAATGAATGCTTCTACAAATCTTGTTATGGTCAAAACCACGCCAGACTTACCGTTTTTGAGAAAAAATATGTGCATCGCACAATAACATACATATTTTTAGCTAAAAGTATGGCATAATTTGGTTTATTTTCATTTTCTCGGAAACTACTAGGCCTAGAATTAAGATTTTTGGTTTAAAATGTTCGTAATGAATGCCTCTACAAATCTTGTTATGGTCAAAACCACGCCAGACTTACCGTTTTTGAGAAAAAATATGTGTATCGCACAATAACATACATATTTTTACATATTTTCAGCTAAAAGTATGGCATAATTTGGTTTATTTCCATTTTCTCGGAAACTACTAGGCCTAGAATTAAGATTTTTGGTTTAAAATGTTCGTAATGAATGCCTCTACAAATCTTGTTATGGTCAAAACCACGCCAGACTTACCGTTTTTGAGAAAAAATATGTGTATCGCACAATAACATACATATTTTTACATATTTTCAGCTAAAAGTATGGCATAATTTGGTTTATTTCCATTTTCTCGGAAACTACTAGGCCTAGAATTAAGATTTTTGGTTTAAAATGTTCGTAATGAATGCCTCTACAAATCTTGTTATGGTCAAAACCACGCCAGACTTACCGTTTTTGAGAAAAAATATGTGCATCGCACAATAACATACATATTTTTAGCTAAAAGTATGGCATAATTTGGTTTATTTTCATTTTCTCGGAAACTACTAGGCCTAGAATTAAGATTTTTGGTTTAAAATGTTCGTAATGAATGCCTCTACAAATCTTGTTATGGTCAAAACCACGCCAGACTTACCGTTTTTGAGAAAAAATATGTGTATCGCACAATAACATACATATTTTTACATATTTTCAGCTAAAAGTATGGCATAATTTGGTTTATTTCCATTTTCTCGGAAACTACTAGGCCTAGAATTAAGATTTTTGGTTTAAAATGTTCGTAATGAATGCCTCTACAAATCTTGTTATGGTCAAAACCACGCCAGACTTACCGTTTTTGAGAAAAAATATGTGTATCGCACAATAACATACATATTTTTACATATTTTCAGCTAAAAGTATGGCATAATTTGGTTTATTTCCATTTTCTCGGAAACTACTAGGCCTAGAATTAAGATTTTTGGTTTAAAATGTTCGTAATGAATGCCTCTACAAATCTTGTTATGGTCAAAACCACCCCAGACTTACCGTTTTTGAGAAAAAATATGTGTATCGCACAATAACATACATATTTTTACATATTTTCAGCTAAAAGTATGGCATAATTTGGTTTATTTCCATTTTCTCGGAAACTACTAGGCCTAGAATTAAGATTTTTGGTTTAAAATGTTCGTAATGAATGCCTCTACAAATCTTGTTATGGTCAAAACCACGCCAGACTTACCGTTTTTGAGAAAAAATATGTGCATCGCACAATAACATACATATTTTTAGCTAAAAGTATGGCATAATTTGGTTTATTTTCATTTTCTCGGAAACTACTAGGCCTAGAATTAAGATTTTTGGTTTAAAATGTTTGTAATGAATGCCTCTACAAATCTTGTTATGGTCAAAACCACGCCAGACTTACCGTTTTTGAGAAAAAATATGTGCATCGCACAATAACATACATATTTTTAGCTAAAAGTATGGCATAATTTGGTTTATTTCCATTTTCTCGGAAACTACTAGGCCTAGAATTAAGATTTTTGGTTTAAAATGTTCGTAATGAATGCCTCTACAAATCTTGTTATGGTCAAAACCACGCCAGACTTACCGTTTTTGAGAAAAAATATGTGCATCGCACAATAACATACATATTTTTAGCTAAAAGTATGGCATAATTTGGTTTATTTTCATTTTCTCGGAAACTACTAGGCCTAGAATTAAGATTTTTGGTTTAAAATGTTCGTAATGAATGCCTCTACAAATCTTGTTATGGTCAAAACCACGCCAGACTTACCGTTTTTGAGAAAAAATATGTGTATCGCACAATAACATACATATTTTTACATATTTTCAGCTAAAAGTATGGCATAATTTGGTTTATTTCCATTTTCTCGGAAACTACTAGGCCTAGAATTAAGATTTTTGGTTTAAAATGTTCGTAATGAATGCCTCTACAAATCTTGTTATGGTCAAAACCACGCCAGACTTACCGTTTTTGAGAAAAAATATGTGTATCGCACAATAACATACATATTTTTACATATTTTCAGCTAAAAGTATGGCATAATTTGGTTTATTTCCATTTTCTCGGAAACTACTAGGCCTAGAATTAAGATTTTTGGTTTAAAATGTTCGTAATGAATGCCTCTACAAATCTTGTTACGGTCAAAACCACGCCAGACTTACCGTTTTTGGGAAAAAATATGTGCATCGCACAATAACATACATATTTTTAGCTAAAAGTATGGCATAATTTGGTTTATTTTCATTTTCTCGGAAACTACTAGGCCTAGAATTAAGACTTTTGGTTTAAAATGTTCGTAATGAATGCCTCTACAAATCTTGTTATGGTCAAAACCACGCCAGACTTACCGTTTTTGAGAAAAAATATGTGTATCGCACAATAACATACATATTTTTAGCTAAAAGTATGGCATAATTTGGTTTATTTTCATTTTCTCGGAAACTACTAGGCCTAGAATTAAGATTTTTGGTTTAAAATGTTCGTAATGAATGCCTCTACAAATCTTGTTATGGTCAAAACCACGCCAGACTTACCGTTTTTGAGAAAAAATATGTGTATCGCACAATAACATACATATTTTTACATATTTTCAGCTAAAAGTATGGCATAATTTGGTTTATTTCCATTTTCTCGGAAACTACTAGGCCTAGAATTAAGATTTTTGGTTTAAAATGTTCATAATGAATGCCTCTACAAATCTTGTTATGGTCAAAACCACGCCAGACTTACCGTTTTTGAGAAAAAATATGTGCATCGCACAATAACATACATATTTTTAGCTAAAAGTATGGCATAATTTGGTTTATTTTCATTTTCTCGGAAACTACTAGGCCTAGAATTAAGATTTTCGGTTTAAAATGTTCGTAATGAATGCCTCTACAAATGGTCAAAACCACGCCAGACTTACCGTTTTTGAGAAAAAATATGTGTATCGCACAATAACATACATATTTTTACATATTTTCAGCTAAAAGTATGGCATAATTTGGTTTATTTCCATTTTCTCGGAAACTACTAGGCCTAGAATTAAGATTTTTGGTTTAAAATGTTCGTAATGAATCTTGTTATGGTCAAAACCACGCCAGACTTACCGTTTTTGAGAAAAAATATGTGCATCGCACAATAACATACATATTTTTACATATTTTCAGCTAAAAGTATGGCATAATTTGGTTTATTTCCATTTTCTCGGAAACTACTAGGCCTAGAATTAAGATTTTTGGTTTAAAATGTTCGTACTGAATGCCTCTACAAATCTTGTTATGGTCAAAACCACGCCAGACTTACCGTTTTTGAGAAAAAATATGTGTATCGCACAATAACATACATATTTTTACATATTTTCAGCTAAAAGTATGGCATAATTTGGTTTATTTCCATTTTCTCGGAAACTACTAGGCCTAGAATTAAGATTTTTGGTTTAAAATGTTCGTAATGAATGCCTCTACAAATCTTGTTATGGTCAAAACCACGCCAGACTTACCGTTTTTGAGAAAAAATATGTGTATCGCACAATAACATACATATTTTTACATATTTTCAGCTAAAAGTATGGCATAATTTGGTTTATTTCCATTTTCTCGGAAACTACTAGGCCTAGAATTAAGATTTTTGGTTTAAAATGTTCGTAATGAATGCCTCTACAAATCTTGTTATGGTCAAAACCACGCCAGACTTACCGTTTTTGAGAAAAAATATGTGTATCGCACAATAACATACATATTTTTACATATTTTCAGCTAAAAGTATGGCATAATTTGGTTTATTTCCATTTTCTCGGAAACTACTAGGCCTAGAATTAAGATTTTTGGTTTAAAATGTTCGTAATGAATGCCTCTACAAATCTTGTTATGGTCAAAACCACGCCAGACTTACCGTTTTTGAGAAAAAATATGTGTATCGCACAATAACATACATATTTTTACATATTTTCAGCTAAAAGTATGGCATAATTTGGTTTATTTCCATTTTCTCGGAAACTACTAGGCCTAGAATTAAGATTTTTGGTTTAAAATGTTCGTAATGAATGCCTCTACAAATCTTGTTATGGTCAAAACCACGCCAGACTTACCGTTTTTGAGAAAAAATATGTGTATCGCACAATAACATACATATTTTTACATATTTTCAGCTAAAAGTATGGCATAATTTGGTTTATTTCCATTTTCTCGGAAACTACTAGGCCTAGAATTAAGATTTTTGGTTTAAAATGTTCGTAATGAATGCCTCTACAAATCTTGTTATGGTCAAAACCACGCCAGACTTACCGTTTTTGAGAAAAAATATGTGCATCGCACAATAACATACATATTTTTACATATTTTCAGCTAAAAGTATGGCATAATTTGGTTTATTTCCATTTTCTCGGAAACTACTAGGCCTAGAATTAAGATTTTTGGTTTAAAATGTTCGTAATGAATGCCTCTACAAATCTTGTTATGGTCAAAACCACGCCAGACTTACCGTTTTTGAGAAAAAATATGTGTATCGCACAATAACATACATATTTTTACATATTTTCAGCTAAAAGTATGGCATAATTTGGTTTATTTCCATTTTCTCGGAAACTACTAGGCCTAGAATTAAGATTTTTGGTTTAAAATGTTCGTAATGAATGCCTCTACAAATCTTGTTATGGTCAAAACCACGCCAGACTTACCGTTTTTGAGAAAAAATATGTGTATCGCACAATAACATACATATTTTTACATATTTTCAGCTAAAAGTATGGCATAATTTGGTTTATTTCCATTTTCTCGGAAACTACTAGGCCTAGAATTAAGATTTTTGGTTTAAAATGTTCGTAATGAATGCCTCTACAAATCTTGTTATGGTCAAAACCACGCCAGACTTACCGTTTTTGAGAAAAAATATGTGTATCGCACAATAACATACATATTTTTACATATTTTCAGCTAAAAGTATGGCATAATTTGGTTTATTTCCATTTTCTCGGAAACTACTAGGCCTAGAATTAAGATTTTTGGTTTAAAATGTTCGTAATGAATGCCTCTACAAATCTTGTTATGGTCAAAACCACGCCAGACTTACCGTTTTTGAGAAAAAATATGTGCATCGCACAATAACATACATATTTTTACATATTTTCAGCTAAAAGTATGGCATAATTTGGTTTATTTCCATTTTCTCGGAAACTACTAGGCCTAGAATTAAGATTTTTGGTTTAAAATGTTCGTAATGAATGCCTCTACAAATCTTGTTATGGTCAAAACCACGCCAGACTTACCGTTTTTGAGAAAAAATATGTGCATCGCACAATAACATACATATTTTTAGCTAAAAGTATGGCATAATTTGGTTTATTTTCATTTTCTCGGAAACTACTAGGCCTAGAATTAAGATTTTTGGTTTAAAATGTTCGTAATGAATGCCTCTACAAATCTTGTTATGGTCAAAACCACGCCAGACTTACCGTTTTTGAGAAAAAATATGTGTATCGCACAATAACATACATATTTTTACATATTTTCAGCTAAAAGTATGGCATAATTTGGTTTATTTCCATTTTCTCGGAAACTACTAGGCCTAGAATTAAGATTTTTGGTTTAAAATGTTCGTAATGAATGCCTCTACAAATCTTGTTATGGTCAAAACCACGCCAGACTTACCGTTTTTGAGAAAAAATATGTGCATCGCACAATAACATACATATTTTTAGCTAAAAGTATGGCATAATTTGGTTTATTTCCATTTTCTCGGAAACTACTAGGCCTAGAATTAAGATTTTTGGTTTAAACTGTTCGTAATGAATGCCTCTACAAATCTTGTTATGGTCAAAACCACGCCAGACTTACCGTTTTTGAGAAAAAATATGTGTATCGCACAATAACATACATATTTTTACATATTTTCAGCTAAAAGTATGGCATAATTTGGTTTATTTCCATTTTCTCGGAAACTACTAGGCCTAGAATTAAGATTTTTGGTTTAAAATGTTCGTAATGAATGCCTCTACAAATCTTGTTATGGTCAAAACCACGCCAGACTTACCGTTTTTGAGAAAAAATATGTGTATCGCACAATAACATACATATTTTTACATATTTTCAGCTAAAAGTATGGCATAATTTGGTTTATTTCCATTTTCTCGGAAACTACTAGGCCTAGAATTAAGATTTTTGGTTTAAAATGTTCGTAATGAATGCCTCTACAAATCTTGTTATGGTCAAAACCACGCCAGACTTACCGTTTTTGAGAAAAAATATGTGCATGGCACAATAACATACATATTTTTAGCTAAAAGTATGGCATAATTTGGTTTATTTTCATTTTCTCGGAAACTACTAGGCCTAGAATTAAGATTTTTGGTTTAAAATGTTCGTAATGAATGCCTCTACAAATCTTGTTATGGTCAAAACCACGCCAGACTTACCGTTTTTGAGAAAAAATATGTGTATCGCACAATAACATACATATTTTTACATATTTTCAGCTAAAAGTATGGCATAATTTGGTTTATTTTCATTTTCTCGGAAACTACTAGGCCTAGAATTAAGATTTTTGGTTTAAAATGTTCGTAATGAATGCCTCTACAAATCTTGTTATGGTCAAAACCACGCCAGACTTACCGTTTTTGAGAAAAAATATGTGCATCGCACAATAACATACATATTTTTAGCTAAAAGTATGGCATAATTTGGTTTATTTTCATTTTCTCGGAAACTACTAGGCCTAGAATTAAGATTTTTGGTTTAAAATGTTCGTAATGAATGCCTCTACAAATCTTGTTATGGTCAAAACCACGCCAGACTTACCGTTTTTGAGAAAAAATATGTGTATCGCACAATAACATACATATTTTTACATATTTTCAGCTAAAAGTATGGCATAATTTGGTTTATTTCCATTTTCTCGGAAACTACTAGGCCTAGAATTAAGATTTTTGGTTTAAAATGTTCGTAATGAATGCCTCTACAAATCTTGTTATGGTCAAAACCACGCCAGACTTACCGTTTTTGAGAAAAAATATGTGTATCGCACAATAACATACATATTTTTACATATTTTCAGCTAAAAGTATGGCATAATTTGGTTTATTTCCATTTTCTCGGAAACTACTAGGCCTAGAATTAAGATTTTTGGTTTAAAATGTTCGTAATGAATGCCTCTACAAATCTTGTTATGGTCAAAACCACGCCAGACTTACCGTTTTTGAGAAAAAATATGTGTATCGCACAATAACATACATATTTTTACATATTTTCAGCTAAAAGTATGGCATAATTT
The DNA here is from genome assembly GCA_930367185.1 of Myathropa florea. NCBI lineage: Eukaryota > Metazoa > Arthropoda > Insecta > Diptera > Syrphidae > Myathropa > Myathropa florea. Next base: position 37,212,764 of record OV884003.1, read on the forward strand.
GGTTTATTTCCATTTTCTCGGAAACTACTAGGCCTAGAATTAAGATTTTTGGTTTAAAATGTTCGTAATGAATGCCTCTACAAATCTTGTTATGGTCAAAACCACGCCAGACTTACCGTTTTTGAGAAAAAATATGTGTATCGCACAATAACATACATATTTTTACATATTTTCAGCTAAAAGTATGGCATAATTTGGTTTATTTCCATTTTCTCGGAAACTACTAGGCCTAGAATTAAGATTTTTGGTTTAAAATGTTCGTAATGAATGCCTCTACAAATCTTGTTATGGTCAAAACCACGCCAGACTTACCGTTTTTGAGAAAAAATATGTGCATCGCACAATAACATACATATTTTTAGCTAAAAGTATGGCATAATTTGGTTTATTTTCATTTTCTCGGAAACTACTAGGCCTAGAATTAAGATTTTTGGTTTAAAATGTTCGTAATGAATGCCTCTACAAATCTTGTTATGGTCAAAACCACGCCAGACTTACCGTTTTTGAGAAAAAATATGTGTATCGCACAATAACATACATATTTTTACATATTTTCAGCTAAAAGTATGGCATAATTTGGTTTATTTCCATTTTCTCGGAAACTACTAGGCCTAGAATTAAGATTTTTGGTTTAAAATGTTCGTAATGAATGCCTCTACAAATCTTGTTATGGTCAAAACCACGCCAGACTTACCGTTTTTGAGAAAAAATATGTGCATCGCACAATAACATACATATTTTTAGCTAAAAGTATGGCATAATTTGGTTTATTTCCATTTTCTCGGAAACTACTAGGCCTAGAATTAAGATTTTTGGTTTAAAATGTTCGTAATGAATGCCTCTACAAATCTTGTTATGGTCAAAACCACGCCAGACTTACCGTTTTTGAGAAAAAATATGTGCATCGCACAATAACATACATATTTTTAGCTAAAAGTATGGCATAATTTGGTTTATTTCCATTTTCTCGGAAACTACTAGGCCTAGAATTAAGATTTTTGGTTTAAAATGTTCGTAATGAATGCCTCTACAAATCTTGTTATGGTCAAAACCACGCCAGACTTACCGTTTTTGAGAAAAAATATGTGTATCGCACAATAACATACATATTTTTACATATTTTCAGCTAAAAGTATGGCATAATTTGGTTTATTTCCATTTTCTCGGAAACTACTAGGCCTAGAATTAAGATTTTTGGTTTAAAATGTTCGTAATGAATGCCTCTACAAATCTTGTTATGGTCAAAACCACGCCAGACTTACCGTTTTTGAGAAAAAATATGTGCATCGCACAATAACATACATATTTTTAGCTAAAAGTATGGCATAATTTGGTTTATTTTCATTTTCTCGGAAACTACTAGGCCTAGAATTAAGATTTTTGGTTTAAAATGTTCGTAATGAATGCCTCTACAAATCTTGTTATGGTCAAAACCACGCCAGACTTACCGTTTTTGAGAAAAAATATGTGCATCGCACAATAACATACATATTTTTAGCTAAAAGTATGGCATAATTTGGTTTATTTCCATTTTCTCGGAAACTACTAGGCCTAGAATTAAGATTTTTGGTTTAAAATGTTCGTAATGAATGCCTCTACAAATCTTGTTATGGTCAAAACCACGCCTCTACAATGAATGAATGCCTCTACAAATCTTGTTATGGTCAAAACCACGCCAGACTTACCGTTTTTGAGAAAAAATATGTGCATCGCACAATAACATACATATTTTCAGCTAAAAGTATGGCATAATTTGGTTTATTTCCATTTTCTCGGAAACTACTAGGCCTAGAATTAAGATTTTTGGTTTAAAATGTTCGTAATGAATGCCTCTACAAATCTTGTTATGGTCAAAACCACGCCAGACTTACCGTTTTTGAGAAAAAATATGTGCATCGCACAATAACATACATATTTTTACATATTTTCAGCTAAAAGTATGGCATAATTTGGTTTATTTCCATTTTCTCGGAAACTACTAGGCCTAGAATTAAGATTTTTGGTTTAAAATGTTCGTAATGAATGCCTCTACAAATCTTGTTATGGTCAAAACCACGCCAGACTTACCGTTTTTGAGAAAAAATATGTGTATCGCACAATAACATACATATTTTTACATATTTTCAGCTAAAAGTATGGCATAATTTGGTTTATTTCCATTTTCTCGGAAACTACTAGGCCTAGAATTAAGATTTTTGGTTTAAAATGTTCGTAATGAATGCCTCTACAAATCTTGTTATGGTCAAAACCACGCCAGACTTACCGTTTTTGAGAAAAAATATGTGCATCGCACAATAACATACATATTTTTAGCTAAAAGTATGGCATAATTTGGTTTATTTTCATTTTCTCGGAAACTACTAGGCCTAGAATTAAGATTTTTGGTTTAAAATGTTCGTAATGAATGCCTCTACAAATCTTGTTATGGTCAAAACCACGCCAGACTTACCGTTTTTGAGAAAAAATATGTGTATCGCACAATAACATACATATTTTTACATATTTTCAGCTAAAAGTATGGCATAATTTGGTTTATTTCCATTTTCTCGGAAACTACTAGGCCTAGAATTAAGATTTTTGGTTTAAAATGTTCGTAATGAATGCCTCTACAAATCTTGTTATGGTCAAAACCACGCCAGACTTACCGTTTTTGAGAAAAAATATGTGCATCGCACAATAACATACATATTTTTAGCTAAAAGTATGGCATAATTTGGTTTATTTTCATTTTCTCGGAAACTACTAGGCCTAGAATTAAGATTTTTGGTTTAAAATGTTCGTAATGAATGCCTCTACAAATCTTGTTATGGTCAAAACCACGCCAGACTTACCGTTTTTGAGAAAAAATATGTGTATCGCACAATAACATACATATTTTTACATATTTTCAGCTAAAAGTATGGCATAATTTGGTTTATTTCCATTTTCTCGGAAACTACTAGGCCTAGAATTAAGATTTTTGGTTTAAAATGTTCGTAATGAATGCCTCTACAAATCTTGTTATGGTCAAAACCACGCCAGACTTACCGTTTTTGAGAAAAAATATGTGCATCGCACAATAACATACATATTTTTAGCTAAAAGTATGGCATAATTTGGTTTATTTCCATTTTCTCGGAAACTACTAGGCCTAGAATTAAGATTTTTGGTTTAAAATGTTCGTAATGAATGCCTCTACAAATCTTGTTATGGTCAAAACCACGCCAGACTTACCGTTTTTGAGAAAAAATATGTGCATCGCACAATAACATACATATTTTTAGCTAAAAGTATGGCATAATTTGGTTTATTTCCATTTTCTCGGAAACTACTAGGCCTAGAATTAAGATTTTTGGTTTAAAATGTTCGTAATGAATGCCTCTACAAATCTTGTTATGGTCAAAACCACGCCAGACTTACCGTTTTTGAGAAAAAATATGTGCATCGCACAATAACATACATATTTTTAGCTAAAAGTATGGCATAATTTGGTTTATTTCCATTTTCTCGGAAACTACTAGGCCTAGAATTAAGATTTTTGGTTTAAAATGTTCGTAATGAATGCCTCTACAAATCTTGTTATGGTCAAAACCACGCCAGACTTACCGTTTTTGAGAAAAAATATGTGTATCGCACAATAACATACATATTTTTACATATTTTCAGCTAAAAGTATGGCATAATTTGGTTTATTTCCATTTTCTCGGAAACTACTAGGCCTAGAATTAAGATTTTTGGTTTAAAATGTTCGTAATGAATGCCTCTACAAATCTTGTTATGGTCAAAACCACGCCAGACTTACCGTTTTTGAGAAAAAATATGTGCATCGCACAATAACATACATATTTTTAGCTAAAAGTATGGCATAATTTGGTTTATTTTCATTTTCTCGGAAACTACTAGGCCTAGAATTAAGATTTTTGGTTTAAAATGTTCGTAATGAATGCCTCTACAAATCTTGTTATGGTCAAAACCACGCCAGACTTACCGTTTTTGAGAAAAAATATGTGTATTGCACAATAACATACATATTTTTACATATTTTCAGCTAAAAGTATGGCATAATTTGGTTTATTTCCATTTTCTCGGAAACTACTAGGCCTAGAATTAAGATTTTTGGTTTAAAATGTTCGTAATGAATGCCTCTACAAATCTTGTTATGGTCAAAACCACGCCAGACTTACCGTTTTTGAGAAAAAATATGTGTATCGCACAATAACATACATATTTTTACATATTTTCAGCTAAAAGTATGGCATAATTTGGTTTATTTTCATTTTCTCGGAAACTACTAGGCCTAGAATTAAGATTTTTGGTTTAAAATGTTCGTAATGAATGCCTCTACAAATCTTGTTATGGTCAAAACCACGCCAGACTTACCGTTTTTGAGAAAAAATATGTGTATCGCACAATAACATACATATTTTTACATATTTTCAGCTAAAAGTATGGCATAATTTGGTTTATTTCCATTTTCTCGGAAACTACTAGGCCTAGAATTAAGATTTTTGGTTTAAAATGTTCGTAATGAATGCCTCTACAAATCTTGTTATGGTCAAAACCACGCCAGACTTACCGTTTTTGAGAAAAAATATGTGTATCGCACAATAACATACATATTTTTACATATTTTCAGCTAAAAGTATGGCATAATTTGGTTTATTTCCATTTTCTCGGAAACTACTAGGCCTAGAATTAAGATTTTTGGTTTAAAATGTTCGTAATGAATGCCTCTACAAATCTTGTTATGGTCAAAACCACGCCAGACTTACCGTTTTTGAGAAAAAATATGTGCATCGCACAATAACATACATATTTTTAGCTAAAAGTATGGCATAATTTGGTTTATTTCCATTTTCTCGGAAACTACTAGGCCTAGAATTAAGATTTTTGGTTTAAAATGTTCGTAATGAATGCCTCTACAAATCTTGTTATGGTCAAAACCACGCCAGACTTACCCTTTTTGAGAAAAAATATGTGCATCGCACAATAACATACATATTTTTAGCTAAAAGTATGGCATAATTTGGTTTATTTCCATTTTCTCGGAAACTACTAGGCCTAGAATTAAGATTTTTGGTTTAAAATGTTCGTAATGAATGCCTCTACAAATCTTGTTATGGTCAAAACCACGCCAGACTTACCCTTTTTGAGAAAAAATATGTGCATCGCACAATAACATACATATTTTTAGCTAAAAGTATGGCATAATTTGGTTTATTTTCATTTTCTCGGAAACTACTAGGCCTAGAATTAAGATTTTTGGTTTAAAATGTTCGTAATGAATGCCTCTACAAATCTTGTTATGGTCAAAACCACGCCAGACTTACCGTTTTTGAGAAAAAATATGTGTATCGCACAATAACATACATATTTTTACATATTTTTAGCTAAAAGTATGGCATAATTTGGTTTATTTTCATTTTCTCGGAAACTACTAGGCCTAGAATTAAGATTTTTGGTTTAAAATGTTCGTAATGAATGCCTCTACAAATCTTGTTATGGTCAAAACCACGCCAGACTTACCGTTTTTGAGAAAAAATATGTGCATCGCACAATAACATACATATTTTTAGCTAAAAGTATGGCATAATTTGGTTTATTTCCATTTTCTCGGAAACTACTAGGCCTAGAATTAAGATTTTTGGTTTAAAATGTTCGTAATGAATGCCTCTACAAATCTTGTTATGGTCAAAACCACGCCAGACTTACCGTTTTTGAGAAAAAATATGTGCATCGCACAATAACATACATATTTTTAGCTAAAAGTATGGCATAATTTGGTTTATTTCCATTTTCTCGGAAACTACTAGGCCTAGAATTAAGATTTTTGGTTTAAAATGTTCGTAATGAATGCCTCTACAAATCTTGTTATGGTCAAAACCACGCCAGACTTACCGTTTTTGAGAAAAAATATGTGTATCGCACAATAACATACATATTTTTACATATTTTCAGCTAAAAGTATGGCATAATTTGGTTTATTTCCATTTTCTCGGAAACTACTAGGCCTAGAATTAAGATTTTTGGTTTAAAATGTTCGTAATGAATGCCTCTACAAATCTTGTTATGGTCAAAACCACGCCAGACTTACCGTTTTTGAGAAAAAATATGTGTATCGCACAATAACATACATATTTTTACATATTTTCAGCTAAAAGTATGGCATAATTTGGTTTATTTCCATTTTCTCGGAAACTACTAGGCCTAGAATTAAGATTTTTGGTTTAAAATGTTCGTAATGAATGCCTCTACAAATCTTGTTATGGTCAAAACCACACCAGACTTACCGTTTTTGAGAAAAAATATGTGTATCGCACAATAACATACATATTTTTACATATTTTCACCTAAAAGTATGGCATAATTTGGTTTATTTCCATTTTCTCGGAAACTACTAGGCCTAGAATTAAGATTTTTGGTTTAAAATGTTCGTAATGAATGCCTCTACAAATCTTGTTATGGTCAAAACCACGCCAGACTTACCGTTTTTGAGAAAAAATATGTGCATCGCACAATAACATACATATTTTTAGCTAAAAGTATGGCATAATTTGGTTTATTTTCATTTTCTCGGAAACTACTAGGCCTAGAATTAAGATTTTTGGTTTAAAATGTTCGTAATGAATGCCTCTACAAATCTTGTTATGGTCAAAACCACGCCAGACTTACCGTTTTTGAGAAAAAATATGTGCATCGCACAATAACATACATATTTTTAGCTAAAAGTATGGCATAATTTGGTTTATTTTCATTTTCTCGGAAACTACTAGGCCTAGAATTAAGATTTTTGGTTTAAAATGTTCGTAATGAATGCCTCTACAAATCTTGTTATGGTCAAAACCACGCCAGACTTACCGTTTTTGAGAAAAAATATGTGTATCGCACAATAACATACATATTTTTACATATTTTCAGCTAAAAGTATGGCATAATTTGGTTTATTTCCATTTTCTCGGAAACTACTAGGCCTAGAATTAAGATTTTTGGTTTAAAATGTTCGTAATGAATGCCTCTACAAATCTTGTTATGGTCAAAACCACGCCAGACTTACCGTTTTTGAGAAAAAATATGTGCATCGCACAATAACATACATATTTTTAGCTAAAAGTATGGCATAATTTGGTTTATTTCCATTTTCTCGGAAACTACTAGGCCTAGAATTAAGATTTTTGGTTTAAAATGTTCGTAATGAATGCCTCTACAAATCTTGTTATGGTCAAAACCACGCCAGACTTACCGTTTTTGAGAAAAAATATGTGTATCGCACAATAACATACATATTTTTACATATTTTCAGCTAAAAGTATGGCATAATTTGGTTTATTTCCATTTTCTCGGAAACTACTAGGCCTAGAATTAAGATTTTTGGTTTAAAATGTTCGTAATGAATGCCTCTACAAATCTTGTTATGGTCAAAACCACGCCAGACTTACCGTTTTTGAGAAAAAATATGTGCATCGCACAATAACATACATATTTTTAGCTAAAAGTATGGCATAATTTGGTTTATTTCCATTTTCTCGGAAACTACTAGGCCTAGAATTAAGATTTTTGGTTTAAAATGTTCGTAATGAATGCCTCTACAAATCTTGTTATGGTCAAAACCACGCCAGACTTACCGTTTTTGAGAAAAAATATGTGTATCGCACAATAACATACATATTTTTACATATTTTCAGCTAAAAGTATGGCATAATTTGGTTTATTTCCATTTTCTTGGAAACTACTAGGCCTAGAATTAAGATTTTTGGTTTAAAATGTTCGTAATGAATGCCTCTACAAATCTTGTTATGGTCAAAACCACGCCAGACTTACCGTTTTTGAGAAAAAATATGTGCATCGCACAATAACATACATATTTTTAGCTAAAAGTATGGCATAATTTGGTTTATTTCCATTTTCTCGGAAACTACTAGGCCTAGAATTAAGATTTTTGGTTTAAAATGTTCGTAATGAATGCCTCTACAAATCTTGTTATGGTCAAAACCACGCCAGACTTACCGTTTTTGAGAAAAAATATGTGTATCGCACAATAACATACATATTTTTACATATTTTCAGCTAAAAGTATGGCATAATTTGGTTTATTTCCATTTTCTCGGAAACTACTAGGCCTAGAATTAAGATTTTTGGTTTAAAATGTTCGTAATGAATGCCTCTACAAATCTTGTTATGGTCAAAACCACGCCAGACTTACCGTTTTTGAGAAAAAATATGTGCATCGCACAATAACATACATATTTTTAGCTAAAAGTATGGCATAATTTGGTTTATTTTCATTTTCTCGGAAACTACTAGGCCTAGAATTAAGATTTTTGGTTTAAAATGTTCGTAATGAATGCCTCTACAAATCTTGTTATGGTCAAAACCACGCCAGACTTACCGTTTTTGAGAAAAAATATGTGTATCGCACAATAACATACATATTTTTACATATTTTCAGCTAAAAGTATGGCATAATTTGGTTTATTTCCATTTTCTCGGAAACTACTAGGCCTAGAATTAAGATTTTTGGTTTAAAATGTTCGTAATGAATGCCTCTACAAATCTTGTTATGGTCAAAACCACGCCAGACTTACCGTTTTTGAGAAAAAATATGTGTATCGCACAATAACATACATATTTTTACATATTTTCAGCTAAAAGTATGGCATAATTTGGTTTATTTTCATTTTCTCGGAAACTACTAGGCCTAGAATTAAGATTTTTGGTTTAAAATGTTCGTAATGAATGCCTCTACAAATCTTGTTATGGTCAAAACCACGCCAGACTTACCGTTTTTGAGAAAAAATATGTGCATCGCACAATAACATACATATTTTTAGCTAAAAGTATGGCATAATTTGGTTTATTTTCATTTTCTCGGAAACTACTAGGCCTAGAATTAAGATTTTTGGTTTAAAATGTTCGTAATGAATGCCTCTACAAATCTTGTTATGGTCAAAACCACGCCAGACTTACCGTTTTTGAGAAAAAATATGTGTATCGCACAATAACATACATATTTTTACATATTTTCAGCTAAAAGTATGGCATAATTTGGTTTATTTCCATTTTCTCGGAAACTACTAGGCCTAGAATTAAGATTTTTGGTTTAAAATGTTCGTAATGAATGCCTCTACAAATCTTGTTATGGTCAAAACCACGCCAGACTTACCGTTTTTGAGAAAAAATATGTGTATCGCACAATAACATACATATTTTTACATATTTTCAGCTAAAAGTATGGCATAATTTGGTTTATTTTCATTTTCTCGGAAACTACTAGGCCTAGAATTAAGATTTTTGGTTTAAAATGTTCGTAATGAATGCCTCTACAAATCTTGTTATGGTCAAAACCACGCCAGACTTACCGTTTTTGAGAAAAAATATGTGTATCGCACAATAACATACATATTTTTACATATTTTCAGCTAAAAGTATGGCATAATTTGGTTTATTTCCATTTTCTCGGAAACTACTAGGCCTAGAATTAAGATTTTTGGTTTAAAATGTTCGTAATGAATGCCTCTACAAATCTTGTTATGGTCAAAACCACGCCAGACTTACCGTTTTTGAGAAAAAATATGTGCATCGCACAATAACATACATATTTTTAGCTAAAAGTATGGCATAATTTGGTTTATTTCCATTTTATCGGAAACTACTAGGCCTAGAATTAAGATTTTTGGTTTAAAATGTTCGTAATGAATGCCTCTACAAATCTTGTTATGGTCAAAACCACGCCAGACTTACCGTTTTTGAGAAAAAATATGTGCATCGCACAATAACATACATATTTTTAGCTAAAAGTATGGCATAATTTGGTTTATTTCCATTTTCTCGGAAACTACTAGGCCTAGAATTAAGATTTTTGGTTTAAAATGTTCGTAATGAATGCCTCTACAAATCTTGTTATGGTCAAAACCACGCCAGACTTACCGTTTTTGAGAAAAAATATGTGAATCGCACAATAACATACATATTTTTAGCTAAAAGTATGGCATAATTTGGTTTATTTCCATTTTCTCGGAAACTACTAGGCCTAGAATTAAGATTTTTGGTTTAAAATGTTCGTAATGAATGCCTCTACAAATCTTGTTATGGTCAAAACCACGCCAGACTTACCGTTTTTGAGAAAAAATATGTGTATCGCACAATAACATACATATTTTTACATATTTTCAGCTAAAAGTATGGCATAATTTGGTTTATTTTCATTTTCTCGGAAACTACTAGGCCTAGAATTAAGATTTTTGGTTTAAAATGTTCGTAATGAATGCCTCTACAAATCTTGTTATGGTCAAAACCACGCCAGACTTACCGTTTTTGAGAAAAAATATGTGTATCGCACAATAACATACATATTTTTACATATTTTCAGCTAAAAGTATGGCATAATTTGGTTTATTTCCATTTTCTCGGAAACTACTAGGCCTAGAATTAAGATTTTTGGTTTAAAATGTTCGTAATGAATGCCTCTACAAATCTTGTTATGGTCAAAACCACGCCAGACTTACCGTTTTTGAGAAAAAATATGTGCATCGCACAATAACATACATATTTTTAGCTAAAAGTATGGCATAATTTGGTTTATTTCCATTTTATCGGAAACTACTAGGCCTAGAATTAAGATTTTTGGTTTAAAATGTTCGTAATGAATGCCTCTACAAATCTTGTTATGGTCAAAACCACGCCAGACTTACCGTTTTTGAGAAAAAATATGTGCATCGCACAATAACATACATATTTTTAGCTAAAAGTATGGCATAATTTGGTTTATTTCCATTTTCTCGGAAACTACTAGGCCTAGAATTAAGATTTTTGGTTTAAAATGTTCGTAATGAATGCCTCTACAAATCTTGTTATGGTCAAAACCACGCCAGACTTACCGTATTTGAGAAAAAATATGTGAATCGCACAATAACATACATATTTTTAGCTAAAAGTATGGCATAATTTGGTTTATTTCCATTTTCTCGGAAACTACTAGGCCTAGAATTAAGATTTTTGGTTTAAAATGTTCGTAATGAATGCCTCTACAAATCTTGTTATGGTCAAAACCACGCCAGACTTACCGTTTTTGAGAAAAAATATGTGCATCGCACAATAACATACATATTTTTACATATTTTCAGCTAAAAGTATGGCATAATTTGGTTTATTTCCATTTTCTCGGAAACTACTAGGCCTAGAATTAAGATTTTTGGTTTAAAATGTTCGTAATGAATGCCTCTACAAATCTTGTTATGGTCAAAACCACGCCAGACTTACCGTTTTTGAGAAAAAATATGTGCATCGCACAATAACATACATATTTTTAGCTAAAAGTATGGCATAATTTGGTTTATTTTCATTTTCTCGGAAACTACTAGGCCTAGAATTAAGATTTTTGGTTTAAAATGTTCGTAATGAATGCCTCTACAAATCTTGTTATGGTCAAAACCACGCCAGACTTACCGTTTTTGAGAAAAAATATGTGTATCGCACAATAACATACATATTTTTACATATTTTCAGCTAAAAGTATGGCATAATTTGGTTTATTTCCATTTTCTCGGAAACTACTAAGCCTAGAATTAAGATTTTTGGTTTAAAATGTTCGTAATGAATGCCTCTACAAATCTTGTTATGGTCAAAACCACGCCAGACTTACCGTTTTTGAGAAAAAATATGTGTATCGCACAATAACATACATATTTTTACATATTTTCAGCTAAAAGTATGGCATAATTTGGTTTATTTTCATTTTCTCGGAAACTACTAGGCCTAGAATTAAGATTTTTGGTTTAAAATGTTCGTAATGAATGCCTCTACAAATCTTGTTATGGTCAAAACCACGCCAGACTTACCGTTTTTGAGAAAAAATATGTGTATCGCACAATAACATACATATTTTTACATATTTTCAGCTAAAAGTATGGCATAATTTGGTTTATTTCCATTTTCTCGGAAACTACTAGGCCTAGAATTAAGATTTTTGGTTTAAAATGTTCGTAATGAATGCCTCTACAAATCTTGTTATGGTCAAAACCACGCCAGACTTACCGTTTTTGAGAAAAAATATGTGTATCGCACAATAACATACATATTTTTACATATTTTCAGCTAAAAGTATGGCATAATTTGGTTTATTTTCATTTTCTCGGAAACTACTAGGCCTAGAATTAAGATTTTTGGTTTAAAATGTTCGTAATGAATGCCTCTACAAATCTTGTTATGGTCAAAACTACGCCAGACTTACCGTTTTTGAGAAAAAATATGTGCATCGCACAATAACATACATATTTTTAGCTAAAAGTATGGCATAATTTGGTTTATTTCCATTTTATCGGAAACTACTAGGCCTAGAATTAAGATTTTTGGTTTAATGTTCGTAATGAATGCCTCTACAAATCTTGTTATGGTCAAAACCACGCCAGACTTACCGTTTTTGAGAAAAAATATGTGCATCGCACAATAACATACATATTTTTAGCTAAAAGTATGGCATAATTTGGTTTATTTCCATTTTCTCGGAAACTACTAGGCCTAGAATTAAGATTTTTGGTTTAAAATGTTCGTAATGAATGCCTCTGCAAATCTTGTTATGGTCAAAACCACGCCAGACTTACCGTTTTTGAGAAAAAATATGTGTATCGCACAATAACATACATATTTTTACATATTTTCAGCTAAAAGTATGGCATAATTTGGTTTATTTCCATTTTATCGGAAACTACTAGGCCTAGAATTAAGATTTTTGGTTTAAAATGTTCGTAATGAATGCCTCTACAAATCTTGTTATGGTCAAAACCACGCCAGACTTACCCTTTTTGAGAAAAAATATGTGCATCGCACAATAACATACATATTTTTAGCTAAAAGTATGGCATAATTTGGTTTATTTCCATTTTCTCGGAAACTACTAGGCCTAGAATTAAGATTTTTGGTTTAAAATGTTCGTAATGAATGCCTCTACAAATCTTGTTATGGTCAAAACCACGCCAGACTTACCCTTTTTGAGAAAAAATATGTGCATCGCACAATAACATACATATTTTTAGCTAAAAGTATGGCATAATTTGGTTTATTTCCATTTTCTCGGAAACTACTAGGCCTAGAATTAAGATTTTTGGTTTAAAATGTTCGTAATGAATGCCTCTACAAATCTTGTTATGGTCAAAACCACGCCAGACTTACCGTTTTTGAGAAAAAATATGTGTATCGCACAATAACATACATATTTTTACATATTTTTAGCTAAAAGTATGGCATAATTTGGTTTATTTTCATTTTCTCGGAAACTACTAGGCCTAGAATTAAGATTTTTGGTTTAAAATGTTCGTAATGAATGCCTCTACAAATCTTGTTATGGTCAAAACCACGCCAGACTTACCGTTTTTGAGAAAAAATATGTGCATCGCACAATAACATACATATTTTTAGCTAAAAGTATGGCATAATTTGGTTTATTTCCATTTTCTCGGAAACTACTAGGCCTAGAATTAAGATTTTTGGTTTAAAATGTTCGTAATGAATGCCTCTACAAATCTTGTTATGGTCAAAACCACGCCAGACTTACCGTTTTTGAGAAAAAATATGTGCATCGCACAATAACATACATATTTTTAGCTAAAAGTATGGCATAATTTGGTTTATTTCCATTTTCTCGGAAACTACTAGGCCTAGAATTAAGATTTTTGGTTTAAAATGTTCGTAATGAATGCCTCTACAAATCTTGTTATGGTCAAAACCACGCCAGACTTACCGTTTTTGAGAAAAAATATGTGCATCGCACAATAACATACATATTTTTACATATTTTCAGCTAAAAGTATGGCATAATTTGGTTTATTTCCATTTTCTCGGAAACTACTAGGCCTAGAATTAAGATTTTTGGTTTAAAATGTTCGTAATGAATGCCTCTACAAATCTTGTTATGGTCAAAACCACGCCAGACTTACCGTTTTTGAGAAAAAATATGTGTATCGCACAATAACATACATATTTTTACATATTTTCAGCTAAAAGTATGGCATAATTTGGTTTATTTCCATTTTCTCGGAAACTACTAGGCCTAGAATTAAGATTTTTGGTTTAAAATGTTCGTAATGAATGCCTCTACAAATCTTGTTATGGTCAAAACCTCGCCAGACTTACCGTTTTTGAGAAAAAATATGTGTATCGCACAATAACATACATATTTTTACATATTTTCAGCTAAAAGTATGGCATAATTTGGTTTATTTTCATTTTCTCGGAAACTACTAGGCCTAGAATTAAGATTTTTGGTTTAAAATGTTCGTAATGAATGCCTCTACAAATCTTGTTATGGTCAAAACCACGCCAGACTTACCCTTTTTGAGAAAAAATATGTGCATCGCACAATAACATACATATTTTTAGCTAAAAGTATGGCATAATTTGGTTTATTTCCATTTTCTCGGAAACTACTAGGCCTAGAATTAAGATTTTTGGTTTAAAATGTTCGTAATGAATGCCTCTACAAATCTTGTTATGGTCAAAACCACGCCAGACTTACCGTTTTTGAGAAAAAATATGTGTATCGCACAATAACATACATATTTTTACATATTTTTAGCTAAAAGTATGGCATAATTTGGTTTATTTTCATTTTCTCGGAAACTACTAGGCCTAGAATTAAGATTTTTGGTTTAAAATGTTCGTAATGAATGCCTCTACAAATCTTGTTATGGTCAAAACCACGCCAGACTTACCGTTTTTGAGAAAAAATATGTGCATCGCACAATAACATACATATTTTTAGCTAAAAGTATGGCATAATTTGGTTTATTTCCATTTTCTCGGAAACTACTAGGCCTAGAATTAAGATTTTTGGTTTAAAATGTTCGTAATGAATGCCTCTACAAATCTTGTTATGGTCAAAACCACGCCAGACTTACCGTTTTTGAGAAAAAATATGTGCATCGCACAATAACATACATATTTTTAGCTAAAAGTATGGCATAATTTGGTTTATTTCCATTTTCTCGGAAACTACTAGGCCTAGAATTAAGATTTTTGGTTTAAAATGTTCGTAATGAATGCCTCTACAAATCTTGTTATGGTCAAAACCACGCCAGACTTACCGTTTTTGAGAAAAAATATGTGCATCGCACAATAACATACATATTTTTACATATTTTCAGCTAAAAGTATGGCATAATTTGGTTTATTTCCATTTTCTCGGAAACTACTAGGCCTAGAATTAAGATTTTTGGTTTAAAATGTTCGTAATGAATGCCTCTACAAATCTTGTTATGGTCAAAACCACGCCAGACTTACCGTTTTTGAGAAAAAATATGTGTATCGCACAATAACATACATATTTTTACATATTTTCAGCTAAAAGTATGGCATAATTTGGTTTATTTCCATTTTCTCGGAAACTACTAGGCCTAGAATTAAGATTTTTGGTTTAAAATGTTCGTAATGAATGCCTCTACAAATCTTGTTATGGTCAAAACCTCGCCAGACTTACCGTTTTTGAGAAAAAATATGTGTATCGCACAATAACATACATATTTTTACATATTTTCAGCTAAAAGTATGGCATAATTTGGTTTATTTCCATTTTCTCGGAAACTACTAGGCCTAGAATTAAGATTTTTGGTTTAAAATGTTCGTAATGAATGCCTCTACAAATCTTGTTATGGTCAAAACCACGCCAGACTTACCGTTTTTGAGAAAAAATATGTGTATCGCACAATAACATACATATTTTTACATATTTTCAGCTAAAAGTATGGCATAATTTGGTTTATTTCCATTTTCTCGGAAACTACTAGGCCTAGAATTAAGATTTTTGGTTTAAAATGTTCGTAATGAATGCCTCTACAAATCTTGTTATGGTCAAAACCACGCCAGACTTACCGTTTTTGAGAAAAAATATGTGTATCGCACAATAACATACATATTTTTACATATTTTCAGCTAAAAGTATGGCATAATTTGGTTTATTTCCATTTTCTCGGAAACTACTAGGCCTAGAATTAAGATTTTTGGTTTAAAATGTTCGTAATGAATGCCTCTACAAATCTTGTTATGGTCAAAACCACGCCAGACTTACCGTTTTTGAGAAAAAATATGTGCATCGCACAATAACATACATATTTTTAGCTAAAAGTATGGCATAATTTGGTTTATTTTCATTTTCTCGGAAACTACTAGGCCTAGAATTAAGATTTTTGGTTTAAAATGTTCGTAATGAATGCCTCTACAAATCTTGTTATGGTCAAAACCACGCCAGACTTACCGTTTTTGAGAAAAAATATGTGCATCGCACAATAACATACATATTTTTAGCTAAAAGTATGGCATAATTTGGTTTATTTCCATTTTATCGGAAACTACTAGGCCTAGAATTAAGATTTTTGGTTTAAAATGTTCGTAATGAATGCCTCTACAAATCTTGTTATGGTCAAAACCACGCCAGACTTACCGTTTTTGAGAAAAAATATGTGTATCGCACAATAACATACATATTTTTACATATTTTCAGCTAAAAGTATGGCATAATTTGGTTTATTTTCATTTTCTCGGAAACTACTAGGCCTAGAATTAAGATTTTTGGTTTAAAATGTTCGTAATGAATGCCTCTACAAATCTTGTTATGGTCAAAACTACGCCAGACTTACCGTTTTTGAGAAAAAATATGTGCATCGCACAATAACATACATATTTTTAGCTAAAAGTATGGCATAATTTGGTTTATTTCCATTTTATCGGAAACTACTAGGCCTAGAATTAAGATTTTTGGTTTAAAATGTTCGTAATGAATGCCTCTACAAATCTTGTTATGGTCAAAACCACGCCAGACTTACCGTTTTTGAGAAAAAATATGTGCATCGCACAATAACATACATATTTTTAGCTAAAAGTATGGCATAATTTGGTTTATTTCCATTTTCTCGGAAACTACTAGGCCTAGAATTAAGATTTTTGGTTTAAAATGTTCGTAATGAATGCCTCTGCAAATCTTGTTATGGTCAAAACCACGCCAGACTTACCGTTTTTGAGAAAAAATATGTGTATCGCACAATAACATACATATTTTTACATATTTTCAGCTAAAAGTATGGCATAATTTGGTTTATTTCCATTTTCTCGGAAACTACTAGGCCTAGAATTAAGATTTTTGGTTTAAAATGTTCGTAATGAATGCCTCTACAAATCTTGTTATGGTCAAAACCACGCCAGACTTACCCTTTTTGAGAAAAAATATGTGCATCGCACAATAACATACATATTTTTAGCTAAAAGTATGGCATAATTTGGTTTATTTCCATTTTCTCGGAAACTACTAGGCCTAGAATTAAGATTTTTGGTTTAAAATGTTCGTAATGAATGCCTCTACAAATCTTGTTATGGTCAAAACCACGCCAGACTTACCCTTTTTGAGAAAAAATATGTGCATCGCACAATAACATACATATTTTTAGCTAAAAGTATGGCATAATTTGGTTTATTTCCATTTCCTCGGAAACTACTAGGCCTAGAATTAAGATTTTTGGTTTAAAATGTTCGTAATGAATGCCTCTACAAATCTTGTTATGGTCAAAACCACGCCAGACTTACCGTTTTTGAGAAAAAATATGTGTATCGCACAATAACATACATATTTTTACATATTTTCAGCTAAAAGTATGGCATAATTTGGTTTATTTCCATTTTCTCGGAAACTACTAGGCCTAGAATTAAGATTTTTGGTTTAAAATGTTCGTAATGAATGCCTCTACAAATCTTGTTATGGTCAAAACCACGCCAGACTTACCGTTTTTGAGAAAAAATATGTGTATCGCACAATAACATACATAAAATGTTCGTAATGAATGCCTCTACAAATCTTGTTATGGTCAAAACCACGCCAGACTTACCGTTTTTGAGAAAAAATATGTGTATCGCACAATAACATACATATTTTTACATATTTTCAGCTAAAAGTATGGCATAATTTGGTTTATTTCCATTTTCTCGGAAACTACTAGGCCTAGAATTAAGATTTTTGGTTTAAAATGTTCGTAATGAATGCCTCTACAAATCTTGTTATGGTCAAAACCTCGCCAGACTTACCGTTTTTGAGAAAAAATATGTGTATCGCACAATAACATACATATTTTTACATATTTTCAGCTAAAAGTATGGCATAATTTGGTTTATTTCCATTTTCTCGGAAACTACTAGGCCTAGAATTAAGATTTTTGGTTTAAAATGTTCGTAATGAATGCCTCTACAAATCTTGTTATGGTCAAAACCACGCCAGACTTACCGTTTTTGAGAAAAAATATGTGTATCGCACAATAACATACATATTTTTACATATTTTCAGCTAAAAGTATGGCATAATTTGGTTTATTTCCATTTTCTCGGAAACTACTAGGCCTAGAATTAAGATTTTTGGTTTAAAATGTTCGTAATGAATGCCTCTACAAATCTTGTTATGGTCAAAACCACGCCAGACTTACCGTTTTTGAGAAAAAATATGTGTATCGCACAATAACATACATATTTTTACATATTTTCAGCTAAAAGTATGGCATAATTTGGTTTATTTCCATTTTCTCGGAAACTACTAGGCCTAGAATTAAGATTTTTGGTTTAAAATGTTCGTAATGAATGCCTCTACAAATCTTGTTATGGTCAAAACCACGCCAGACTTACCGTTTTTGAGAAAAAATATGTGCATCGCACAATAACATACATATTTTTAGCTAAAAGTATGGCATAATTTGGTTTATTTTCATTTTCTCGGAAACTACTAGGCCTAGAATTAAGATTTTTGGTTTAAAATGTTCGTAATGAATGCCTCTACAAATCTTGTTATGGTCAAAACCACGCCAGACTTACCGTTTTTGAGAAAAAATATGTGCATCGCACAATAACATACATATTTTTAGCTAAAAGTATGGCATAATTTGGTTTATTTCCATTTTATCGGAAACTACTAGGCCTAGAATTAAGATTTTTGGTTTAAAATGTTCGTAATGAATGCCTCTACAAATCTTGTTATGGTCAAAACCACGCCAGACTTACCGTTTTTGAGAAAAAATATGTGTATCGCACAATAACATACATATTTTTACATATTTTCAGCTAAAAGTATGGCATAATTTGGTTTATTTTCATTTTCTCGGAAACTACTAGGCCTAGAATTAAGATTTTTGGTTTAAAATGTTCGTAATGAATGCCTCTACAAATCTTGTTATGGTCAAAACTACGCCAGACTTACCGTTTTTGAGAAAAAATATGTGCATCGCACAATAACATACATATTTTTAGCTAAAAGTATGGCATAATTTGGTTTATTTCCATTTTATCGGAAACTACTAGGCCTAGAATTAAGATTTTTGGTTTAAAATGTTCGTAATGAATGCCTCTACAAATCTTGTTATGGTCAAAACCACGCCAGACTTACCGTTTTTGAGAAAAAATATGTGCATCGCACAATAACATACATATTTTTAGCTAAAAGTATGGCATAATTTGGTTTATTTCCATTTTCTCGGAAACTACTAGGCCTAGAATTAAGATTTTTGGTTTAAAATGTTCGTAATGAATGCCTCTGCAAATCTTGTTATGGTCAAAACCACGCCAGACTTACCGTTTTTGAGAAAAAATATGTGTATCGCACAATAACATACATATTTTTACATATTTTCAGCTAAAAGTATGGCATAATTTGGTTTATTTCCATTTTCTCGGAAACTACTAGGCCTAGAATTAAGATTTTTGGTTTAAAATGTTCGTAATGAATGCCTCTACAAATCTTGTTATGGTCAAAACCACGCCAGACTTACCCTTTTTGAGAAAAAATATGTGCATCGCACAATAACATACATATTTTTAGCTAAAAGTATGGCATAATTTGGTTTATTTCCATTTTCTCGGAAACTACTAGGCCTAGAATTAAGATTTTTGGTTTAAAATGTTCGTAATGAATGCCTCTACAAATCTTGTTATGGTCAAAACCACGCCAGACTTACCCTTTTTGAGAAAAAATATGTGCATCGCACAATAACATACATATTTTTAGCTAAAAGTATGGCATAATTTGGTTTATTTCCATTTCCTCGGAAACTACTAGGCCTAGAATTAAGATTTTTGGTTTAAAATGTTCGTAATGAATGCCTCTACAAATCTTGTTATGGTCAAAACCACGCCAGACTTACCGTTTTTGAGAAAAAATATGTGTATCGCACAATAACATACATATTTTTACATATTTTCAGCTAAAAGTATGGCATAATTTGGTTTATTTCCATTTTCTCGGAAACTACTAGGCCTAGAATTAAGATTTTTGGTTTAAAATGTTCGTAATGAATGCCTCTACAAATCTTGTTATGGTCAAAACCACGCCAGACTTACCGTTTTTGAGAAAAAATATGTGTATCGCACAATAACATACATATTTTTACATATTTTCAGCTAAAAGTATGGCATAATTTGGTTTATTTCCATTTTCTCGGAAACTACTAGGCCTAGAATTAAGATTTTTGGTTTAAAATGTTCGTAATGAATGCCTCTACAAATCTTGTTATGGTCAAAACCACGCCAGACTTACCGTTTTTGAGAAAAAATATGTGTATCGCACAATAACATACATATTTTTACATATTTTCAGCTAAAAGTATGGCATAATTTGGTTTATTTCCATTTTCTCGGAAACTACTAGGCCTAGAATTAAGATTTTTGGTTTAAAATGTTCGTAATGAATGCCTCTACAAATCTTGTTATGGTCAAAACCACGCCAGACTTACCGTTTTTGAGAAAAAATATGTGCATCGCACAATAACATACATATTTTTAGCTAAAAGTATGGCATAATTTGGTTTATTTTCATTTTCTCGGAAACTACTAGGCCTAGAATTAAGATTTTTGGTTTAAAATGTTCGTAATGAATGCCTCTACAAATCTTGTTATGGTCAAAACCACGCCAGACTTACCGTTTTTGAGAAAAAATATGTGCATCGCACAATAACATACATTTTTTTAGCTAAAAGTATGGCATAATTTGGTTTATTTTCATTTTCTCGGAAACTACTAGGCCTAGAATTAAGATTTTTGGTTTAAAATGTTCGTAATGAATGCCTCTACAAATCTTGTTATGGTCAAAACCACGCCAGACTTACCGTTTTTGAGAAAAAATATGTGCATCGCACAATAACATACATATTTTTAGCTAAAAGTATGGCATAATTTGGTTTATTTCCATTTTCTCGGAAACTACTAGGCCTAGAATTAAGATTTTTGGTTTAAAATGTTCGTAATGAATGCCTCTACAAATCTTGTTATGGTCAAAACCACGCCAGACTTACCGTTTTTGAGAAAAAATATGTGCATCGCACAATAACATACATATTTTTAGCTAAAAGTATGGCATAATTTGGTTTATTTCCATTTTCTCGGAAACTACTAGGCCTAGAATTAAGATTTTTGGTTTAAAATGTTCGTAATGAATGCCTCTACAAATCTTGTTATGGTCAAAACCACGCCAGACTTACCGTTTTTGAGAAAAAATATGTGTATCGCACAATAACATACATATTTTTACATATTTTCAGCTAAAAGTATGGCATAATTTGGTTTATTTCCATTTTCTCGGAAACTACTAGGCCTAGAATTAAGATTTTTGGTTTAAAATGTTCGTAATGAATGCCTCTACAAATCTTGTTATGGTCAAAACCACGCCAGACTTACCGTTTTTGAGAAAAAATATGTGCATCGCACAATAACATACATATTTTTAGCTAAAAGTATGGCATAATTTGGTTTATTTCCATTTTCTCGGAAACTACTAGGCCTAGAATTAAGATTTTTGGTTTAAAATGTTCGTAATGAATGCCTCTACAAATCTTGTTATGGTCAAAACCACGCCAGACTTACCGTTTTTGAGAAAAAATATGTGCATCGCACAATAACATACATATTTTTAGCTAAAAGTATGGCATAATTTGGTTTATTTCCATTTTATCGGAAACTACTAGGCCTAGAATTAAGATTTTTGGTTTAAAATGTTCGTAATGAATGCCTCTACAAATCTTGTTATGGTCAAAACCACGCCAGACTTACCGTTTTTGAGAAAAAATATGTGCATCGCACAATAACATACATATTTTTAGCTAAAAGTATGGCATAATTTGGTTTATTTCCATTTTCTCGGAAACTACTAGGCCTAGAATTAAGATTTTTGGTTTAAAATGTTCGTAATGAATGCCTCTACAAATCTTGTTATGGTCAAAACCACGCCAGACTTACCCTTTTTGAGAAAAAATATGTGCATCGCACAATAACATACATATTTTTAGCTAAAAGTATGGCATAATTTGGTTTATTTCCATTTTCTCGGAAACTACTAGGCCTAGAATTAAGATTTTTGGTTTAAAATGTTCGTAATGAATGCCTCTACAAATCTTGTTATGGTCAAAACCACGCCAGACTTACCGTTTTTGAGAAAAAATATGTGCATCGCACAATAACATACATATTTTTAGTTAAAGTATGGCATAATTTGGTTTATTTCCATTTTCTCGGAAACTACTAGGCCTAGAATTAAGATTTTTGGTTTAAAATGTTCGTAATGAATGCCTCTACAAATCTTGTTATGGTCAAAACCACGCCAGACTTATCGTTTTTGAGAAAAAATATGTGCATCGCACAATAACATACATATTTTTAGCTAAAAGTATGGCATAATTTGGTTTATTTCCATTTTCTCGGAAACTACTAGGCCTAGAATTAAGATTTTTGGTTTAAAATGTTCGTAATAAATGCCTCTACAAATCTTGTTATGGTCAAAACCACGCCAGACTTACCGTTTTTGAGAAAAAATATGTGTATCGCACAATAACATACATATTTTTACATATTTTCAGCTAAAAGTATGGCATAATCTGGTTTATTTCCATTTTCTCGGAAACTACTAGGCCTAGAATTAAGATTTTTGGTTTAAAATGTTCGTAATGAATGCCTCTACAAATCTTGTTATGGTCAAAACCACGCCAGACTTACCCTTTTTGAGAAAAAATATGTGCATCGCACAATAACATACATATTTTTAGCTAAAAGTATGGCATAATTTGGTTTATTTCCATTTTCTCGGAAACTACTAGGCCTAGAATTAAGATTTTTGGTTTAAAATGTTCGTAATGAATGCCTCTACAAATCTTGTTATGGTCAAAACCACGCCAGACTTACCCTTTTTGAGAAAAAATATGTGCATCGCACAATAACATACATATTTTTAGCTAAAAGTATGGCATAATTTGGTTTATTTCCATTTTCTCGGAAACTACTAGGCCTAGAATTAAGATTTTTGGTTTAAAATGTTCGTAATGAATGCCTCTACAAATCTTGTTATGGTCAAAACCACGCCAGACTTACCGTTTTTGAGAAAAAATATGTGTATCGCACAATAACATACATATTTTTACATATTTTCAGCTAAAAGTATGGCATAATTTGGTTTATTTTCATTTTCTCGGAAACTAGTAGGCCTAGAATTAAGATTTTTGGTTTAAAATGTTCGTAATGAATGCCTCTACAAATCTTGTTATGGTCAAAACCACGCCAGACTTACCGTTTTTGAGAAAAAATATGTGTATCGCACAATAACATACATATTTTTACATATTTTCAGCTAAAAGTATGGCATAATTTGGTTTATTTCCATTTTCTCGGAAACTACTAGGCCTAGAATTAAGATTTTTGGTTTAAAATGTTCGTAATGAATGCCTCTACAAATCTTGTTATGGTCAAAACCACGCCAGACTTACCGTTTTTGAGAAAAAATATGTGCATCGCACAATAACATACATATTTTTACATATTTTCAGCTAAAAGTATGGCATAATTTGGTTTATTTCCATTTTCTCGGAAACTACTAGGCCTAGAATTAAGATTTTTGGTTTAAAATGTTCGTAATGAATGCCTCTACAAATCTTGTTATGGTCAAAACCACGCCAGACTTACCGTTTTTGAGAAAAAATATGTGCATCGCACAATAACATACATATTTTTAGCTAAAAGTATGGCATAATTTGGTTTATTTCCATTTTCTCGGAAACTACTAGGCCTAGAATTAAGATTTTTGGTTTAAAATGTTCGTAATGAATGCCTCTACAAATCTTGTTATGGTCAAAACCACGCCAGACTTACCGTTTTTGAGAAAAAATATGTGTATCGCACAATAACATACATATTTTTACATATTTTCAGCTAAAAGTATGGCATAATTTGGTTTATTTCCATTTTCTCGGAAACTACTAGGCCTAGAATTAAGATTTTTGGTTTAAAATGTTCGTAATGAATGCCTCTACAAATCTTGTTATGGTCAAAACCACGCCAGACTTACCCTTTTTGAGAAAAAATATGTGCATCGCACAATAACATACATATTTTTAGCTAAAAGTATGGCATAATTTGGTTTATTTCCATTTTCTCGGAAACTACTAGGCCTAGAATTAAGATTTTTGGTTTAAAATGTTCGTAATGAATGCCTCTACAAATCTTTTTATGGTCAAAACCACGCCAGACTTACCGTTTTTGAGAAAAAATATGTGCATCGCACAATAACATACATATTTTTAGCTAAAAGTATGGCATAATTTGGTTTATTTCCATTTTCTCGGAAACTACTAGGCCTAGAATTAAGATTTTTGGTTTAAAATGTTCGTAATGAATGCCTCTACAAATCTTGTTATGGTCAAAACCACGCCAGACTTACCCTTTTTGAGAAAAAATATGTGCATCGCACAATAACATACATATTTTTAGCTAAAAGTATGGCATAATTTGGTTTATTTCCATTTTCTCGGAAACTACTAGGCCTAGAATTAAGATTTTTGGTTTAAAATGTTCGTAATGAATGCCTCTACAAATCTTGTTATGGTCAAAACCACGCCAGACTTACCGTTTTTGAGAAAAAATATGTGTATCGCACAATAACATACATATTTTTACATATTTTCAGCTAAAAGTATGGCATAATTTGGTTTATTTCCATTTTCTCGGAAACTACTAGGCCTAGAATTAAGATTTTTGGTTTAAAATGTTCGTAATGAATGCCTCTACAAATCTTGTTATGGTCAAAACCACGCCAGACTTACCGTTTTTGAGAAAAAATATGTGTATCGCACAATAACATACATATTTTTACATATTTTCAGCTAAAAGTATGGCATAATTTGGTTTATTTCCATTTTCTCGGAAACTACTAGGCCTAGAATTAAGATTTTTGGTTTAAAATGTTCGTAATGAATGCCTCTACAAATCTTGTTATGGTCAAAACCACGCCAGACTTACCCTTTTTGAGAAAAAATATGTGCATCGCACAATAACATACATATTTTCAGCTAAAAGTATGGCATAATTTGGTTTATTTCCATTTTCTCGGAAACTACTAGGCCTAGAATTAAGATTTTTGGTTTAAAATGTTCGTAATGAATGCCTCTACAAATCTTGTTATGGTCAAAACCACGCCAGACTTACCGTTTTTGAGAAAAAATATGTGTATCGCACAATAACATACATATTTTTACATATTTTCAGCTAAAAGTATGGCATAATTTGGTTTATTTCCATTTTCTCGGAAACTACTAGGCCTAGAATTAAGATTTTTGGTTTAAAATGTTCGTAATGAATGCCTCTACAAATCTTGTTATGGTCAAAACCACGCCAGACTTACCCTTTTTGAGAAAAAATATGTGCATCGCACAATAACATACATATTTTTAGCTAAAAGTATGGCATAATTTGGTTTATTTCCATTTTCTCGGAAACTACTAGGCCTAGAATTAAGATTTTTGGTTTAAAATGTTCGTAATGAATGCCTCTACAAATCTTGTTATGGTCAAAACCACGCCAGACTTACCGTTTTTGAGAAAAAATATGTGTATCGCACAATAACATACATATTTTTACATATTTTCAGCTAAAAGTATGGCATAATTTGGTTTATTTCCATTTTCTCGGAAACTACTAGGCCTAGAATTAAGATTTTTGGTTTAAAATGTTCGTAATGAATGCCTCTACAAATCTTGTTATGGTCAAAACCACGCCAGACTTACCGTTTTTGAGAAAAAATACGTGTATCGCACAATAACATACATATTTTTACATATTTTCAGCTAAACGTATGGCATAATTTGGTTTATTTCCATTTTCTCGGAAACTACTAGGCCTAGAATTAAGATTTTTGGTTTAAAATGTTCGTAATGAATGCCTCTACAAATCTTGTTATGGTCAAAACCACGCCAGACTTACCGTTTTTGAGAAAAAATATGTGCATCGCACAATAACATACATATTTTTAGCTAAAAGTATGGCATAATTTGGTTTATTTCCATTTTATCGGAAACTACTAGGCCTAGAATTAAGATTTTTGGTTTAAAATGTTCGTAATGAATGCCTCTACAAATCTTGTTATGGTCAAAACCACGCCAGACTTACCGTTTTTGAGAAAAAATATGTGCATCGCACAATAACATACATATTTTTAGCTAAAAGTATGGCATAATTTGGTTTATTTCCATTTTCTCGGAAACTACTAGGCCTAGAATTAAGATTTTTGGTTTAAAATGTTCGTAATGAATGCCTCTACAAATCTTGTTATGGTCAAAACCACGCCAGACTTACCCTTTTTGAGAAAAAATATGTGCATCGCACAATAACATACATATTTTTAGCTAAAAGTATGGCATAATTTGGTTTATTTCCATTTTCTCGGAAACTACTAGGCCTAGAATTAAGATTTTTGGTTTAAAATGTTCGTAATGAATGCCTCTACAAATCTTGTTATGGTCAAAACCACGCCAGACTTACCGTTTTTGAGAAAAAATATGTGCATCGCACAATAACATACATATTTTTAGCTAAAAGTATGGCATAATTTGGTTTATTTCCATTTTCTCGGAAACTACTAGGCCTAGAATTAAGATTTTTGGTTTAAAATGTTCGTAATGAATGCCTCTACAAATCTTGTTATGGTCAAAACCACGCCAGACTTACCGTTTTTGAGAAAAAATATGTGTATCGCACAATAACATACATATTTTTACATATTTTCAGCTAAAAGTATGGCATAATTTGGTTTATTTCCATTTTCTCGGAAACTACTAGGCCTAGAATTAAGATTTTTGGTTTAAAATGTTCGTAATGAATGCCTCTACAAATCTTGTTATGGTCAAAACCACGCCAGACTTACCGTTTTTGAGAAAAAATATGTGCATCGCACAATAACATACATATTTTTAGCTAAAAGTATGGCATAATTTGGTTTATTTCCATTTTCTCGGAAACTACTAGGCCTAGAATTAAGATTTTTGGTTTAAAATGTTCGTAATGAATGCCTCTACAAATCTTGTTATGGTCAAAACCACGCCAGACTTACCCTTTTTGAGAAAAAATATGTGCATCGCACAATAACATACATATTTTTAGCTAAAAGTATGGCATAATTTGGTTTATTTCCATTTTCTCGGAAACTACTAGGCCTAGAATTAAGATTTTTGGTTTAAAATGTTCGTAATGAATGCCTCTACAAATCTTGTTATGGTCAAAACCACGCCAGACTTACCGTTTTTGAGAAAAAATATGTGTATCGCACAATAACATACATATTTTTACATATTTTCAGCTAAAAGTATGGCATAATTTGGTTTATTTCCATTTTCTCGGAAACTACTAGGCCTAGAATTAAGATTTTTGGTTTAAAATGTTCGTAATGAATGCCTCTACAAATCTTGTTATGGTCAAAACCACGCCAGACTTACCGTTTTTGAGAAAAAATATGTGTATCGCACAATAACATACATATTTTTACATATTTTCAGCTAAAAGTATGGCATAATTTGGTTTATTTCCATTTTCTCGGAAACTACTAGGCCTAGAATTAAGATTTTTGGTTTAAAATGTTCGTAATGAATGCCTCTACAAATCTTGTTATGGTCAAAACCACGCCAGACTTACCGTTTTTGAGAAAAAATATGTGCATCGCACAATAACATACATATTTTTAGCTAAAAGTATGGCATAATTTGGTTTATTTCCATTTTCTCGGAAACTACTAGGCCTAGAATTAAGATTTTTGGTTTAAAATGTTCGTAATGAATGCCTCTACAAATCTTGTTATGGTCAAAACCACGCCAGACTTACCGTTTTTGAGAAAAAATATGTGCATCGCACAATAACATACATATTTTTAGCTAAAAGTATGGCATAATTTGGTTTATTTCCATTTTCTCGGAAACTACTAGGCCTAGAATTAAGATTTTTGGTTTAAAATGTTCGTAATGAATGCCTCTACAAATCTTGTTATGGTCAAAACCACGCCAGACTTACCCTTTTTGAGAAAAAATATGTGCATCGCACAATAACATACATATTTTTAGCTAAAAGTATGGCATAATTTGGTTTATTTCCATTTTCTCGGAAACTACTAGGCCTAGAATTAAGATTTTTGGTTTAAAATGTTCGTAATGAATGCCTCTACAAATCTTGTTATGGTCAAAACCACGCCAGACTTACCGTTTTTGAGAAAAAATATGTGTATCGCACAATAACATACATATTTTTACATATTTTCAGCTAAAAGTATGGCATAATTTGGTTTATTTCCATTTTCTCGGAAACTACTAGGCCTAGAATTAAGATTTTTGGTTTAAAATGTTCGTAATGAATGCCTCTACAAATCTTGTTATGGTCAAAACCACGCCAGACTTACCGTTTTTGAGAAAAAATATGTGTATCGCACAATAACATACATATTTTTACATATTTTCAGCTAAAAGTATGGCATAATTTGGTTTATTTCCATTTTCTCGGAAACTACTAGGCCTAGAATTAAGATTTTTGGTTTAAAATGTTCGTAATGAATGCCTCTACAAATCTTGTTATGGTCAAAACCACGCCAGACTTACCGTTTTTGAGAAAAAATATGTGCATCGCACAATAACATACATATTTTTAGCTAAAAGTATGGCATAATTTGGTTTATTTCCATTTTCTCGGAAACTACTAGGCCTAGAATTAAGATTTTTGGTTTAAAATGTTCGTAATGAATGCCTCTACAAATCTTGTTATGGTCAAAACCACGCCAGACTTACCGTTTTTGAGAAAAAATATGTGCATCGCACAATAACATACATATTTTTAGCTAAAAGTATGGCATAATTTGGTTTATTTCCATTTTCTCGGAAACTACTAGGCCTAGAATTAAGATTTTTGGTTTAAAATGTTCGTAATGAATGCCTCTACAAATCTTGTTATGGTCAAAACCACGCCAGACTTACCGTTTTTGAGAAAAAATATGTGCATCGCACAATAACATACATATTTTTAGCTAAAAGTATGGCATAATTTGGTTTATTTCCATTTTCTCGGAAACTACTAGGCCTAGAATTAAGATTTTTGGTTTAAAATGTTCGTAATGAATGCCTCTACAAATCTTGTTATGGTCAAAACCACGCCAGACTTACCGTTTTTGAGAAAAAATATGTGTATCGCACAATAACATACATATTTTTACATATTTTCAGCTAAAAGTATGGCATAATTTGGTTTATTTCCATTTTCTCGGAAACTACTAGGCCTAGAATTAAGATTTTTGGTTTAAAATGTTCGTAATGAATGCCTCTACAAATCTTGTTATGGTCAAAACCACGCCAGACTTACCCTTTTTGAGAAAAAATATGTGCATCGCACAATAACATACATATTTTTAGCTAAAAGTATGGCATAATTTGGTTTATTTCCATTTTCTCGGAAACTACTAGGCCTAGAATTAAGATTTTTGGTTTAAAATGTTCGTAATGAATGCCTCTACAAATCTTGTTATGGTCAAAACCACGCCAGACTTACCGTTTTTGAGAAAAAATATGTGCATCGCACAATAACATACATATTTTTAGCTAAAAGTATGGCATAATTTGGTTTATTTCCATTTTCTCGGAAACTACTAGGCCTAGAATTAAGATTTTTGGTTTAAAATGTTCGTAATGAATGCCTCTACAAATCTTGTTATGGTCAAAACCACGCCAGACTTACCCTTTTTGAGAAAAAATATGTGCATCGCACAATAACATACATATTTTTAGCTAAAAGTATGGCATAATTTGGTTTATTTCCATTTTCTCGGAAACTACTAGGCCTAGAATTAAGATTTTTGGTTTAAAATGTTCGTAATGAATGCCTCTACAAATCTTGTTATGGTCAAAACCACGCCAGACTTACCGTTTTTGAGAAAAAATATGTGCATCGCACAATAACATACATATTTTTAGCTAAAAGTATGGCATAATTTGGTTTATTTCCATTTTCTCGGAAACTACTAGGCCTAGAATTAAGATTTTTGGTTTAAAATGTTCGTAATGAATGCCTCTACAAATCTTGTTATGGTCAAAACCACGCCAGACTTACCCTTTTTGAGAAAAAATATGTGCATCGCACAATAACATACATATTTTTAGCTAAAAGTATGGCATAATTTGGTTTATTTCCATTTTCTCGGAAACTACTAGGCCTAGAATTAAGATTTTTGGTTTAAAATGTTCATAATGAATGCCTCTACAAATCTTGTTATGGTCAAAACCACGCCAGACTTACCGTTTTTGAGAAAAAATATGTGCATCGCACAATAACATACATATTTTTAGCTAAAAGTATGGCATAATTTGGTTTATTTCCATTTTCTCGGAAACTACTAGGCCTAGAATTAAGATTTTTGGTTTAAAATGTTCGTAATGAATGCCTCTACAAATCTTGTTATGGTCAAAACCACGCCAGACTTACCGTTTTTGAGAAAAAATATGTGCATCGCACAATAACATACATATTTTTAGCTAAAAGTATGGCATAATTTGGTTTATTTCCATTTTCTCGGAAACTACTAGGCCTAGAATTAAGATTTTTGGTTTAAAATGTTCGTAATGAATGCCTCTACAAATCTTGTTATGGTCAAAACCACGCCAGACTTACCGTTTTTGAGAAAAAATATGTGTATCGCACAATAACATACATATTTTTACATATTTTCAGCTAAAAGTATGGCATAATTTGGTTTATTTCCATTTTCTCGGAAACTACTAGGCCTAGAATTAAGATTTTTGGTTTAAAATGTTCGTAATGAATGCCTCTACAAATCTTGTTATGGTCAAAACCACGCCAGACTTACCGTTTTTGAGAAAAAATATGTGCATCGCACAATAACATACATATTTTTAGCTAAAAGTATGGCATAATTTGGTTTATTTCCATTTTCTCGGAAACTACTAGGCCTAGAATTAAGATTTTTGGTTTAAAATGTTCGTAATGAATGCCTCTACAAATCTTGTTATGGTCAAAACCACGCCAGACTTACCGTTTTTGAGAAAAAATATGTGCATCGCACAATAACATACATATTTTTAGCTAAAAGTATGGCATAATTTGGTTTATTTCCATTTTCTCGGAAACTACTAGGCCTAGAATTAAGATTTTTGGTTTAAAATGTTCGTAATGAATGCCTCTACAAATCTTGTTATGGTCAAAACCACGCCAGACTTACCGTTTTTGAGAAAAAATATGTGTATCGCACAATAACATACATATTTTTACATATTTTCAGCTAAAAGTATGGCATAATTTGGTTTATTTCCATTTTCTCGGAAACTACTAGGCCTAGAATTAAGATTTTTGGTTTAAAATGTTCGTAATGAATGCCTCTACAAATCTTGTTATGGTCAAAACCACGCCAGACTTACCCTTTTTGAGAAAAAATATGTGCATCGCACAATAACATACATATTTTTAGCTAAAAGTATGGCATAATTTGGTTTATTTCCATTTTCTCGGAAACTACTAGGCCTAGAATTAAGATTTTTGGTTTAAAATGTTCGTAATGAATGCCTCTACAAATCTTGTTATGGTCAAAACCACGCCAGACTTACCGTTTTTGAGAAAAAATATGTGCATCGCACAATAACATACATATTTTTAGCTAAAAGTATGGCATAATTTGGTTTATTTCCATTTTCTCGGAAACTACTAGGCCTAGAATTAAGATTTTTGGTTTAAAATGTTCGTAATGAATGCCTCTACAAATCTTGTTATGGTCAAAACCACGCCAGACTTACCCTTTTTGAGAAAAAATATGTGCATCGCACAATAACATACATATTTTTAGCTAAAAGTATGGCATAATTTGGTTTATTTCCATTTTCTCGGAAACTACTAGGCCTAGAATTAAGATTTTTGGTTTAAAATGTTCGTAATGAATGCCTCTACAAATCTTGTTATGGTCAAAACCACGCCAGACTTACCGTTTTTGAGAAAAAATATGTGCATCGCACAATAACATACATATTTTTAGCTAAAAGTATGGCATAATTTGGTTTATTTCCATTTTCTCGGAAACTACTAGGCCTAGAATTAAGATTTTTGGTTTAAAATGTTCGTAATGAATGCCTCTACAAATCTTGTTATGGTCAAAACCACGCCAGACTTACCCTTTTTGAGAAAAAATATGTGCATCGCACAATAACATACATATTTTTAGCTAAAAGTATGGCATAATTTGGTTTATTTCCATTTTCTCGGAAACTACTAGGCCTAGAATTAAGATTTTTGGTTTAAAATGTTCATAATGAATGCCTCTACAAATCTTGTTATGGTCAAAACCACGCCAGACTTACCGTTTTTGAGAAAAAATATGTGCATCGCACAATAACATACATATTTTTAGCTAAAAGTATGGCATAATTTGGTTTATTTCCATTTTCTCGGAAACTACTAGGCCTAGAATTAAGATTTTTGGTTTAAAATGTTCGTAATGAATGCCTCTACAAATCTTGTTATGGTCAAAACCACGCCAGACTTACCGTTTTTGAGAAAAAATATGTGCATCGCACAATAACATACATATTTTTAGCTAAAAGTATGGCATAATTTGGTTTATTTCCATTTTCTCGGAAACTACTAGGCCTAGAATTAAGATTTTTGGTTTAAAATGTTCGTAATGAATGCCTCTACAAATCTTGTTATGGTCAAAACCACGCCAGACTTACCGTTTTTGAGAAAAAATATGTGTATCGCACAATAACATACATATTTTTACATATTTTCAGCTAAAAGTATGGCATAATTTGGTTTATTTCCATTTTCTCGGAAACTACTAGGCCTAGAATTAAGATTTTTGGTTTAAAATGTTCGTAATGAATGCCTCTACAAATCTTGTTATGGTCAAAACCACGCCAGACTTACCCTTTTTGAGAAAAAATATGTGCATCGCACAATAACATACATATTTTTAGCTAAAAGTATGGCATAATTTGGTTTATTTCCATTTTCTCGGAAACTACTAGGCCTAGAATTAAGATTTTTGGTTTAAAATGTTCGTAATGAATGCCTCTACAAATCTTGTTATGGTCAAAACCACGCCAGACTTACCCTTTTTGAGAAAAAATATGTGCATCGCACAATAACATACATATTTTTAGCTAAAAGTATGGCATAATTTGGTTTATTTCCATTTTCTCGGAAACTACTAGGCCTAGAATTAAGATTTTTGGTTTAAAATGTTCGTAATGAATGCCTCTACAAATCTTGTTATGGTCAAAACCACGCCAGACTTACCGTTTTTGAGAAAAAATATGTGTATCGCACAATAACATACATATTTTTACATATTTTCAGCTAAAAGTATGGCATAATTTGGTTTATTTCCATTTTCTCGGAAACTACTAGGCCTAGAATTAAGATTTTTGGTTTAAAATGTTCGTAATGAATGCCTCTACAAATCTTGTTATGGTCAAAACCACGCCAGACTTACCGTTTTTGAGAAAAAATATGTGCATCGCACAATAACATACATATTTTTAGCTAAAAGTATGGCATAATTTGGTTTATTTCCATTTTCTCGGAAACTACTAGGCCTAGAATTAAGATTTTTGGTTTAAAATGTTCGTAATGAATGCCTCTACAAATCTTGTTATGGTCAAAACCACGCCAGACTTACCGTTTTTGAGAAAAAATATGTGCATCGCACAATAACATACATATTTTTAGCTAAAAGTATGGCATAATTTGGTTTATTTCCATTTTCTCGGAAACTACTAGGCCTAGAATTAAGATTTTTGGTTTAAAATGTTCGTAATGAATGCCTCTACAAATCTTGTTATGGTCAAAACCACGCCAGACTTACCGTTTTAGAGAAAAAATATGTGTATCGCACAATAACATACATATTTTTACATATTTTCAGCTAAAAGTATGGCATAATTTGGTTTATTTCCATTTTCTCGGAAACTACTAGGCCTAGAATTAAGATTTTTGGTTTAAAATGTTCGTAATGAATGCCTCTACAAATCTTGTTATGGTCAAAACCACGCCAGACTTACCCTTTTTGAGAAAAAATATGTGCATCGCACAATAACATACATATTTTTAGCTAAAAGTATGGCATAATTTGGTTTATTTCCATTTTCTCGGAAACTACTAGGCCTAGAATTAAGATTTTTGGTTTAAAATGTTCGTAATGAATGCCTCTACAAATCTTGTTATGGTCAAAACCACGCCAGACTTACCGTTTTTGAGAAAAAATATGTGCATCGCACAATAACATACATATTTTTAGTTAAAGTATGGCATAATTTGGTTTATTTCCATTTTCTCGGAAACTACTAGGCCTAGAATTAAGATTTTTGGTTTAAAATGTTCGTAATGAATGCCTCTACAAATCTTGTTATGGTCAAAACCACGCCAGACTTACCGTTTTTGAGAAAAAATATGTGCATCGCACAATAACATACATATTTTTAGCTAAAAGTATGGCATAATTTGGTTTATTTCCATTTTCTCGGAAACTACTAGGCCTAGAATTAAGATTTTTGGTTTAAAATGTTCGTAATGAATGCCTCTACAAATCTTGTTATGGTCAAAACCACGCCAGACTTACCGTTTTTGAGAAAAAATATGTGTATCGCACAATAACATACATATTTTTAGCTAAAAGTATGGCATAATTTGGTTTATTTCCATTTTCTCGGAAACTACTAGGCATAGAATTAAGATTTTTGGTTTAAAATGTTCGTAATGAATGCCTCTACAAATCTTGTTATGGTCAAAACCACGCCAGACTTACCCTTTTTGAGAAAAAATATGTGCATCGCACAATAACATACATATTTTTAGCTAAAAGTATGGCATAATTTGGTTTATTTCCATTTTCTCGGAAACTACTAGGCCTAGAATTAAGATTTTTGGTTTAAAATGTTCGTAATGAATGCCTCTACAAATCTTGTTATGGTCAAAACCACGCCAGACTTACCCTTTTTGAGAAAAAATATGTGCATCGCACAATAACATACATATTTTTAGCTAAAAGTATGGCATAATTTGGTTTATTTCCATTTTCTCGGAAACTACT
The DNA here is from genome assembly GCA_930367185.1 of Myathropa florea. Classification (NCBI taxonomy): domain Eukaryota; kingdom Metazoa; phylum Arthropoda; class Insecta; order Diptera; family Syrphidae; genus Myathropa; species Myathropa florea. The sequence continues at coordinate 37,248,123 of OV884003.1, forward strand.
AGGCCTAGAATTAAGATTTTTGGTTTAAAATGTTCGTAATGAATGCCTCTACAAATCTTGTTATGGTCAAAACCACGCCAGACTTACCGTTTTTGAGAAAAAATATGTGTATCGCACAATAACATACATATTTTTACATATTTTCAGCTAAAAGTATGGCATAATTTGGTTTATTTCCATTTTCTCGGAAACTACTAGGCCTAGAATTAAGATTTTTGGTTTAAAATGTTCGTAATGAATGCCTCTACAAATCTTGTTATGGTCAAAACCACGCCAGACTTACCGTTTTTGAGAAAAAATATGTGTATCGCACAATAACATACATATTTTTACATATTTTCAGCTAAAAGTATGGCATAATTTGGTTTATTTCCATTTTCTCGGAAACTACTAGGCCTAGAATTAAGATTTTTGGTTTAAAATGTTCGTAATGAATGCCTCTACAAATCTTGTTATGGTCAAAACCACGCCAGACTTACCGTTTTTGAGAAAAAATATGTGCATCGCACAATAACATACATATTTTTAGCTAAAAGTATGGCATAATTTGGTTTATTTCCATTTTCTCGGAAACTACTAGGCCTAGAATTAAGATTTTTGGTTTAAAATGTTCGTAATGAATGCCTCTACAAATCTTGTTATGGTCAAAACCACGCCAGACTTACCGTTTTTGAGAAAAAATATGTGCATCGCACAATAACATACATATTTTTAGCTAAAAGTATGGCATAATTTGGTTTATTTCCATTTTCTCGGAAACTACTAGGCCTAGAATTAAGATTTTTGGTTTAAAATGTTCGTAATGAATGCCTCTACAAATCTTGTTATGGTCAAAACCACGCCAGACTTACCGTTTTTGAGAAAAAATATGTGTATCGCACAATAACATACATATTTTTACATATTTTCAGCTAAAAGTATGGCATAATTTGGTTTATTTTCATTTTCTCGGAAACTACTAGGCCTAGAATTAAGATTTTTGGTTTAAAATGTTCGTAATGAATGCCTCTACAAATCTTGTTATGGTCAAAACCACGCCAGACTTACCCTTTTTGAGAAAAAATATGTGCATCGCACAATAACATACATATTTTTAGCTAAAAGTATGGCATAATTTGGTTTATTTCCATTTTCTCGGAAACTACTAGGCCTAGAATTAAGATTTTTGGTTTAAAATGTTCGTAATGAATGCCTCTACAAATCCTGTTATGGTCAAAACCACGCCAGACTTACCGTTTTTGAGAAAAAATATGTGCATCGCACAATAACATACATATTTTTAGCTAAAAGTATGGCATAATTTGGTTTATTTTCATTTTCTCGGAAACTACTAGGCCTAGAATTAAGATTTTTGGTTTAAAATGTTCGTAATGAATGCCTCTACAAATCTTGTTATGGTCAAAACCACGCCAGACTTACCGTTTTTGAGAAAAAATATGTGTATCGCACAATAACATACATATTTTTACATATTTTCAGCTAAAAGTATGGCATAATTTGGTTTATTTCCATTTTCTCGGAAACTACTAGGCCTAGAATTAAGATTTTTGGTTTAAAATGTTCGTAATGAATGCCTCTACAAATCTTGTTGTGGTCAAAACCACGCCAGACTTACCGTTTTTGAGAAAAAATATGTGTATCGCACAATAACATACATATTTTTACATATTTTCAGCTAAAAGTATGGCATAATTTGGTTTATTTCCATTTTCTCGGAAACTACTAGGCCTAGAATTAAGATTTTTGGTTTAAAATGTTCGTAATGAATGCCTCTACAAATCTTGTTATGGTCAAAACCACGCCAGACTTACCCTTTTTGAGAAAAAATATGTGCATCGCACAATAACATACATATTTTTAGCTAAAAGTATGGCATAATTTGGTTTATTTCCATTTTCTCGGAAACTACTAGGCCTAGAATTAAGATTTTTGGTTTAAAATGTTCGTAATGAATGCCTCTACAAATCTTGTTATGGTCAAAACCACGCCAGACTTACCGTTTTTGAGAAAAAATATGTGTATCGCACAATAACATACATATTTTTACATATTTTCAGCTAAAAGTATGGCATAATTTGGTTTATTTCCATTTTCTCGGAAACTACTAGGCCTAGAATTAAGATTTTTGGTTTAAAATGTTCGTAATGAATGCCTCTACAAATCTTGTTGTGGTCAAAACCACGCCAGACTTACCGTTTTTGAGAAAAAATATGTGTATCGCACAATAACATACATATTTTTACATATTTTCAGCTAAAAGTATGGCATAATTTGGTTTATTTCCATTTTCTCGGAAACTACTAGGCCTAGAATTAAGATTTTTGGTTTAAAATGTTCGTAATGAATGCCTCTACAAATCTTGTTATGGTCAAAACCACGCCAGACTTACCCTTTTTGAGAAAAAATATGTGCATCGCACAATAACATACATATTTTTAGCTAAAAGTATGGCATAATTTGGTTTATTTCCATTTTCTCGGAAACTACTAGGCCTAGAATTAAGATTTTTGGTTTAAAATGTTCGTAATGAATGCCTCTACAAATCTTGTTATGGTCAAAACCACGCCAGACTTACCCTTTTTGAGAAAAAATATGTGTATCGCACAATAACATACATATTTTTACATATTTTCAGCTAAAAGTATGGCATAATTTGGTTTATTTTCATTTTCTCGGAAACTACTAGGCCTAGAATTAAGATTTTTGGTTTAAAATGTTCGTAATGAATGCCTCTACAAATCTTGTTATGGTCAAAACCACGCCAGACTTACCCTTTTTGAGAAAAAATATGTGCATCGCACAATAACATACATATTTTTAGCTAAAAGTATGGCATAATTTGGTTTATTTCCATTTTCTCGGAAACTACTAGGCCTAGAATTAAGATTTTTGGTTTAAAATGTTCGTAATGAATGCCTCTACAAATCTTGTTATGGTCAAAACCACGCCAGACTTACCGTTTTTGAGAAAAAATATGTGCATCGCACAATAACATACATATTTTTAGCTAAAAGTATGGCATAATTTGGTTTATTTTCATTTTCTCGGAAACTACTAGGCCTAGAATTAAGATTTTTGGTTTAAAATGTTCGTAATGAATGCCTCTACAAATCTTGTTATGGTCAAAACCACGCCAGACTTACCGTTTTTGAGAAAAAATATGTGTATCGCACAATAACATACATATTTTTACATATTTTCAGCTAAAAGTATGGCATAATTTGGTTTATTTCCATTTTCTCGGAAACTACTAGGCCTAGAATTAAGATTTTTGGTTTAAAATGTTCGTAATGAATGCCTCTACAAATCTTGTTGTGGTCAAAACCACGCCAGACTTACCGTTTTTGAGAAAAAATATGTGTATCGCACAATAACATACATATTTTTACATATTTTCAGCTAAAAGTATGGCATAATTTGGTTTATTTCCATTTTCTCGGAAACTACTAGGCCTAGAATTAAGATTTTTGGTTTAAAATGTTCGTAATGAATGCCTCTACAAATCTTGTTATGGTCAAAACCACGCCAGACTTACCCTTTTTGAGAAAAAATATGTGCATCGCACAATAACATACATATTTTTACATATTTTCAGCTAAAAGTATGGCATAATTTGGTTTATTTTCATTTTCTCGGAAACTACTAGGCCTAGAATTAAGATTTTTGGTTTAAAATGTTCGTAATGAATGCCTCTACAAATCTTGTTATGGTCAAAACCACGCCAGACTTACCCTTTTTGAGAAAAAATATGTGCATCGCACAATAACATACATATTTTTAGCTAAAAGTATGGCATAATTTGGTTTATTTCCATTTTCTCGGAAACTACTAGGCCTAGAATTAAGATTTTTGGTTTAAAATGTTCGTAATGAATGCCTCTACAAATCTTGTTATGGTCAAAACCACGCCAGACTTACCGTTTTTGAGAAAAAATATGTGCATCGCACAATAACATACATATTTTTAGCTAAAAGTATGGCATAATTTGGTTTATTTTCATTTTCTCGGAAACTACTAGGCCTAGAATTAAGATTTTTGGTTTAAAATGTTCGTAATGAATGCCTCTACAAATCTTGTTATGGTCAAAACCACGCCAGACTTACCGTTTTTGAGAAAAAATATGTGTATCGCACAATAACATACATATTTTTACATATTTTCAGCTAAAAGTATGGCATAATTTGGTTTATTTCCATTTTCTCGGAAACTACTAGGCCTAGAATTAAGATTTTTGGTTTAAAATGTTCGTAATGAATGCCTCTACAAATCTTGTTATGGTCAAAACCACGCCAGACTTACCGTTTTTGAGAAAAAATATGTGTATCGCACAATAACATACATATTTTTACATATTTTCAGCTAAAAGTATGGCATAATTTGGTTTATTTCCATTTTCTCGGAAACTACTAGGCCTAGAATTAAGATTTTTGGTTTAAAATGTTCGTAATGAATGCCTCTACAAATCTTGTTATGGTCAAAACCACGCCAGACTTACCCTTTTTGAGAAAAAATATGTGCATCGCACAATAACATACATATTTTTAGCTAAAAGTATGGCATAATTTGGTTTATTTTCATTTTCTCGGAAACTACTAGGCCTAGAATTAAGATTTTTGGTTTTAAATGTTCGTAATGAATGCCTCTACAAATCTTGTTATGGTCAAAACCACGCCAGACTTACCGTTTTTGAGAAAAAATATGTGCATCGCACAATAACATACATATTTTTAGCTAAAAGTATGGCATAATTTGGTTTATTTCCATTTTCTCGGAAACTACTAGGCCTAGAATTAAGATTTTTGGTTTAAAATGTTCGTAATGAATGCCTCTACAAATCTTGTTATGGTCAAAACCACGCCAGACTTACCCTTTTTGAGAAAAAATATGTGCATCGCACAATAACATACATATTTTTAGCTAAAAGTATGGCATAATTTGGTTTATTTCCATTTTCTCGGAAACTACTAGGCCTAGAATTAAGATTTTTGGTTTAAAATGTTCGTAATGAATGCCTCTACAAATCTTGTTATGGTCAAAACCACGCCAGACTTACCCTTTTTGAGAAAAAATATGTGCATCGCACAATAACATACATATTTTTAGCTAAAAGTATGGCATAATTTGGTTTATTTCCATTTTCTCGGAAACTACTAGGCCTAGAATTAAGATTTTTGGTTTAAAATGTTCGTAATGAATGCCTCTACAAATCTTGTTATGGTCAAAACCACGCCAGAATTACCGTTTTTGAGAAAAAATATGTGCATCGCACAATAACATACATATTTTTAGCTAAAAGTATGGCATAATTTGGTTTATTTCCATTTTCTCGGAAACTACTAGGCCTAGAATTAAGATTTTTGGTTTAAAATGTTCGTAATGAATGCCTCTACAAATCTTGTTATGGTCAAAACCACGCCAGACTTACCGTTTTTGAGAAAAAATATGTGTATCGCACAATAACATACATATTTTTACATATTTTCAGCTAAAAGTATGGCATAATTTGGTTTATTTCCATTTTCTCGGAAACTACTAGGCCTAGAATTAAGATTTTTGGTTTAAAATGTTCGTAATGAATGCCTCTACAAATCTTGTTATGGTCAAAACCACGCCAGACTTACCCTTTTTGAGAAAAAATATGTGCATCGCACAATAACATACATATTTTTAGCTAAAAGTATGGCATAATTTGGTTTATTTCCATTTTCTCGGAAACTACTAGGCCTAGAATTAAGATTTTTGGTTTAAAATGTTCGTAATGAATGCCTCTACAAATCTTGTTATGGTCAAAACCACGCCAGACTTACCATTTTTGAGAAAAAATATGTGCATCGCACAATAACATACATATTTTTAGCTAAAAGTATGGCATAATTTGGTTTATTTCCATTTTCTCGGAAACTACTAGGCCTAGAATTAAGATTTTTGGTTTAAAATGTTCGTAATGAATGCCTCTACAAATCTTGTTATGGTCAAAACCACGCCAGACTTACCGTTTTTGAGAAAAAATATGTGTATCGCACAATAACATACATATTTTTACATATTTTCAGCTAAAAGTATGGCATAATTTGGTTTATTTCCATTTTCTCGGAAACTACTAGGCCTAGAATTAAGATTTTTGGTTTAAAATGTTCGTAATGAATGCCTCTACAAATCTTGTTATGGTCAAAACCACGCCAGACTTACCGTTTTTGAGAAAAAATATGTGTATCGCACAATAACATACATATTTTTACATATTTTCAGCTAAAAGTATGGCATAATTTGGTTTATTTCCATTTTCTCGGAAACTACTAGGCCTAGAATTAAGATTTTTGGTTTAAAATGTTCGTAATGAATGCCTCTACAAATCTTGTTATGGTCAAAACCAAGCCAGACTTACCGTTTTTGAGAAAAAATATGTGCATCGCACAATAACATACATATTTTTAGCTAAAAGTATGGCATAATTTGGTTTATTTCCATTTTCTCGGAAACTACTAGGCCTAGAATTAAGATTTTTGGTTTAAAATGTTCGTAATGAATGCCTCTACAAATCTTGTTATGGTCAAAACCACGCCAGACTTACCGTTTTTGAGAAAAAATATGTGCATCGCACAATAACATACATATTTTTAGCTAAAAGTATGGCATAATTTGGTTTATTTCCATTTTCTCGGAAACTACTAGGCCTAGAATTAAGATTTTTGGTTTAAAATGTTCGTAATGAATGCCTCTACAAATCTTGTTATGGTCAAAACCACGCCAGACTTACCGTTTTTGAGAAAAAATATGTGTATCGCACAATAACATACATATTTTTACATATTTTCAGCTAAAAGTATGGCATAATTTGGTTTATTTCCATTTTCTCGGAAACTACTAGGCCTAGAATTAAGATTTTTGGTTTAAAATGTTCGTAATGAATGCCTCTACAAATCTTGTTATGGTCAAAACCACGCCAGACATACCCTTTTTGAGAAAAAATATGTGCATCGCACAATAACATACATATTTTTAGCTAAAAGTATGGCATAATTTGGTTTATTTCCATTTTCTCGGAAACTACTAGGCCTAGAATTAAGATTTTTGGTTTAAAATGTTCGTAATGAATGCCTCTACAAATCTTGTTATGGTCAAAACCACGCCAGACTTACCGTTTTTGAGAAAAAATATGTGCATCGCACAATAACATACATATTTTTAGCTAAAAGTATGGCATAATTTGGTTTATTTTCATTTTCTCGGAAACTACTAGGCCTAGAATTAGGATTTTTGGTTTAAAATGTTCGTAATGAATGCCTCTACAAATCTTGTTATGGTCAAAACCACGCCAGACTTACCGTTTTTGAGAAAAAATATGTGTATCGCACAATAACATACATATTTTTACATATTTTCAGCTAAAAGTATGGCATAATTTGGTTTATTTCCATTTTCTCGGAAACTACTAGGCCTAGAATTAAGATTTTTGGTTTAAAATGTTCGTAATGAATGCCTCTACAAATCTTGTTATGGTCAAAACCACGCCAGACTTACCGTTTTTGAGAAAAAATATGTGCATCGCACAATAACATACATATTTTTAGCTAAAAGTATGGCATAATTTGGTTTATTTCCATTTTCTCGGAAACTACTAGGCCTAGAATTAAGATTTTTGGTTTAAAATGTTCGTAATGAATGCCTCTACAAATCTTGTTATGGTCAAAACCACGCCAGACTTACCGTTTTTGAGAAAAAATATGTGCATCGCACAATAACATACATATTTTTAGCTAAAAGTATGGCATAATTTGGTTTATTTTCATTTTCTCGGAAACTACTAGGCCTAGAATTAAGATTTTTGGTTTAAAATGTTCGTAATGAATGCCTCTACAAATCTTGTTATGGTCAAAACCACGCCAGACTTACCGTTTTTGAGAAAAAATATGTGTATCGCACAATAACATACATATTTTTACATATTTTCAGCTAAAAGTATGGCATAATTTGGTTTATTTCCATTTTCTCGGAAACTACTAGGCCTAGAATTAAGATTTTTGGTTTAAAATGTTCGTAATGAATGCCTCTACAAATCTTGTTATGGTCAAAACCACGCCAGACTTACCGTTTTTGAGAAAAAATATGTGTATCGCACAATAACATACATATTTTTACATATTTTCAGCTAAAAGTATGGCATAATTTGGTTTATTTCCATTTTCTCGGAAACTACTAGGCCTAGAATTAAGATTTTTGGTTTAAAATGTTCGTAATGAATGCCTCTACAAATCTTGTTATGGTCAAAACCACGCCAGACTTACCCTTTTTGAGAAAAAATATGTGCATCGCACAATAACATACATATTTTTAGCTAAAAGTATGGCATAATTTGGTTTATTTCCATTTTCTCGGAAACTACTAGGCCTAGAATTAAGATTTTTGGTTTAAAATGTTCGTAATGAATGCCTCTACAAATCTTGTTATGGTCAAAACCACGCCAGACTTACCGTTTTTGAGAAAAAATATGTGCATCGCACAATAACATACATATTTTTAGCTAAAAGTATGGCATAATTTGGTTTATTTCCATTTTCTCGGAAACTACTAGGCCTAGAATTAAGATTTTTGGTTTAAAATGTTCGTAATGAATGCCTCTACAAATCTTGTTATGGTCAAAACCACGCCAGACTTACCCTTTTTGAGAAAAAATATGTGCATCGCACAATAACATACATATTTTTAGCTAAAAGTATGGCATAATTTGGTTTATTTCCATTTTCTCGGAAACTACTAGGCCTAGAATTAAGATTTTTGGTTTAAAATGTTCGTAATGAATGCCTCTACAAATCTTGTTATGGTCAAAACCACGCCAGACTTACCGTTTTTGAGAAAAAATATGTGCATCGCACAATAACATACATATTTTTAGCTAAAAGTATGGCATAATTTGGTTTATTTCCATTTTCCCGGAAACTACTAGGCCTAGAATTAAGATTTTTGGTTTAAAATGTTCGTAATGAATGCCTCTACAAATCTTGTTATGGTCAAAACCACGCCAGACTTACCGTTTTTGAGAAAAAATATGTGCATCGCACAATAACATACATATTTTTAGCTAAAAGTATGGCATAATTTGGTTTATTTCCATTTTCTCGGAAACTACTAGGCCTAGAATTAAGATTTTTGGTTTAAAATGTTCGTAATGAATGCCTCTACAAATCTTGTTATGGTCAAAACCACGCCAGACTTACCGTTTTTGAGAAAAAATATGTGCATCGCACAATAACATACATATTTTTAGCTAAAAGTATGGCATAATTTGGTTTATTTCCATTTTCTCGGAAACTACTAGGCCTAGAATTAAGATTTTTGGTTTAAAATGTTCGTAATGAATGCCTCTACAAATCTTGTTATGGTCAAAACCACGCCAGACTTACCCTTTTTGAGAAAAAATATGTGCATCGCACAATAACATACATATTTTTAGCTAAAAGTATGGCATAATTTGGTTTATTTCCATTTTCTCGGAAACTACTAGGCCTAGAATTAAGATTTTTGGTTTAAAATGTTCGTAATGAATGCCTCTACAAATCTTGTTATGGTCAAAACCACGCCAGACTTACCCTTTTTGAGAAAAAATATGTGCATCGCACAATAACATACATATTTTTAGCTAAAAGTATGGCATAATTTGGTTTATTTCCATTTTCCCGGAAACTACTAGGCCTAGAATTAAGATTTTTGGTTTAAAATGTTCGTAATGAATGCCTCTACAAATCTTGTTATGGTCAAAACCACGCCAGACTTACCGTTTTTGAGAAAAAATATGTGTATCGCACAATAACATACATATTTTTACATATTTTCAGCTAAAAGTATGGCATAATTTGGTTTATTTCCATTTTCTCGGAAACTACTAGGCCTAGAATTAAGATTTTTGGTTTAAAATGTTCGTAATGAATGCCTCTACAAATCTTGTTATGGTCAAAACCACGCCAGACTTACCGTTTTTGAGAAAAAATATGTGTATCGCACAATAACATACATATTTTTACATATTTTCAGCTAAAAGTATGGCATAATTTGGTTTATTTCCATTTTCTCGGAAACTACTAGGCCTAGAATTAAGATTTTTGGTTTAAAATGTTCGTAATGAATGCCTCTACAAATCTTGTTATGGTCAAAACCACGCCAGACTTACCGTTTTTGAGAAAAAATATGTGCATCGCATTTGGCATTTGGTTTATTTCCATTTTCTCGGAAACTACTAGGCCTAGAATTAAGATTTTTGGTTTAAAATGTTCGTAATGAATGCCTCTACAAATCTTGTTATGGTCAAAACCACGCCAGACTTACCGTTTTTGAGAAAAAATATGTGCATCGCACAATAACATACATATTTTTAGCTAAAAGTATGGCATAATTTGGTTTATTTCCATTTTCTCGGAAACTACTAGGCCTAGAATTAAGATTTTTGGTTTAAAATGTTCGTAATGAATGCCTCTACAAATCTTGTTATGGTCAAAACCACGCCAGACTTACCGTTTTTGAGAAAAAATATGTGCATCGCACAATAACATACATATTTTTAGCTAAAAGTATGGCATAATTTGGTTTATTTCCATTTTCTCGGAAACTACTAGGCCTAGAATTAAGATTTTTGGTTTAAAATGTTCGTAATGAATGCCTCTACAAATCTTGTTATGGTCAAAACCACGCCAGACTTACCGTTTTTGAGAAAAAATATGTGCATCGCACAATAACATACATATTTTTAGCTAAAAGTATGGCATAATTTGGTTTATTTCCATTTTCTCGGAAACTACTAGGCCTAGAATTAAGATTTTTGGTTTAAAATGTTCGTAATGAATGCCTCTACAAATCTTGTTATGGTCAAAACCACGCCAGACTTACCGTTTTTGAGAAAAAATATGTGCATCGCACAATAACATACATATTTTTAGCTAAAAGTAATTTGGTTTATTTCCATTTTCTCGGAAACTACTAGGCCTAGAATTAAGATTTTTGGTTTAAAATGTTCGTAATGAATGCCTCTACAAATCTTGTTATGGTCAAAACCACGCCAGACTTACCCTTTTTGAGAAAAAATATGTGCATCGCACAATAACATACATATTTTTAGCTAAAAGTATGGCATAATTTGGTTTATTTCCATTTTCCCGGAAACTACTAGGCCTAGAATTAAGATTTTTGGTTTAAAATGTTCGTAATGAATGCCTCTACAAATCTTGTTATGGTCAAAACCACGCCAGACTTACCGTTTTTGAGAAAAAATATGTGTATCGCACAATAACATACATATTTTTACATATTTTCAGCTAAAAGTATGGCATAATTTGGTTTATTTCCATTTTCTCGGAAACTACTAGGCCTAGAATTAAGATTTTTGGTTTAAAATGTTCGTAATGAATGCCTCTACAAATCTTGTTATGGTCAAAACCACGCCAGACTTACCGTTTTTGAGAAAAAATATGTGTATCGCACAATAACATACATATTTTTACATATTTTCAGCTAAAAGTATGGCATAATTTGGTTTATTTCCATTTTCTCGGAAACTACTAGGCCTAGAATTAAGATTTTTGGTTTAAAATGTTCGTAATGAATGCCTCTACAAATCTTGTTATGGTCAAAACCACGCCAGACTTACCGTTTTTGAGAAAAAATATGTGCATCGCACAATAACATACATATTTTTAGCTAAAAGTATGGCATAATTTGGTTTATTTCCATTTTCTCGGAAACTACTAGGCCTAGAATTAAGATTTTTGGTTTAAAATGTTCGTAATGAATGCCTCTACAAATCTTGTTATGGTCAAAACCACGCCAGACTTACCGTTTTTGAGAAAAAATATGTGCATCGCACAATAACATACATATTTTTAGCTAAAAGTATGGCATAATTTGGTTTATTTCCATTTTCTCGGAAACTACTAGGCCTAGAATTAAGATTTTTGGTTTAAAATGTTCGTAATGAATGCCTCTACAAATCTTGTTATGGTCAAAACCACGCCAGACTTACCGTTTTTGAGAAAAAATATGTGCATCGCACAATAACATACATATTTTTAGCTAAAAGTATGGCATAATTTGGTTTATTTCCATTTTCTCGGAAACTACTAGGCCTAGAATTAAGATTTTTGGTTTAAAATGTTCGTAATGAATGCCTCTACAAATCTTGTTATGGTCAAAACCACGCCAGACTTACCCTTTTTGAGAAAAAATATGTGCATCGCACAATAACATACATATTTTTAGCTAAAAGTATGGCTTAATTTGGTTTATTTTCATTTTCTCGGAAACTACTAGGCCTAGAATTAAGATTTTTGGTTTAAAATGTTCGTAATGAATGCCTCTACAAATCTTGTTATGGTCAAAACCACGCCAGACTTACCGTTTTTGAGAAAAAATATGTGCATCGCACAATAACATACATATTTTTAGCTAAAAGTATGGCATAATTTGGTTTATTTCCATTTTCTCGGAAACTACTAGGCCTAGAATTAAGATTTTTGGTTTAAAATGTTCGTAATGAATGCCTCTACAAATCTTGTTATGGTCAAAACCACGCCAGACTTACCCTTTTTGAGAAAAAATATGTGCATCGCACAATAACATACATATTTTTAGCTAAAAGTATGGCATAATTTGGTTTATTTCCATTTTCTCGGAAACTACTAGGCCTAGAATTAAGATTTTTGGTTTAAAATGTTCGTAATGAATGCCTCTACAAATCTTGTTATGGTCAAAACCACGCCAGACTTAACGTTTTTGAGAAAAAATATGTGCATCGCACAATAACATACATATTTTTAGCTAAAAGTATGGCATAATTTGGTTTATTTCCATTTTCCCGGAAACTACTAGGCCTAGAATTAAGATTTTTGGTTTAAAATGTTCGTAATGAATGCCTCTACAAATCTTGTTATGGTCAAAACCACGCCAGACTTACCGTTTTTGAGAAAAAATATGTGTATCGCACAATAACATACATATTTTTACATATTTTCAGCTAAAAGTATGGCATAATTTGGTTTATTTCCATTTTCTCGGAAACTACTAGGCCTAGAATTAAGATTTTTGGTTTAAAATGTTCGTAATGAATGCCTCTACAAATCTTGTTATGGTCAAAACCACGCCAGACTTACCGTTTTTGAGAAAAAATATGTGTATCGCACAATAACATACATATTTTTACATATTTTCAGCTAAAAGTATGGCATAATTTGGTTTATTTCCATTTTCTCGGAAACTACTAGGCCTAGAATTAAGATTTTTGGTTTAAAATGTTCGTAATGAATGCCTCTACAAATCTTGTTATGGTCAAAACCACGCCAGACTTACCGTTTTTGAGAAAAAATATGTGCATCGCACAATAACATACATATTTTTAGCTAAAAGTATGGCATAATTTGGTTTATTTCCATTTTCTCGGAAACTACTAGGCCTAGAATTAAGATTTTTGGTTTAAAATGTTCGTAATGAATGCCTCTACAAATCTTGTTATGGTCAAAACCACGCCAGACTTACCGTTTTTGAGAAAAAATATGTGCATCGCATTTGGCATTTGGTTTATTTCCATTTTCTCGGAAACTACTAGGCCTAGAATTAAGATTTTTGGTTTAAAATGTTCGTAATGAATGCCTCTACAAATCTTGTTATGGTCAAAACCACGCCAGACTTACCGTTTTTGAGAAAAAATATGTGCATCGCACAATAACATACATATTTTTAGCTAAAAGTATGGCATAATTTGGTTTATTTCCATTTTCTCGGAAACTACTAGGCCTAGAATTAAGATTTTTGGTTTAAAATGTTCGTAATGAATGCCTCTACAAATCTTGTTATGGTTAAAACCACGCCAGACTTACCGTTTTTGAGAAAAAATATGTGCATCGCACAATAACATACATATTTTTAGCTAAAAGTATGGCATAATTTGGTTTATTTCCATTTTCTCGGAAACTACTAGGCCTAGAATTAAGATTTTTGGTTTAAAATGTTCGTAATGAATGCCTCTACAAATCTTGTTATGGTCAAAACCACGCCAGACTTACCCTTTTTGAGAAAAAATATGTGCATCGCACAATAACATACATATTTTTAGCTAAAAGTATGGCATAATTTGGTTTATTTCCATTTTCTCGGAAACTACTAGGCCTAGAATTAAGATTTTTGGTTTAAAATGTTCGTAATGAATGCCTCTACAAATCTTGTTATGGTCAAAACCACGCCAGACTTACCCTTTTTGAGAAAAAATATGTGCATCGCACAATAACATACATATTTTTAGCTAAAAGTATGGCATAATTTGGTTTATTTCCATTTTCCCGGAAACTACTAGGCCTAGAATTAAGATTTTTGGTTTAAAATGTTCGTAATGAATGCCTCTACAAATCTTGTTATGGTCAAAACCACGCCAGACTTACCGTTTTTGAGAAAAAATATGTGTATCGCACAATAACATACATATTTTTACATATTTTCAGCTAAAAGTATGGCATAATTTGGTTTATTTCCATTTTCTCGGAAACTACTAGGCCTAGAATTAAGATTTTTGGTTTAAAATGTTCGTAATGAATGCCTCTACAAATCTTGTTATGGTCAAAACCACGCCAGACTTACCGTTTTTGAGAAAAAATATGTGTATCGCACAATAACATACATATTTTTACATATTTTCAGCTAAAAGTATGGCATAATTTGGTTTATTTCCATTTTCTCGGAAACTACTAGGCCTAGAATTAAGATTTTTGGTTTAAAATGTTCGTAATGAATGCCTCTACAAATCTTGTTATGGTCAAAACCACGCCAGACTTACCGTTTTTGAGAAAAAATATGTGCATCGCACAATAACATACATATTTTTACATATTTTCAGCTAAAAGTATGGCATAATTTGGTTTATTTCCATTTTCTCGGAAACTACTAGGCCTAGAATTAAGATTTTTGGTTTAAAATGTTCGTAATGAATGCCTCTACAAATCTTGTTATGGTCAGAACCACGCCAGACTTACCGTTTTTGAGAAAAAATATGTGCATCGCACAATAACATACATATTTTTAGCTAAAAGTATGGCATAATTTGGTTTATTTCCATTTTCTCGGAAACTACTAGGCCTAGAATTAAGATTTTTGGTTTAAAATGTTCGTAATGAATGCCTCTACAAATCTTGTTATGGTCAAAACCACGCCAGACTTACCGTTTTTGAGAAAAAATATGTGCATCGCACAATAACATACATATTTTTAGCTAAAAGTATGGCATAATTTGGTTTATTTCCATTTTCTCGGAAACTACTAGGCCTAGAATTAAGATTTTTGGTTTAAAATGTTCGTAATGAATGCCTCTACAAATCTTGTTATGGTCAAAACCACGCCAGACTTACCGTTTTTGAGAAAAAATATGTGCATCGCACAATAATATACATATTTTTAGCTAAAAGTATGGCATAATTTGGTTTATTTCCATTTTCTCGGAAACTACTAGGCCTAGAATTAAGATTTTTGGTTTAAAATGTTCGTAATGAATGCCTCTACAAATCTTGTTATGGTCAAAACCACGCCAGACTTACCGTTTTTGAGAAAAAATATGTGTATCGCACAATAACATACATATTTTTACATATTTTCAGCTAAAAGTATGGCATAATTTGGTTTATTTCCATTTTCTCGGAAACTACTAGGCCTAGAATTAAGATTTTTGGTTTAAAATGTTCGTAATGAATGCCTCTACAAATCTTGTTATGGTCAAAACCACGCCAGACTTACCGTTTTTGAGAAAAAATATGTGCATCGCACAATAACATACATATTTTTAGCTAAAAGTATGGCATAATTTGGTTTATTTCCATTTTCTCGGAAACTACTAGGCCTAGAATTAAGATTTTTGGTTTAAAAAGTTCGTAATGAATGCCTCTACAAATCTTGTTATGGTCAAAACCACGCCAGACTTACCGTTTTTGAGAAAAAATATGTGTATCGCACAATAACATACATATTTTTACATATTTTCAGCTAAAAGTATGGCATAATTTGGTTTATTTCCATTTTCTCGGAAACTACTAGGCCTAGAATTAAGATTTTTGGTTTAAAATGTTCGTAATGAATGCCTCTACAAATCTTGTTATGGTCAAAACCACGCCAGACTTACCGTTTTTGAGAAAAAATATGTGCATCGCACAATAACATACATATTTTTAGCTAAAAGTATGGCATAATTTGGTTTATTTTCATTTTCTCGGAAACTACTAGGCCTAGAATTAAGATTTTTGGTTTAAAATGTTCGTAATGAATGCCTCTACAAATCTTGTTATGGTCAAAACCACGCCAGACTTACCGTTTTTGAGAAAAAATATGTGTATCGCACAATAACATACATATTTTTACATATTTTCAGCTAAAAGTATGGCATAATTTGGTTTATTTCCATTTTCTCGGAAACTACTAGGCCTAGAATTAAGATTTTTGGTTTAAAATGTTCGTAATGAATGCCTCTACAAATCTTGTTATGGTCAAAACCACGCCAGACTTACCGTTTTTGAGAAAAAATATGTGCATCGCACAATAACATACATATTTTTAGCTAAAAGTATGGCATAATTTGGTTTATTTTCATTTTCTCGGAAACTACTAGGCCTAGAATTAAGATTTTTGGTTTAAAATGTTCGTAATGAATGCCTCTACAAATCTTGTTATGGTCAAAACCACGCCAGACTTACCGTTTTTGAGAAAAAATATGTGCATCGCACAATAACATACATATTTTTAGCTAAAAGTATGGCATAATTTGGTTTATTTCCATTTTCTCGGAAACTACTAGGCCTAGAATTAAGATTTTTGGTTTAAAATGTTCGTAATGAATGCCTCTACAAATCTTGTTATGGTCAAAACCACGCCAGACTTACCCTTTTTGAGAAAAAATATGTGCATCGCACAATAACATACATATTTTTAGCTAAAAGTATGGCATAATTTGGTTTATTTCCATTTTCTCGGAAACTACTAGGCCTAGAATTAAGATTTTTGGTTTAAAATGTTCGTAATGAATGCCTCTACAAATCTTGTTATGGTCAAAACCACGCCAGACTTACCGTTTTTGAGAAAAAATATGTGCATCGCACAATAACATACATATTTTTAGCTAAAAGTATGGCATAATTTGGTTTATTTCCATTTTCTCGGAAACTACTAGGCCTAGAATTAAGATTTTTGGTTTAAAATGTTCGTAATGAATGCCTCTACAAATCTTGTTATGGTCAAAACCACGCCAGACTTACCGTTTTTGAGAAAAAATATGTGTATCGCACAATAACATACATATTTTTACATATTTTCAGCTAAAAGTATGGCATAATTTGGTTTATTTCCATTTTCTCGGAAACTACTAGGCCTAGAATTAAGATTTTTGGTTTAAAATGTTCGTAATGAATGCCTCTACAAATCTTGTTATGGTCAAAACCACGCCAGACTTACCGTTTTTGAGAAAAAATATGTGTATCGCACAATAACATACATATTTTTACATATTTTCAGCTAAAAGTATGGCATAATTTGTTCGTAATGAATGCCTCTACAAATCTTGTTATGGTCAAAACCACGCCAGACTTACCGTTTTTGAGAAAAAATATGTGCATCGCACAATAACATACATATTTTTAGCTAAAAGTATGGCATAATTTGGTTTATTTCCATTTTCTCGGAAACTACTAGGCCTAGAATTAAGATTTTTGGTTTAAAAAGTTCGTAATGAATGCCTCTACAAATCTTGTTATGGTCAAAACCACGCCAGACTTACCGTTTTTGAGAAAAAATATGTGCATCGCACAATAACATACATATTTTTAGCTAAAAGTATGGCATAATTTGGTTTATTTTCATTTTCTCGGAAACTACTAGGCCTAGAATTAAGATTTTTGGTTTAAAATGTTCGTAATGAATGCCTCTACAAATCTTGTTATGGTCAAAACCACGCCAGACTTACCGTTTTTGAGAAAAAATATGTGTATCGCACAATAACATACATATTTTTACATATTTTCAGCTAAAAGTATGGCATAATTTGGTTTATTTCCATTTTCTCGGAAACTACTAGGCCTAGAATTAAGATTTTTGGTTTAAAATGTTCGTAATGAATGCCTCTACAAATCTTGTTATGGTCAAAACCACGCCAGACTTACCGTTTTTGAGAAAAAATATGTGCATCGCACAATAACATACATATTTTTAGCTAAAAGTATGGCATAATTTGGTTTATTTTCATTTTCTCGGAAACTACTAGGCCTAGAATTAAGATTTTTGGTTTAAAATGTTCGTAATGAATGCCTCTACAAATCTTGTTATGGTCAAAACCACGCCAGACTTACCGTTTTTGAGAAAAAATATGTGTATCGCACAATAACATACATATTTTTACATATTTTCAGCTAAAAGTATGGCATAATTTGGTTTATTTCCATTTTCTCGGAAACTACTAGGCCTAGAATTAAGATTTTTGGTTTAAAATGTTCGTAATGAATGCCTCTACAAATCTTGTTATGGTCAAAACCACGCCAGACTTACCGTTTTTGAGAAAAAGTATGTGCATCGCACAATAACATACATATTTTTAGCTAAAAGTATGGCATAATTTGGTTTATTTTCATTTTCTCGGAAACTACTAGGCCTAGAATTAAGATTTTTGGTTTAAAATGTTCGTAATGAATGCCTCTACAAATCTTGTTATGGTCAAAACCACGCCAGACTTACCGTTTTTGAGAAAAAATATGTGCATCGCACAATAACATACATATTTTTAGCTAAAAGTATGGCATAATTTGGTTTATTTCCATTTTCTCGGAAACTACTAGGCCTAGAATTAAGATTTTTGGTTTAAAATGTTCGTAATGAATGCCTCTACAAATCTTGTTATGGTCAAAACCACGCCAGACTTACCCTTTTTGAGAAAAAATATGTGCATCGCACAATAACATACATATTTTTAGCTAAAAGTATGGCATAATTTGGTTTATTTTCATTTTCTCGGAAACTACTAGGCCTAGAATTAAGATTTTTGGTTTAAAATGTTCGTAATGAATGCCTCTACAAATCTTGTTATGGTCAAAACCACGCCAGACTTACCGTTTTTGAGAAAAAATATGTGTATCGCACAATAACATACATATTTTTACATATTTTCAGCTAAAAGTATGGCATAATTTGGTTTATTTCCATTTTCTCGGAAACTACTAGGCCTAGAATTAAGATTTTTGGTTTAAAATGTTCGTAATGAATGCCTCTACAAATCTTGTTATGGTCAAAACCACGCCAGACTTACCGTTTTTGAGAAAAAATATGTGTATCGCACAATAACATACATATTTTTACATATTTTCAGCTAAAAGTATGGCATAATTTGGTTTATTTCCATTTTCTCGGAAACTACTAGGCCTAGAATTAAGATTTTTGGTTTAAAATGTTCGTAATGAATGCCTCTACAAATCTTGTTATGGTCAAAACCACGCCAGACTTACCGTTTTTGAGAAAAAATATGTGTATCGCACAATAACATACATATTTTTACATATTTTCAGCTAAAAGTATGGCATAATTTGGTTTATTTCCATTTTCTCGGAAACTACTAGGCCTAGAATTAAGATTTTTGGTTTAAAATGTTCGTAATGAATGCCTCTACAAATCTTGTTATGGTCAAAACCACGCCAGACTTACCGTTTTTGAGAAAAAATATGTGCATCGCACAATAACATACATATTTTTACATATTTTCAGCTAAAAGTATGGCATAATTTGGTTTATTTCCATTTTCTCGGAAACTACTAGGCCTAGAATTAAGATTTTTGGTTTAAAATGTTCGTAATGAATGCCTCTACAAATCTTGTCAAAACCACGCCAGACTTACCGTTTTTGAGAAAAAATATGTGTATCGCACAATAACATACATATTTTTACATATTTTCAGCTAAAAGTATGGCATAATTTGTTCGTAATGAATGCCTCTACAAATCTTGTTATGGTCAAAACCACGCCAGACTTACCGTTTTTGAGAAAAAATATGTGCATCGCACAATAACATACATATTTTTAGCTAAAAGTATGGCATAATTTGGTTTATTTCCATTTTCTCGGAAACTACTAGGCCTAGAATTAAGATTTTTGGTTTAAAATGTTCGTAATGAATGCCTCTACAAATCTTGTTATGGTCAAAACCACGCCAGACTTACCGTTTTTGAGAAAAAATATGTGCATCGCACAATAACATACATATTTTTAGCTAAAAGTATGGCATAATTTGGTTTATTTCCATTTTCTCGGAAACTACTAGGCCTAGAATTAAGATTTTTGGTTTAAAATGTTCGTAATGAATGCCTCTACAAATCTTGTTATGGTCAAAACCACGCCAGACTTACCGTTTTTGAGAAAAAATATGTGTATCGCACAATAACATACATATTTTTACATATTTTCAGCTAAAAGTATGGCATAATTTGGTTTATTTCCATTTTCTCGGAAACTACTAGGCCTAGAATTAAGATTTTTGGTTTAAAATGTTCGTAATGAATGCCTCTACAAATCTTGTTATGGTCAAAACCACGCCAGACTTACCGTTTTTGAGAAAAAATATGTGCATCGCACAATAACATACATATTTTTAGCTAAAAGTATGGCATAATTTGGTTTATTTTCATTTTCTCGGAAACTACTAGGCCTAGAATTAAGATTTTTGGTTTAAAATGTTCGTAATGAATGCCTCTACAAATCTTGTTATGGTCAAAACCACGCCAGACTTACCGTTTTTGAGAAAAAATATGTGTATCGCACAATAACATACATATTTTTACATATTTTCAGCTAAAAGTATGGCATAATTTGGTTTATTTCCATTTTCTCGGAAACTACTAGGCCTAGAATTAAGATTTTTGGTTTAAAATGTTCGTAATGAATGCCTCTACAAATCTTGTTATGGTCAAAACCACGCCAGACTTACCGTTTTTGAGAAAAAGTATGTGCATCGCACAATAACATACATATTTTTAGCTAAAAGTATGGCATAATTTGGTTTATTTTCATTTTCTCGGAAACTACTAGGCCTAGAATTAAGATTTTTGGTTTAAAATGTTCGTAATGAATGCCTCTACAAATCTTGTTATGGTCAAAACCACGCCAGACTTACCGTTTTTGAGAAAAAATATGTGCATCGCACAATAACATACATATTTTTAGCTAAAAGTATGGCATAATTTGGTTTATTTCCATTTTCTCGGAAACTACTAGGCCTAGAATTAAGATTTTTGGTTTAAAATGTTCGTAATGAATGCCTCTACAAATCTTGTTATGGTCAAAACCACGCCAGACTTACCCTTTTTGAGAAAAAATATGTGCATCGCACAATAACATACATATTTTTAGCTAAAAGTATGGCATAATTTGGTTTATTTTCATTTTCTCGGAAACTACTAGGCCTAGAATTAAGATTTTTGGTTTAAAATGTTCGTAATGAATGCCTCTACAAATCTTGTTATGGTCAAAACCACGCCAGACTTACCGTTTTTGAGAAAAAATATGTGTATCGCACAATAACATACATATTTTTACATATTTTCAGCTAAAAGTATGGCATAATTTGGTTTATTTCCATTTTCTCGGAAACTACTAGGCCTAGAATTAAGATTTTTGGTTTAAAATGTTCGTAATGAATGCCTCTACAAATCTTGTTATGGTCAAAACCACGCCCGACTTACCGTTTTTGAGAAAAAATATGTGTATCGCACAATAACATACATATTTTTACATATTTTCAGCTAAAAGTATGGCATAATTTGGTTTATTTCCATTTTCTCGGAAACTACTAGGCCTAGAATTAAGATTTTTGGTTTAAAATGTTCGTAATGAATGCCTCTACAAATCTTGTTATGGTCAAAACCACGCCAGACTTACCGTTTTTGAGAAAAAATATGTGTATCGCACAATAACATACATATTTTTACATATTTTCAGCTAAAAGTATGGCATAATTTGGTTTATTTCCATTTTCTCGGAAACTACTAGGCCTAGAATTAAGATTTTTGGTTTAAAATGTTCGTAATGAATGCCTCTACAAATCTTGTTATGGTCAAAACCACGCCAGACTTACCGTTTTTGAGAAAAAATATGTGCATCGCACAATAACATACATATTTTTAGCTAAAAGTATGGCATAATTTGGTTTATTTTCATTTTCTCGGAAACTACTAGGCCTAGAATTAAGATTTTTGGTTTAAAATGTTCGTAATGAATGCCTCTACAAATCTTGTTATGGTCAAAACCACGCCAGACTTACCGTTTTTGAGAAAAAATATGTGTATCGCACAATAACATACATATTTTTACATATTTTCAGCTAAAAGTATGGCATAATTTGGTTTATTTCCATTTTCTCGGAAACTACTAGGCCTAGAATTAAGATTTTTGGTTTAAAATGTTCGTAATGAATGCCTCTACAAATCTTGTTATGGTCAAAACCACGCCAGACTTACCGTTTTTGAGAAAAAATATGTGTATCGCACAATAACATACATATTTTTACATATTTTCAGCTAAAAGTATGGCATAATTTAGTTTATTTCCATTTTCTCGGAAACTACTAGGCCTAGAATTAAGATTTTTGGTTTAAAATGTTCGTAATGAATGCCTCTACAAATCTTGTTATGGTCAAAACCACGCCAGACTTACCGTTTTTGAGAAAAAATATGTGCATCGCACAATAACATACATATTTTTAGCTAAAAGTATGGCATAATTTGGTTTATTTTCATTTTCTCGGAAACTACTAGGCCTAGAATTAAGATTTTTAGTTTAAAATGTTCGTAATGAATGCCTCTACAAATCTTGTTATGGTCAAAACCACGCCAGACTTACCGTTTTTGAGAAAAAATATGTGCATCGCACAATAACATACATATTTTTACATATTTTCAGCTAAAAGTATGGCATAATTTGGTTTATTTCCATTTTCTCGGAAACTACTAGGCCTAGAATTAAGATTTTTGGTTTAAAATGTTCGTAATGAATGCCTCTACAAATCTTGTTATGGTCAAAACCACGCCAGACTTACCGTTTTTGAGAAAAAATATGTGCATCGCACAATAACATACATATTTTTAGCTAAAAGTATGGCATAATTTGGTTTATTTCCATTTTCTCGGAAACTACTAGGCCTAGAATTAAGATTTTTGGTTTAAAATGTTCGTAATGAATGCCTCTACAAATCTTGTTATGGTCAAAACCACGCCAGACTTACCGTTTTTGAGAAAAAATATGTGCATCGCACAATAACATACATATTTTTACATATTTTCAGCTAAAAGTATGGCATAATTTGGTTTATTTCCATTTTCTCGGAAACTACTAGGCCTAGAATTAAGATTTTTGGTTTAAAATGTTCGTAATGAATGCCTCTACAAATCTTGTTATGGTCAAAACCACGCCAGACTTACCGTTTTTGAGAAAAAATATGTGCATCGCACAATAACATACATATTTTTAGCTAAAAGTATGGCATAATTTGGTTTATTTCCATTTTCTCGGAAACTACTAGGCCTAGAATTAAGATTTTTGGTTTAAAATGTTCGTAATGAATGCCTCTACAAATCTTGTTATGGTCAAAACCACGCCAGACTTACCGTTTTTGAGAAAAAATATGTGTATCGCACAATAACATACATATTTTTACATATTTTCAGCTAAAAGTATGGCATAATTTGGTTTATTTCCATTTTCTCGGAAACTACTAGGCCTAGAATTAAGATTTTTGGTTTAAAATGTTCGTAATGAATGCCTCTACAAATCTTGTTATGGTCAAAACCACGCCAGACTTACCGTTTTTGAGAAAAAATATGTGTATCGCACAATAACATACATATTTTTACATATTTTCAGCTAAAAGTATGGCATAATTTGGTTTATTTCCATTTTCTCGGAAACTACTAGGCCTAGAATTAAGATTTTTGGTTTAAAATGTTCGTAATGAATGCCTCTACAAATCTTGTTATGGTCAAAACCACGCCAGACTTACCGTTTTTGAGAAAAAATATGTGTATCGCACAATAACATACATATTTTTACATATTTTCAGCTAAAAGTATGGCATAATTTGGTTTATTTCCATTTTCTCGGAAACTACTAGGCCTAGAATTAAGATTTTTGGTTTAAAATGTTCGTAATGAATGCCTCTACAAATCTTGTTATGGTCAAAACCACGCCAGACTTACCGTTTTTGAGAAAAAATATGTGTATCGCACAATAACATACATATTTTTACATATTTTCAGCTAAAAGTATGGCATAATTTGGTTTATTTTCATTTTCTCGGAAACTACTAGGCCTAGAATTAAGATTTTTGGTTTAAAATGTTCGTAATGAATGCCTCTACAAATCTTGTTATGGTCAAAACCACGCCAGACTTACCGTTTTTGAGAAAAAATATGTGCATCGCACAATAATATACATATTTTTAGCTAAAAGTATGGCATAATTTGGTTTATTTCCATTTTCTCGGAAACTACTAGGCCTAGAATTAAGATTTTTGGTTTAAAATGTTCGTAATGAATGCCTCTACAAATCTTGTTATGGTCAAAACCACGCCAGACTTACCGTTTTTGAGAAAAAATATGTGCATCGCACAATAACATACATATTTTTAGCTAAAAGTATGGCATAATTTGGTTTATTTCCATTTTCTCGGAAACTACTAGGCCTAGAATTAAGATTTTTGGTTTAAAATGTTCGTAATGAATGCCTCTACAAATCTTGTTATGGTCAAAAACACGCCAGACTTACCGTTTTTGAGAAAAAATATGTGTATCGCACAATAACATACATATTTTTACATATTTTCAGCTAAAAGTATGGCATAATTTGGTTTTTTTCCATTTTCTCGGAAACTACTAGGCCTAGAATTAAGATTTTTGGTTTAAAATGTTCGTAATGAATGCCTCTACAAATCTTGTTATGGTCAAAACCACGCCAGACTTACCGTTTTTGAGAAAAAATATGTGTATCGCACAATAACATACATATTTTTACATATTTTCAGCTAAAAGTATGGCATAATTTGGTTTATTTCCATTTTCTCGGAAACTACTAGGCCTAGAATTAAGATTTTTGGTTTAAAATGTTCGTAATGAATGCCTCTACAAATCTTGTTATGGTCAAAACCACGCCAGACTTACCGTTTTTGAGAAAAAATATGTGTATCGCACAATAACATACATATTTTTACATATTTTCAGCTAAAAGTATGGCATAATTTGGTTTATTTTCATTTTCTCGGAAACTACTAGGCCTAGAATTAAGATTTTTGGTTTAAAATGTTCGTAATGAATGCCTCTACAAATCTTGTTATGGTCAAAACCACGCCAGACTTACCGTTTTTGAGAAAAAATATGTGCATCGCACAATAACATACATATTTTTAGCTAAAAGTATGGCATAATTTGGTTTATTTCCATTTTCTCGGAAACTACTAGGCCTAGAATTAAGATTTTTGGTTTAAAATGTTCGTAATGAATGCCTCTACAAATCTTGTTATGGTCAAAACCACGCCAGACTTACCGTTTTTGAGAAAAAATATGTGCATCGCACAATAACATACATATTTTTAGCTAAAAGTATGGCATAATTTGGTTTATTTCCATTTTCTCGGAAACTACTAGGCCTAGAATTAAGATTTTTGGTTTAAAATGTTCGTAATGAATGCCTCTACAAATCTTGTTATGGTCAAAACCACGCCAGACTTACCCTTTTTGAGAAAAAATATGTGCATCGCACAATAACATACATATTTTTAG
Source organism: Myathropa florea (assembly GCA_930367185.1). NCBI lineage: Eukaryota > Metazoa > Arthropoda > Insecta > Diptera > Syrphidae > Myathropa > Myathropa florea. The sequence goes on from OV884003.1 coordinate 37,273,931, forward strand.
CTAAAAGTATGGCATAATTTGGTTTATTTCCATTTTCTCGGAAACTACTAGGCCTAGAATTAAGATTTTTGATTTAAAATGTTCGTAATGAATGCCTCTACAAATCTTGTTATGGTCAAAACCACGCCAGACTTACCGTTTTTGAGAAAAAATATGTGCATCGCACAATAACATACATATTTTTAGCTAAAAGTATGGCATAATTTGGTTTATTTCCATTTTATCGGAAACTACTAGGCCTAGAATTAAGATTTTTGGTTAAAAATGTTCGTAATGAATGCCTCTACAAATCTTGTTATGGTCAAAACCACGCCAGACTTACCGTTTTTGAGAAAAAATATGTGTATCGCACAATAACATACATATTTTTACATATTTTCAGCTAAAAGTATGGCATAATTTGGTTTATTTCCATTTTCTCGGAAACTACTAGGCCTAGAATTAAGATTTTTGGTTTAAAATGTTCGTAATGAATGCCTCTACAAATCTTGTTATGGTCAAAACCACGCCAGACTTACCGTTTTTGAGAAAAAATATGTGTATCGCACAATAACATACATATTTTTACATATTTTCAGCTAAAAGTATGGCATAATTTGGTTTATTTCCATTTTCTCGGAAACTACTAGGCCTAGAATTAAGATTTTTGGTTTAAAATGTTCGTAATGAATGCCTCTACAAATCTTGTTATGGTCAAAACCACGCCAGACTTACCGTTTTTGAGAAAAAATATGTGTATCGCACAATAACATACATATTTTTACATATTTTCAGCTAAAAGTATGGCATAATTTGGTTTATTTCCATTTTCTCGGAAACTACTAGGCCTAGAATTAAGATTATTGGTTTAAAATGTTCGTAATGAATGCCTCTACAAATCTTGTTATGGTCAAAACCACGCCAGACTTACCGTTTTTGAGAAAAAATATGTGCATCGCACAATAACATACATATTTTTAGCTAAAAGTATGGCATAATTTGGTTTATTTTCATTTTCTCGGAAACTACTAGGCCTAGAATTAAGATTTTTGGTTTAAAATGTTCGTAATGAATGCCTCTACAAATCTTGTTATGGTCAAAACCACGCCAGACTTACCGTTTTTGAGAAAAAATATGTGCATCGCACAATAACATACATATTTTTAGCTAAAAGTATGGCATAATTTGGTTTATTTCCATTTTCTCGGAAACTACTAGGCCTAGAATTAAGATTTTTGGTTTAAAATGTTCGTAATGAATGCCTCTACAAATCTTGTTATGGTCAAAACCACGCCAGACTTACCCTTTTTGAGAAAAAATATGTGCATCGCACAATAACATACATATTTTTAGCTAAAAGTATGGCATAATTTGGTTTATTTTCATTTTCTCGGAAACTACTAGGCCTAGAATTAAGATTTTTGGTTTAAAATGTTCGTAATGAATGCCTCTACAAATCTTGTTATGGTCAAAACCACGCCAGACTTACCGTTTTTGAGAAAAAATATGTGCATCGCACAATAACATACATATTTTTAGCTAAAAGTATGGCATAATTTGGTTTATTTCCATTTTCTCGGAAACTACTAGGCCTAGAATTAAGATTTTTGGTTTAAAATGTTCGTAATGAATGCCTCTACAAATCTTGTTATGGTCAAAACCACGCCAGACTTACCGTTTTTGAGAAAAAATATGTGCATCGCACAATAACATACATATTTTTAGCTAAAAGTATGGCATAATTTGGTTTATTTTCATTTTCTCGGAAACTACTAGGCCTAGAATTAAGATTTTTGGTTTAAAATGTTCGTAATGAATGCCTCTACAAATCTTGTTATGGTCAAAACCACGCCAGACTTACCGTTTTTGAGAAAAAATATGTGCATCGCACAATAACATACATATTTTTAGCTAAAAGTATGGCATAATTTGGTTTATTTTCATTTTCTCGGAAACTACTAGGCCTAGAATTAAGATTTTTGGTTTAAAATGTTCGTAATGAATGCCTCTACAAATCTTGTTATGGTCAAAACCACGCCAGACTTACCGTTTTTGAGAAAAAATATGTGCATCGCACAATAACATACATATTTTTAGCTAAAAGTATGGCATAATTTGGTTTATTTTCATTTTCTCGGAAACTACTAGGCCTAGAATTAAGATTTTTGGTTTAAAATGTTCGTAGTGAATGCCTCTACAAATCTTGTTATGGTCAAAACCACGCCAGACTTACCGTTTTTGAGAAAAAATATGTGCATCGCACAATAACATACATATTTTTAGCTAAAAGTATGGCATAATTTGGTTTATTTTCATTTTCTCGGAAACTACTAGGCCTAGAATTAAGATTTTTGGTTTAAAATGTTCGTAATGAATGCCTCTACAAATCTTGTTATGGTCAAAACCACGCCAGACTTACCGTTTTTGAGAAAAAATATGTGTATCGCACAATAACATACATATTTTTACATATTTTCAGCTAAAAGTATGGCATAATTTGGTTTATTTCCATTTTCTCGGAAACTACTAGGCCTAGAATTAAGATTTTTGGTTTAAAATGTTCGTAATGAATGCCTCTACAAATCTTGTTATGGTCAAAACCACGCCAGACTTACCGTTTTTGAGAAAAAATATGTGCATCGCACAATAACATACATATTTTTAGCTAAAAGTATGGCATAATTTGGTTTATTTCCATTTTCTCGGAAACTACTAGGCCTAGAATTAAGATTTTTGGTTTAAAATGTTCGTAATGAATGCCTCTACAAATCTTGTTATGGTCAAAACCACGCCAGACTTACCCTTTTTGAGAAAAAATATGTGCATCGCACAATAACATACATATTTTTAGCTAAAAGTATGGCATAATTTGGTTTATTTCCATTTTATCGGAAACTACTAGGCCTAGAATTAAGATTTTTGGTTTAAAATGTTCGTAATGAATGCCTCTACAAATCTTGTTATGGTCAAAACCACGCCAGACTTACCGTTTTTGAGAAAAAATATGTGTATCGCACAATAACATACATATTTTTACATATTTTCAGCTAAAAGTATGGCATAATTTGGTTTATTTCCATTTTCTCGGAAACTACTAGGCCTAGAATTAAGATTTTTGGTTTAAAATGTTCGTAATGAATGCCTCTACAAATCTTGTTATGGTCAAAACCACGCCAGACTTACCGTTTTTGAGAAAAAATATGTGCATCGCACAATAACATACATATTTTTAGCTAAAAGTATGGCATAATTTGGTTTATTTCCATTTTCTCGGAAACTACTAGGCCTAGAATTAAGATTTTTGGTTTAAAATGTTCGTAATGAATGCCTCTACAAATCTTGTTATGGTCAAAACCACGCCAGACTTACCGTTTTTGAGAAAAAATATGTGCATCGCACAATAACATACATATTTTTAGCTAAAAGTATGGCATAATTTGGTTTATTTCCATTTTCTCGGAAACTACTAGGCCTAGAATTAAGATTTTTGGTTTAAAATGTTCGTAATGAATGCCTCTACAAATCTTGTTATGGTCAAAACCACGCCAGACTTACCGTTTTTGAGAAAAAATATGTGCATCGCACAATAACATACATATTTTTAGCTAAAAGTATGGCATAATTTGGTTTATTTCCATTTTCTCGGAAACTACTAGGCCTAGAATTAAGATTTTTGGTTTAAAATGTTCGTAATGAATGCCTCTACAAATCTTGTTATGGTCAAAACCACGCCAGACTTACCGTTTTTGAGAAAAAATATGTGTATCGCACAATAACATACATATTTTTACATATTTTCAGCTAAAAGTATGGCATAATTTGGTTTATTTTCATTTTCTCGGAAACTACTAGGCCTAGAATTAAGATTTTTGGTTTAAAATGTTCGTAATGAATGCCTCTACAAATCTTGTTATGGTCAAAACCACGCCAGACTTACCCTTTTTGAGAAAAAATATGTGCATCGCACAATAACATACATATTTTTAGCTAAAAGTATGGCATAATTTGGTTTATTTCCATTTTCTCGGAAACTACTAGGCCTAGAATTAAGATTTTTGGTTTAAAATGTTCGTAATGAATGCCTCTACAAATCTTGTAATGGTCAAAACCACGCCAGACTTACCGTTTTTGAGAAAAAATATGTGTATCGCACAATAACATACATATTTTTACATATTTTCAGCTAAAAGTATGGCATAATTTGGTTTATTTTCATTTTCTCGGAAACTACTAGGCCTAGAATTAAGATTTTTGGTTTAAAATGTTCGTAATGAATGCCTCTACAAATCTTGTTATGGTCAAAACCACGCCAGACTTACCCTTTTTGAGAAAAAATATGTGCATCGCACAATAACATACATATTTTTAGCTAAAAGTATGGCATAATTTGGTTTATTTCCATTTTCTCGGAAACTACTAGGCCTAGAATTAAGATTTTTGGTTTAAAATGTTCGTAATGAATGCCTCTACAAATCTTGTTATGGTCAAAACCACGCCAGACTTACCGTTTTTGAGAAAAAATATGTGCATCGCACAATAACATACATATTTTTAGCTAAAAGTGTGGCATAATTTGGTTTATTTCCATTTTCTCGGAAACTACTAGGCCTAGAATTAAGATTTTTGGTTTAAAATGTTCGTAATGAATGCCTCTACAAATCTTGTTATGGTCAAAACCACGCCAGACTTACCGTTTTTGAGAAAAAATATGTGTATCGCACAATAACATACATATTTTTACATATTTTCAGCTAAAAGTATGGCATAATTTGGTTTATTTCCATTTTCTCGGAAACTACTAGGCCTAGAATTAAGATTTTTGGTTTAAAATGTTCGTAATGAATGCCTCTACAAATCTTGTTATGGTCAAAACCACGCCAGACTTACCGTTTTTGAGAAAAAATATGTGCATCGCACAATAACATACATATTTTTAGCTAAAAGTATGGCATAATTTGGTTTATTTCCATTTTCTCGGAAACTACTAGGCCTAGAATTAAGATTTTTGGTTTAAAATGTTCGTAATGAATGCCTCTACAAATCTTGTTATGGTCAAAACCACGCCAGACTTACCGTTTTTGAGAAAAAATATGTGTATCGCACAATAACATACATATTTTTACATATTTTCAGCTAAAAGTATGGCATAATTTGGTTTATTTCCATTTTCTCGGAAACTACTAGGCCTAGAATTAAGATTTTTGGTTTAAAATGTTCGTAATGAATGCCTCTACAAATCTTGTTATGGTCAAAACCACGCCAGACTTACCGTTTTTGAGAAAAAATATGTGTATCGCACAATAACATACATATTTTTACATATTTTCAGCTAAAAGTATGGCATAATTTGGTTTATTTCCATTTTCTCGGAAACTACTAGGCCTAGAATTAAGATTTTTGGTTTAAAATGTTCGTAATGAATGCCTCTACAAATCTTGTTATGGTCAAAACCACGCCAGACTTACCGTTTTTGAGAAAAAATATGTGTATCGCACAATAACATACATATTTTTACATATTTTCAGCTAAAAGTATGGCATAATTTGGTTTATTTCCATTTTCTCGGAAACTACTAGGCCTAGAATTAAGATTTTTGGTTTAAAATGTTCGTAATGAATGCCTCTACAAATCTTGTTATGGTCAAAACCACGCCAGACTTACCGTTTTTGAGAAAAAATATGTGTATCGCACAATAACATACATATTTTTACATATTTTCAGCTAAAAGTATGGCATAATTTGGTTTATTTCCATTTTCTCGGAAACTACTAGGCCTAGAATTAAGATTTTTGGTTTAAAATGTTCGTAATGAATGCCTCTACAAATCTTGTTATGGTCAAAACCACGCCAGACTTACCGTTTTTGAGAAAAAATATGTGCATCGCACAATAACATACATATTTTTAGCTAAAAGTATGGCATAATTTGGTTTATTTCCATTTTCTCGGAAACTACTAGGCCTAGAATTAAGATTTTTGGTTTAAAATGTTCGTAATGAATGCCTCTACAAATCTTGTTATGGTCAAAACCACGCCAGACTTACCGTTTTTGAGAAAAAATATGTGCATCGCACAATAACATACATATTTTTAGCTAAAAGTATGGCATAATTTGGTTTATTTTCATTTTCTCGGAAACTACTAGGCCTAGAATTAAGATTTTTGGTTTAAAATGTTCGTAATGAATGCCTCTACAAATCTTGTTATGGTCAAAACCACGCCAGACTTACCGTTTTTGAGAAAAAATATGTGCATCGCACAATAACATACATATTTTTAGCTAAAAGTATGGCATAATTTGGTTTATTTTCATTTTCTCGGAAACTACTAGGCCTAGAATTATGAATTATGGTCAAAACCACGCCAGACTTACCGTTTTTGAGAAAAAATATGTGTATCGCACAATAACATACATATTTTTACATATTTTCAGCTAAAAGTATGGCATAATTTGGTTTATTTCCATTTTCTCGGAAACTACTAGGCCTAGAATTAAGATTTTTGGTTTAAAATGTTCGTAATGAATGCCTCTACAAATCTTGTTATGGTCAAAACCACGCCAGACTTACCGTTTTTGAGAAAAAATATGTGCATCGCACAATAACATACATATTTTTAGCTAAAAGTATGGCATAATTTGGTTTATTTCCATTTTCTCGGAAACTACTAGGCCTAGAATTAAGATTTTTGGTTTAAAATGTTCGTAATGAATGCCTCTACAAATCTTGTTATGGTCAAAACCACGCCAGACTTACCGTTTTTGAGAAAAAATATGTGTATCGCACAATAACATACATATTTTTACATATTTTCAGCTAAAAGTATGGCATAATTTGGTTTATTTCCATTTTCTCGGAAACTACTAGGCCTAGAATTAAGATTTTTGGTTTAAAATGTTCGTAATGAATGCCTCTACAAATCTTGTTATGGTCAAAACCACGCCAGACTTACCGTTTTTGAGAAAAAATATGTGCATCGCACAATAACATACATATTTTTAGCTAAAAGTATGGCATAATTTGGTTTATTTCCATTTTCTCGGAAACTACTAGGCCTAGAATTAAGATTTTTGGTTTAAAATGTTCGTAATGAATGCCTCTACAAATCTTGTTATGGTCAAAACCACGCCAGACTTACCGTTTTTGAGAAAAAATATGTGCATCGCACAATAACATACATATTTTTAGCTAAAAGTATGGCATAATTTGGTTTATTTTCATTTTCTCGGAAACTACTAGGCCTAGAATTAAGATTTTTGGTTTAAAATGTTCGTAATGAATGCCTCTACAAATCTTGTTATGGCCAAAACCACGCCAGACTTACCGTTTTTGAGAAAAAATATGTGCATCGCACAATAACATACATATTTTTAGCTAAAAGTATGGCATAATTTGGTTTATTTTCATTTTCTCGGAAACTACTAGGCCTAGAATTAAGATTTTTGGTTTAAAATGTTCGTAATGAATGCCTCTACAAATCTTGTTATGGTCAAAACCACGCCAGACTTACCGTTTTTGAGAAAAAATATGTGTATCGCACAATAACATACATATTTTTACATATTTTCAGCTAAAAGTATGGCATAATTTGGTTTATTTCCATTTTCTCGGAAACTACTAGGCCTAGAATTAAGATTTTTGGTTTAAAATGTTCGTAATGAATGCCTCTACAAATCTTGTTATGGTCAAAACCACGCCAGACTTACCCTTTTTGAGAAAAAATATGTGCATCGCACAATAACATACATATTTTTAGCTAAAAGTATGGCATAATTTGGTTTATTTTCATTTTCTCGGAAACTACTAGGCCTAGAATTAAGATTTTTGGTTTAAAATGTTCGTAATGAATGCCTCTACAAATCTTGTTATGGTCAAAACCACGCCAGACTTACCGTTTTTGAGAAAAAATATGTGCATCGCACAATAACATACATATTTTTAGCTAAAAGTATGGCATAATTTGGTTTATTTCCATTTTCTCGGAAACTACTAGGCCTAGAATTAAGATTTTTGGTTTAAAATGTTCGTAATGAATGCCTCTGCAAATCTTGTTATGGTCAAAACCACGCCAGACTTACCGTTTTTGAGAAAAAATATGTGTATCGCACAATAACATACATATTTTTACATATTTTCAGCTAAAAGTATGGCATAATTTGGTTTATTTCCATTTTCTCGGAAACTACTAGGCCTAGAATTAAGATTTTTGGTTTAAAATGTTCGTAATGAATGCCTCTACAAATCTTGTTATGGTCAAAACCACGCCAGACTTACCGTTTTTGAGAAAAAATATGTGTATCGCACAATAACATACATATTTTTACATATTTTCAGCTAAAAGTATGGCATAATTTGGTTTATTTCCATTTTCTCGGAAACTACTAGGCCTAGAATTAAGATTTTTGGTTTAAAATGTTCGTAATGAATGCCTCTACAAATCTTGTTATGGTCAAAACCACGCCAGACTTACCGTTTTTGAGAAAAAATATGTGCATCGCACAATAACATACATATTTTTAGCTAAAAGTATGGCATAATTTGGTTTATTTCCATTTTCTCGGAAACTACTAGGCCTAGAATTAAGATTTTTGGTTTAAAATGTTCGTAATGAATGCCTCTACAAATCTTGTTATGGTCAAAACCACGCCAGACTTACCGTTTTTGAGAAAAAATATGTGCATCGCACAATAACATACATATTTTTAGCTAAAAGTATGGCATAATTTGGTTTATTTTCATTTTCTCGGAAACTACTAGGCCTAGAATTAAGATTTTTGGTTTAAAATGTTCGTAATGAATGCCTCTACAAATCTTGTTATGGTCAAAACCACGCCAGACTTACCGTTTTTGAGAAAAAATATGTGCATCGCACAATAACATACATATTTTTAGCTAAAAGTATGGCATAATTTGGTTTATTTTCATTTTCTCGGAAACTACTAGGCCTAGAATTATGAATTATGGTCAAAACCACGCCAGACTTACCGTTTTTGAGAAAAAATATGTGTATCGCACAATAACATACATATTTTTACATATTTTCAGCTAAAAGTATGGCATAATTTGGTTTATTTCCATTTTCTCGGAAATTACTAGGCCTAGAATTAAGATTTTTGGTTTAAAATGTTCGTAATGAATGCCTCTACAAATCTTGTTATGGTCAAAACCACGCCAGACTTACCGTTTTTGAGAAAAAATATGTGCATCGCACAATAACATACATATTTTTAGCTAAAAGTATGGCATAATTTGGTTTATTTCCATTTTCTCGGAAACTACTAGGCCTAGAATTAAGATTTTTGGTTTAAAATGTTCGTAATGAATGCCTCTACAAATCTTGTTATGGTCAAAACCACGCCAGACTTACCGTTTTTGAGAAAAAATATGTGCATCGCACAATAACATACATATTTTTAGCTAAAAGTATGGCATAATTTGGTTTATTTTCATTTTCTCGGAAACTACTAGGCCTAGAATTAAGATTTTTGGTTTAAAATGTTCGTAATGAATGCCTCTACAAATCTTGTTATGGTCAAAACCACGCCAGACTTACCGTTTTTGAGAAAAAATATGTGCATCGCACAATAACATACATATTTTTAGCTAAAAGTATGGCATAATTTGGTTTATTTTCATTTTCTCGGAAACTACTAGGCCTAGAATTAAGATTTTTGGTTTAAAATGTTCGTAATGAATGCCTCTACAAATCTTGTTATGGTCAAAACCACGCCAGACTTACCGTTTTTGAGAAAAAATATGTGCATCGCACAATAACATACATATTTTTAGCTAAAAGTATGGCATAATTTGGTTTATTTCCATTTTATCGGAAACTACTAGGCCTAGAATTAAGATTTTTGGTTTAAAATGTTCGTAATGAATGCCTCTACAAATCTTGTTATGGTCAAAACCACGCCAGACTTACCCTTTTTGAGAAAAAATATGTGCATCGCACAATAACATACATATTTTTAGCTAAAAGTATGGCATAATTTGGTTTATTTTCATTTTCTCGGAAACTACTAGGCCTAGAATTAAGATTTTTGGTTTAAAATGTTCGTAATGAATGCCTCTACAAATCTTGTTATGGTCAAAACCACGCCAGACTTACCGTTTTTGAGAAAAAATATGTGCATCGCACAATAACATACATATTTTTAGCTAAAAGTATGGCATAATTTGGTTTATTTCCATTTTCTCGGAAACTACTAGGCCTAGAATTAAGATTTTTGGTTTAAAATGTTCGTAATGAATGCCTCTACAAATCTTGTTACGGTCAAAACCACGCCAGACTTACCGTTTTTGAGAAAAAATATGTGTATCGCACAATAACATACATATTTTTACATATTTTCAGCTAAAAGTATGGCATAATTTGGTTTATTTCCATTTTCTCGGAAACTACTAGGCCTAGAATTAAGATTTTTGGTTTAAAATGTTCGTAATGAATGCCTCTACAAATCTTGTTATGGTCAAAACCACGCCAGACTTACCGTTTTTGAGAAAAAATATGTGCATCGCACAATAACATACATATTTTTAGCTAAAAGTATGGCATAATTTGGTTTATTTTCATTTTCTCGGAAACTACTAGGCCTAGAATTAAGATTTTTGGTTTAAAATGTTCGTAATGAATGCCTCTACAAATCTTGTTATGGTCAAAACCACGCCAGACTTACCGTTTTTGAGAAAAAATATGTGTATCGCACAATAACATACATATTTTTACATATTTTCAGCTAAAAGTATGGCATAATTTGGTTTATTTCCATTTTCTCGGAAACTACTAGGCCTAGAATTAAGATTTTTGGTTTAAAATGTTCGTAATGAATGCCTCTACAAATCTTGTTATGGTCAAAACCACGCCAGACTTACCGTTTTTGAGAAAAAATATGTGTATCGCACAATAACATACATATTTTTACATATTTTCAGCTAAAAGTATTACATAATTTGGTTTATTTCCATTTTCTCGGAAACTACTAGGCCTAGAATTAAGATTTTTGGTTTAAAATGTTCGTAATGAATGCCTCTACAAATCTTGTTATGGTCAAAACCACGCCAGACTTACCGTTTTTGAGAAAAAATATGTGTATCGCACAATAACATACATATTTTTACATATTTTCAGCTAAAAGTATGGCATAATTTGGTTTATTTCCATTTTCTCGGAAACTACTAGGCCTAGAATTAAGATTTTTGGTTTAAAATGTTCGTAATGAATGCCTCTACAAATCTTGTTATGGTCAAAACCACGCCAGACTTACCGTTTTTGAGAAAAAATATGTGCATCGCACAATAACATACATATTTTTAGCTAAAAGTATGGCATAATTTGGTTTATTTCCATTTTCTCGGAAACTACTAGGCCTAGAATTAAGATTTTTGGTTTAAAATGTTCGTAATGAATGCCTCTACAAATCTTGTTATGGTCAAAACCACGCCAGACTTACCGTTTTTGAGAAAAAATATGTGTATCGCACAATAACATACATATTTTTACATATTTTCAGCTAAAAGTATGGCATAATTTGGTTTATTTCCATTTTCTCGGAAACTACTAGGCCTAGAATTAAGATTTTTGGTTTAAAATGTTCGTAATGAATGCCTCTACAAATCTTGTTATGGTCAAAACCACGCCAGACTTACCGTTTTTGAGAAAAAATATGTGTATCGCACAATAACATACATATTTTTACATATTTTCAGCTAAAAGTATGGCATAATTTGGTTTATTTCCATTTTCTCGGAAACTACTAGGCCTAGAATTAAGATTTTTGGTTTAAAATGTTCGTAATGAATGCCTCTACAAATCTTGTTATGGTCAAAACCACGCCAGACTTACCGTTTTTGAGAAAAAATATGTGCATCGCACAATAACATACATATTTTTAGCTAAAAGTATGGCATAATTTGGTTTATTTCCATTTTCTCGGAAACTACTAGGCCTAGAATTAAGATTTTTGGTTTAAAATGTTCGTAATGAATGCCTCTACAAATCTTGTTATGGTCAAAACCACGCCAGACTTACCGTTTTTGAGAAAAAATATGTGCATCGCACAATAACATACATATTTTTAGCTAAAAGTATGGCATAATTTGGTTTATTTTCATTTTCTCGGAAACTACTAGGCCTAGAATTAAGATTTTTGGTTTAAAATGTTCGTAATGAATGCCTCTACAAATCTTGTTATGGTCAAAACCACGCCAGACTTACCGTTTTTGAGAAAAAATATGTGTATCGCACAATAACATACATATTTTTACATATTTTCAGCTAAAAGTATGGCATAATTTGGTTTATTTCCATTTTCTCGGAAACTACTAGGCCTAGAATTAAGATTTTTGGTTTAAAATGTTCGTAATGAATGCCTCTACAAATCTTGTTATGGTCAAAACCACGCCAGACTTACCGTTTTTGAGAAAAAATATGTGTATCGCACAATAACATACATATTTTTACATATTTTCAGCTAAAAGTATGGCATAATTTGGTTTATTTCCATTTTCTCGGAAACTACTAGGCCTAGAATTAAGATTTTTGGTTTAAAATGTTCGTAATGAATGCCTCTACAAATCTTGTTATGGTCAAAACCACGCCAGACTTACCGTTTTTGAGAAAAAATATGTGCATCGCACAATAACATACATATTTTTAGCTAAAAGTATGGCATAATTTGGTTTATTTTCATTTTCTCGGAAACTACTAGGCCTAGAATTAAGATTTTTGGTTTAAAATGTTCGTAATGAATGCCTCTACAAATCTTGTTATGGTCAAAACCACGCCAGACTTACCGTTTTTGAGAAAAAATATGTGTATCGCACAATAACATACATATTTTTACATATTTTCAGCTAAAAGTATGGCATAATTTGGTTTATTTCCATTTTCTCGGAAACTACTAGGCATAGAATTAAGATTTTTGGTTTAAAATGTTCGTAATGAATGCCTCTACAAATCTTGTTATGGTCAAAACCACGCCAGACTTACCGTTTTTGAGAAAAAATATGTGTATCGCACAATAACATACATATTTTTACATATTTTCAGCTAAAAGTATGGCATAATTTGGTTTATTTCCATTTTCTCGGAAACTACTAGGCCTAGAATTAAGATTTTTGGTTTAAAATGTTCGTAATGAATGCCTCTACAAATCTTGTTATGGTCAAAACCACGCCAGACTTACCGTTTTTGAGAAAAAATATGTGCATCGCACAATAACATACATATTTTTAGCTAAAAGTATGGCATAATTTGGTTTATTTTCATTTTCTCGGAAACTACTAGGCCTAGAATTAAGATTTTTGGTTTAAAATGTTCGTAATGAATGCCTCTACAAATCTTGTTATGGTCAAAACCACGCCAGACTTACCGTTTTTGAGAAAAAATATGTGCATCGCACAATAACATACATATTTTTAGCTAAAAGTATGGCATAATTTGGTTTATTTCCATTTTCTCGGAAACTACTAGGCCTAGAATTAAGATTTTTGGTTTAAAATGTTCGTAATGAATGCCTCTACAAATCTTGTTATGGTCAAAACCACGCCAGACTTACCGTTTTTGAGAAAAAATATGTGCATCGCACAATAACATACATATTTTTAGCTAAAAGTATGGCATAATTTGGTTTATTTCCATTTTCTCGGAAACTACTAGGCCTAGAATTAAGATTTTTGGTTTAAAATGTTCGTAATGAATGCCTCTACAAATCTTGTTATGGTCAAAACCACGCCAGACTTACCGTTTTTGAGAAAAAATATGTGTATCGCACAATAACATACATATTTTTACATATTTTCAGCTAAAAGTATGGCATAATTTGGTTTATTTCCATTTTCTCGGAAACTACTAGGCCTAGAATTAAGATTTTTGGTTTAAAATGTTCGTAATGAATGCCTCTACAAATCTTGTTATGGTCAAAACCACGCCAGACTTACCGTTTTTGAGAAAAAATATGTGTATCGCACAATAACATACATATTTTTACATATTTTCAGCTAAAAGTATGGCATAATTTGGTTCATTTTCATTTTCTCGGAAACTACTGGGCCTAGAATTAAGATTTTTGGTTTAAAATGTTCGTAATGAATGCCTCTACAAATCTTGTTATGGTCAAAACCACGCCAGACTTACCGTTTTTGAGAAAAAATATGTGTATCGCACAATAACATACATATTTTTACATATTTTCAGCTAAAAGTATGGCATAATTTGGTTTATTTCCATTTTCTCGGAAACTACTAGGCCTAGAATTAAGATTTTTGGTTTAAAATGTTCGTAATGAATGCCTCTACAAATCTTGTTATGGTCAAAACCACGCCAGACTTACCGTTTTTGAGAAAAAATATGTGTATCGCACAATAACATACATATTTTCAGCTAAAAGTATGGCATAATTTGGTTTATTTCCATTTTCTCGGAAACTACTAGGCCTAGAATTAAGATTTTTGGTTTAAAATGTTCGTAATGAATGCCTCTACAAATCTTGTTATGGTCAAAACCACGCCAGACTTACCGTTTTTGAGAAAAAATATGTGTATCGCACAATAACATACATATTTTTACATATTTTCAGCTAAAAGTATGGCATAATTTGGTTTATTTCCATTTTCTCGGAAACTACTAGGCCTAGAATTAAGATTTTTGGTTTAAAATGTTCGTAATGAATGCCTCTACAAATCTTGTTATGGTCAAAACCACGCCAGACTTACCGTTTTTGAGAAAAAATATGTGCATCGCACAATAACATACATATTTTTAGCTAAAAGTATGGCATAATTTGGTTTATTTTCATTTTCTCGGAAACTACTAGGCCTAGAATTAAGATTTTTGGTTTAAAATGTTCGTAATGAATGCCTCTACAAATCTTGTTATGGTCAAAACCACGCCAGACTTACCGTTTTTGAGAAAAAATATGTGTATCGCACAATAACATACATATTTTCAGCTAAAAGTATGGCATAATTTGGTTTATTTCCATTTTCTCGGAAACTACTAGGCCTAGAATTAAGATTTTTGGTTTAAAATGTTCGTAATGAATGCCTCTACAAATCTTGTTATGGTCAAAACCACGCCAGACTTACCGTTTTTGAGAAAAAATATGTGCATCGCACAATAACATACATATTTTTAGCTAAAAGTATGGCATAATTTGGTTTATTTCCATTTTCTCGGAAACTACTAGGCCTAGAATTAAGATTTATGTTTTAAAATGTTCGTAATGAATGCCTCTACAAATCTTGTTATGGTCAAAACCACGCCAGACTTACCGTTTTTGAGAAAAAATATGTGTATCGCACAATAACATACATATTTTTACATATTTTCAGCTAAAAGTATGGCATAATTTGGTTTATTTCCATTTTCTCGGAAACTACTAGGCCTAGAATTAAGATTTTTGGTTTAAAATGTTCGTAATGAATGCCTCTACAAATCTTGTTATGGTCAAAACCACGCCAGACTTACCGTTTTTGAGAAAAAATATGTGCATCGCACAATAACATACATATTTTTAGCTAAAAGTATGGCATAATTTGGTTTATTTCCATTTTCTCGGAAACTACTAGGCCTAGAATTAAGATTTTTGGTTTAAAATGTTCGTAATGAATGCCTCTACAAATCTTGTTATGGTCAAAACCACGCCAGACTTACCGTTTTTGAGAAAAAATATGTGTATCGCACAATAACATACATATTTTTACATATTTTCAGCTAAAAGTATGGCATAATTTGGTTTATTTCCATTTTCTCGGAAACTACTAGGCCTAGAATTAAGATTTTTGGTTTAAAATGTTCGTAATGAATGCCTCTACAAATCTTGTTATGGTCAAAACCACGCCAGACTTACCGTTTTTGAGAAAAAATATGTGCATCGCACAATAACATACATATTTTTAGCTAAAAGTATGGCATAATTTGGTTTATTTCCATTTTCTCGGAAACTACTAGGCCTAGAATTAAGATTTTTAGTTTAAAATGTTCGTAATGAATGCCTCTACAAATCTTGTTATGGTCAAAACCACGCCAGACTTACCGTTTTTGAGAAAAAATATGTGTATCGCACAATAACATACATATTTTTACATATTTTCAGCTAAAAGTATGGCATAATTTGGTTTATTTCCATTTTCTCGGAAACTACTAGGCCTAGAATTAAGATTTTTGGTTTAAAATGTTCGTAATGAATGCCTCTACAAATCTTGTTATGGTCAAAACCACGCCAGACTTACCGTTTTTGAGAAAAAATATGTGTATCGCACAATAACATACATATTTTTACATATTTTCAGCTAAAAGTATGGCATAATTTGGTTTATTTCCATTTTCTCGGAAACTACTAGGCCTAGAATTAAGATTTTTGGTTTAAAATGTTCGTAATGAATGCCTCTACAAATCTTGTTATGGTCAAAACCACGCCAGACTTACCGTTTTTGAGAAAAAATATGTGCATCGCACAATAACATACATATTTTTAGCTAAAAGTATGGCATAATTTGGTTTATTTTCATTTTCTCGGAAACTACTAGGCCTAGAATTAAGATTTTTGGTTTAAAATGTTCGTAATGAATGCCTCTACAAATCTTGTTATGGTCAAAACCACGCCAGACTTACCGTTTTTGAGAAAAAATATGTGTATCGCACAATAACATACATATTTTTACATATTTTCAGCTAAAAGTATGGCATAATTTGGTTTATTTCCATTTTCTCGGAAACTACTAGGCCTAGAATTAAGATTTTTGGTTTAAAATGTTCGTAATGAATGCCTCTACAAATCTTGTTATGGTCAAAACCACGCCAGACTTACCGTTTTTGAGAAAAAATATGTGTATCGCACAATAACATACATATTTTTACATATTTTCAGCTAAAAGTATGGCATAATTTGGTTTATTTCCATTTTCTCGGAAACTACTAGGCCTAGAATTAAGATTTTTGGTTTAAAATGTTCGTAATGAATGCCTGTACAAATCTTGTTATGGTCAAAACCACGCCAGACTTACCGTTTTTGAGAAAAAATATGTGTATCGCACAATAACATACATATTTTTACATATTTTCAGCTAAAAGTATGGCATAATTTGGTTTATTTCCATTTTCTCGGAAACTACTAGGCCTAGAATTAAGATTTTTGGTTTAAAATGTTCGTAATGAATGCCTCTACAAATCTTGTTATGGTCAAAACCACGCCAGACTTACCGTTTTTGAGAAAAAATATGTGTATCGCACAATAACATACATATTTTTACATATTTTCAGCTAAAAGTATGGCATAATTTGGTTTATTTCCATTTTCTCTCTACAAATCTTGTTATGGTCAAAACCACGCCAGACTTACCGTTTTTGAGAAAAAATATGTGCATCGCACAATAACATACATATTTTTAGCTAAAAGTATGGCATAATTTGGTTTATTTTCATTTTCTCGGAAACTACTAGGCCTAGAATTAAGATTTTTGGTTTAAAATGTTCGTAATGAATGCCTCTACAAATCTTGTTATGGTCAAAACCACGCCAGACTTACCGTTTTTGAGAAAAAATATGTGTATCGCACAATAACATACATATTTTTACATATTTTCAGCTAAAAGTATGGCATAATTTGGTTTATTTCCATTTTCTCGGAAACTACTAGGCCTAGAATTAAGATTTTTGGTTTAAAATGTTCGTAATGAATGCCTCTACAAATCTTGTTATGGTCAAAACCACGCCAGACTTACCGTTTTTGAGAAAAAATATGTGCATCGCACAATAACATACATATTTTTAGCTAAAAGTATGGCATAATTTGGTTTATTTCCATTTTCTCGGAAACTACTAGGCCTAGAATTAAGATTTTTGGTTTAAAATGTTCGTAATGAATGCCTCTACAAATCTTGTTATGGTCAAAACCACGCCAGACTTACCGTTTTTGAGAAAAAATATGTGTATCGCACAATAACATACATATTTTTACATATTTTCAGCTAAAAGTATGGCATAATTTGGTTTATTTCCATTTTCTCGGAAACTACTAGGCCTAGAATTAAGATTTTTGGTTTAAAATGTTCGTAATGAATGCCTCTACAAATCTTGTTATGGTCAAAACCACGCCAGACTTACCGTTTTTGAGAAAAAATATGTGCATCGCACAATAACATACATATTTTTAGCTAAAAGTATGGCATAATTTGGTTTATTTCCATTTTCTCGGAAACTACTAGGCCTAGAATTAAGATTTTTGGTTTAAAATGTTCGTAATGAATGCCTCTACAAATCTTGTTATGGTCAAAACCACGCCAGACTTACCGTTTTTGAGAAAAAATATGTGTATCGCACAATAACATACATATTTTTACATATTTTCAGCTAAAAGTATGGCATAATTTGGTTTATTTCCATTTTCTCGGAAACTACTAGGCCTAGAATTAAGATTTTTGGTTTAAAATGTTCGTAATGAATGCCTCTACAAATCTTGTTATGGTCAAAACCACGCCAGACTTACCGTTTTTGAGAAAAAATATGTGCATCGCACAATAACATACATATTTTTAGCTAAAAGTATGGCATAATTTGGTTTATTTCCATTTTCTCGGAAACTACTAGGCCTAGAATTAAGATTTTTAGTTTAAAATGTTCGTAATGAATGCCTCTACAAATCTTGTTATGGTCAAAACCACGCCAGACTTACCGTTTTTGAGAAAAAATATGTGTATCGCACAATAACATACATATTTTTACATATTTTCAGCTAAAAGTATGGCATAATTTGGTTTATTTCCATTTTCTCGGAAACTACTAGGCCTAGAATTAAGATTTTTGGTTTAAAATGTTCGTAATGAATGCCTCTACAAATCTTGTTATGGTCAAAACCACGCCAGACTTACCGTTTTTGAGAAAAAATATGTGTATCGCACAATAACATACATATTTTTACATATTTTCAGCTAAAAGTATGGCATAATTTGGTTTATTTCCATTTTCTCGGAAACTACTAGGCCTAGAATTAAGATTTTTGGTTTAAAATGTTCGTAATGAATGCCTCTACAAATCTTGTTATGGTCAAAACCACGCCAGACTTACCGTTTTTGAGAAAAAATATGTGCATCGCACAATAACATACATATTTTTAGCTAAAAGTATGGCATAATTTGGTTTATTTTCATTTTCTCGGAAACTACTAGGCCTAGAATTAAGATTTTTGGTTTAAAATGTTCGTAATGAATGCCTCTACAAATCTTGTTATGGTCAAAACCACGCCAGACTTACCGTTTTTGAGAAAAAATATGTGTATCGCACAATAAC
This sequence comes from Myathropa florea, assembly GCA_930367185.1. Taxonomy (NCBI): domain Eukaryota; kingdom Metazoa; phylum Arthropoda; class Insecta; order Diptera; family Syrphidae; genus Myathropa; species Myathropa florea. Next base: position 37,293,196 of record OV884003.1, read on the forward strand.
ATACATATTTTTACATATTTTCAGCTAATAGTATGGCATAATTTGGTTTATTTCCATTTTCTCGGAAACTACTAGGCCTAGAATTAAGATTTTTGGTTTAAAATGTTCGTAATGAATGCCTCTACAAATCTTGTTATGGTCAAAACCACGCCAGACTTACCGTTTTTGAGAAAAAATATGTGCATCGCACAATAACATACATATTTTTAGCTAAAAGTATGGCATAATTTGGTTTATTTCCATTTTCTCGGAAACTACTAGGCCTAGAATTAAGATTTTTGGTTTAAAATGTTCGTAATGAATGCCTCTACAAATCTTGTTATGGTCAAAACCACGCCAGACTTACCGTTTTTGAGAAAAAATATGTGTATCGCACAATAACATACATATTTTTACATATTTTCAGCTAAAAGTATGGCATAATTTGGTTTATTTCCATTTTCTCGGAAACTACTAGGCCTAGAATTAAGATTTTTGGTTTAAAATGTTCGTAATGAATGCCTGTACAAATCTTGTTATGGTCAAAACCACGCCAGACTTACCGTTTTTGAGAAAAAATATGTGTATCGCACAATAACATACATATTTTTACATATTTTCAGCTAAAAGTATGGCATAATTTGGTTTATTTCCATTTTCTCGGAAACTACTAGGCCTAGAATTAAGATTTTTGGTTTAAAATGTTCGTAATGAATGCCTCTACAAATCTTGTTATGGTCAAAACCACGCCAGACTTACCGTTTTTGAGAAAAAATATGTGTATCGCACAATAACATACATATTTTTACATATTTTCAGCTAAAAGTATGGCATAATTTGGTTTATTTCCATTTTCTCTCTACAAATCTTGTTATGGTCAAAACCACGCCAGACTTACCGTTTTTGAGAAAAAATATGTGCATCGCACAATAACATACATATTTTTAGCTAAAAGTATGGCATAATTTGGTTTATTTCCATTTTCTCGGAAACTACTAGGCCTAGAATTAAGATTTTTAGTTTAAAATGTTCGTAATGAATGCCTCTACAAATCTTGTTATGGTCAAAACCACGCCAGACTTACCGTTTTTGAGAAAAAATATGTGTATCGCACAATAACATACATATTTTTACATATTTTCAGCTAAAAGTATGGCATAATTTGGTTTATTTCCATTTTCTCGGAAACTACTAGGCCTAGAATTAAGATTTTTGGTTTAAAATGTTCGTAATGAATGCCTGTACAAATCTTGTTATGGTCAAAACCACGCCAGACTTACCGTTTTTGAGAAAAAATATGTGTATCGCACAATAACATACATATTTTTACATATTTTCAGCTAAAAGTATGGCATAATTTGGTTTATTTCCATTTTCTCGGAAACTACTAGGCCTAGAATTAAGATTTTTGGTTTAAAATGTTCGTAATGAATGCCTCTACAAATCTTGTTATGGTCAAAACCACGCCAGACTTACCGTTTTTGAGAAAAAATATGTGTATCGCACAATAACATACATATTTTTACATATTTTCAGCTAAAAGTATGGCATAATTTGGTTTATTTCCATTTTCTCTCTACAAATCTTGTTATGGTCAAAACCACGCCAGACTTACCGTTTTTGAGAAAAAATATGTGCATCGCACAATAACATACATATTTTTAGCTAAAAGTATGGCATAATTTGGTTTATTTCCATTTTCTCGGAAACTACTAGGCCTAGAATTAAGATTTTTAGTTTAAAATGTTCGTAATGAATGCCTCTACAAATCTTGTTATGGTCAAAACCACGCCAGACTTACCGTTTTTGAGAAAAAATATGTGTATCGCACAATAACATACATATTTTTACATATTTTCAGCTAAAAGTATGGCATAATTTGGTTTATTTCCATTTTCTCGGAAACTACTAGGCCTAGAATTAAGATTTTTGGTTTAAAATGTTCGCAATGAATGCCTCTACAAATCTTGTTATGGTCAAAACCACGCCAGACTTACCGTTTTTGAGAAAAAATATGTGTATCGCACAATAACATACATATTTTTACATATTTTCAGCTAAAAGTATGGCATAATTTGGTTTATTTCCATTTTCTCGGAAACTACTAGGCCTAGAATTAAGATTTTTGGTTTAAAATGTTCGTAATGAATGCCTCTACAAATCTTGTTATGGTCAAAACCACGCCAGACTTACCGTTTTTGAGAAAAAATATGTGTATCGCACAATAACATACATATTTTTACATATTTTCAGCTAAAAGTATGGCATAATTTGGTTTATTTCCATTTTCTCGGAAACTACTAGGCCTAGAATTAAGATTTTTGGTTTAAAATGTTCGTAATGAATGCCTCTACAAATCTTGTTATGGTCAAAACCACGCCAGACTTACCGTTTTTGAGAAAAAATATGTGCATCGCACAATAACATACATATTTTTAGCTAAAAGTATGGCATAATTTGGTTTATTTCCATTTTCTCGGAAACTACTAGGCCTAGAATTAAGATTTTTGGTTTAAAATGTTCGTAATGAATGCCTCTACAAATCTTGTAATGGTCAAAACCACGCCAGACTTACCGTTTTTGAGAAAAAATATGTGTATCGCACAATAACATACATATTTTTACATATTTTCAGCTAAAAGTATGGCATAATTTGGTTTATTTCCATTTTCTCGGAAACTACTAGGCCTAGAATTAAGATTTTTGGTTTAAAATGTTCGTAATGAATGCCTCTACAAATCTTGTTATGGTCAAAACCACGCCAGACTTACCGTTTTTGAGAAAAAATATGTGTATCGCACAATAACATACATATTTTTACATATTTTCAGCTAAAAGTATGGCATAATTTGGTTTATTTCCATTTTCTCGGAAACTACTAGGCCTAGAATTAAGATTTTTGGTTTAAAATGTTCGTAATGAATGCCTCTACAAATCTTGTTATGGTCAAAACCACGCCAGACTTACCGTTTTTGAGAAAAAATATGTGCATCGCACAATAACATACATATTTTTAGCTAAAAGTATGGCATAATTTGGTTTATTTCCATTTTCTCGGAAACTACTAGGCCTAGAATTAAGATTTTTGGTTTAAAATGTTCGTAATGAATGCCTCTACAAATCTTGTTATGGTCAAAACCACGCCAGACTTACCGTTTTTGAGAAAAAATATGTGCATCGCACAATAACATACATATTTTTAGCTAAAAGTATGGCATAATTTGGTTTATTTCCATTTTCTCGGAAACTACTAGGCCTAGAGAATTTTGAGAAAAAATATGTGTATCGCACAATAACATACATATTTTTACATATTTTCAGCTAAAAGTATGGCATAATTTGGTTTATTTCCATTTTCTCGGAAACTACTAGGCCTAGAATTAAGATTTTTGGTTTAAAATGTTCGTAATGAATGCCTCTACAAATCTTGTTATGGTCAAAACCACGCCAGACTTACCGTTTTTGAGAAAAAATATGTGCATCGCACAATAACATACATATTTTTACATATTTTCAGCTAAAAGTATGGCATAATTTGGTTTATTTCCATTTTCTCGGAAACTACTAGGCCTAGAATTAAGATTTTTGGTTTAAAATGTTCGTAATGAATGCCTCTACAAATCTTGTTATGGTCAAAACCACGCCAGACTTACCGTTTTTGAGAAAAAATATGTGTATCGCACAATAACATACATATTTTTACATATTTTCAGCTAAAAGTATGGCATAATTTGGTTTATTTCCATTTTCTCGGAAACTACTAGGCCTAGAATTAAGATTTTTGGTTTAAAATGTTCGTAATGAATGCCTCTACAAATCTTGTTATGGTCAAAACCACGCCAGACTTACCGTTTTTGAGAAAAAATATGTGTATCGCACAATAACATACATATTTTTACATATTTTCAGCTAAAAGTATGGCATAATTTGGTTTATTTCCATTTTCTCGGAAACTACTAGGCCTAGAATTAAGATTTTTGGTTTAAAATGTTCGTAATGAATGCCTCTACAAATCTTGTTATGGTCAAAACCACGCCAGACTTACCGTTTTTGAGAAAAAATATGTGCATCGCACAATAACATACATATTTTTAGCTAAAAGTATGGCATAATTTGGTTTATTTTCATTTTCTCGGAAACTACTAGGCCTAGAATTAAGATTTTTGGTTTAAAATGTTCGTAATGAATGCCTCTACAAATCTTGTAATGGTCAAAACCACGCCAGACTTACCGTTTTTGAGAAAAAATATGTGTATCGCACAATAACATACATATTTTTACATATTTTCAGCTAAAAGTATGGCATAATTTGGTTTATTTCCATTTTCTCGGAAACTACTAGGCCTAGAATTAAGATTTTTGGTTTAAAATGTTCGTAATGAATGCCTCTACAAATCTTGTTATGGTCAAAACCACGCCAGACTTACCGTTTTTGAGAAAAAATATGTGTATCGCACAATAACATACATATTTTTACATATTTTCAGCTAAAAGTATGGCATAATTTGGTTTATTTCCATTTTCTCGGAAACTACTAGGCCTAGAATTAAGATTTTTGGTTTAAAATGTTCGTAATGAATGCCTCTACAAATCTTGTTATGGTCAAAACCACGCCAGACTTACCGTTTTTGAGAAAAAATATGTGCATCGCACAATAACATACATATTTTTAGCTAAAAGTATGGCATAATTTGGTTTATTTCCATTTTCTCGGAAACTACTAGGCCTAGAATTAAGATTTTTGGTTTAAAATGTTCGTAATGAATGCCTCTACAAATCTTGTTATGGTCAAAACCACGCCAGACTTACCGTTTTTGAGAAAAAATATGTGCATCGCACAATAACATACATATTTTTAGCTAAAAGTATGGCATAATTTGGTTTATTTCCATTTTCTCGGAAACTACTAGGCCTAGAATTAAGATTTTTGGTTTAAAATGTTCGTAATGAATGCCTCTACAAATCTTGTTATGGTCAAAACCACGCCAGACTTACCGTTTTTGAGAAAAAATATGTGCATCGCACAATAACATACATATTTTTAGCTAAAAGTATGGCATAATTTGGTTTATTTCCATTTTCTCGGAAACTACTAGGCCTAGAATTAAGATTTTTGGTTTAAAATGTTCGTAATGAATGCCTCTACAAATCTTGTTATGGTCAAAACCACGCCAGACTTACCGTTTTTGAGAAAAAATATGTGCATCGCACAATAACATACATATTTTTAGCTAAAAGTATGGCATAATTTGGTTTATTTCCATTTTCTCGGAAACTACTAGGCCTAGAATTAAGATTTTTGGTTTAAAATGTTCGTAATGAATGCCTCTACAAATCTTGTTATGGTCAAAACCACGCCAGACTTACCGTTTTTGAGAAAAAATATGTGTATCGCACAATAACATACATATTTTTACATATTTTCAGCTAAAAGTATGGCATAATTTGGTTTATTTCCATTTTCTCGGAAACTACTAGGCCTAGAATTAAGATTTTTGGTTTAAAATGTTCGTAATGAATGCCTCTACAAATCTTGTTATGGTCAAAACCACGCCAGACTTACCGTTTTTGAGAAAAAATATGTGTATCGCACAATAACATACATATTTTTACATATTTTCAGCTAAAAGTATGGCATAATTTGGTTTATTTCCATTTTCTCGGAAACTACTAGGCCTAGAATTAAGATTTTTGGTTTAAAATGTTCGTAATGAATGCCTCTACAAATCTTGTTACGGTCAAAACCACGCCAGACTTACCGTTTTTGAGAAAAAATATGTGTATCGCACAATAACATACATATTTTTACATATTTTCAGCTAAAAGTATGGCATAATTTGGTTTATTTCCATTTTCTCGGAAACTACTAGGCCTAGAATTAAGATTTTTGGTTTAAAATGTTCGTAATGAATGCCTCTACAAATCTTGTTATGGTCAAAACCACGCCAGACTTACCGTTTTTGAGAAAAAATATGTGCATCGCACAATAACATACATATTTTTAGCTAAAAGTATGGCATAATTTGGTTTATTTTCATTTTCTCGGAAACTACTAGGCCTAGAATTAAGATTTTTGGTTTAAAATGTTCGTAATGAATGCCTCTACAAATCGTGTTATGGTCAAAACCACGCCAGACTTACCGTTTTTGAGAAAAAATATGTGCATCGCACAATAACATTCATATTTTTAGCTAAAAGTATGGCATAATTTGGTTTATTTTCATTTTCTCGGAAACTACTAGGCCTAGAATTAAGATTTTTGGTTTAAAATGTTCGTAATGAATGCCTCTACAAATCTTGTTATGGTCAAAACCACGCCAGACTTACCGTTTTTGAGAAAAAATATGTGTATCGCACAATAACATACATATTTTTACATATTTTCAGCTAAAAGTATGGCATAATTTGGTTTATTTCCATTTTCTCGGAAACTACTAGGCCTAGAATTAAGATTTTTGGTTTAAAATGTTCGTAATGAATGCCTCTACAAATCTTGTTATGGTCAAAACCACGCCAGACTTACCGTTTTTGAGAAAAAATATGTGTATCGCACAATAACATACATATTTTTACATATTTTCAGCTAAAAGTATGGCATAATTTGGTTTATTTCCATTTTCTCGGAAACTACTAGGCCTAGAATTAAGATTTTTGGTTTAAAATGTTCGTAATGAATGCCTCTACAAATCTTGTTATGGTCAAAACCACGCCAGACTTGCCGTTTTTGAGAAAAAATATGTGTATCGCACAATAACATACATATTTTTACATATTTTCAGCTAAAAGTATGGCATAATTTGGTTTATTTCCATTTTCTCGGAAACTACTAGGCCTAGAATTAAGATTTTTGGTTTAAAATGTTCGTAATGAATGCCTCTACAAATCTTGTTATGGTCAAAACCACGCCAGACTTACCGTTTTTGAGAAAAAATATGTGCATCGCACAATAACATACATATTTTTAGCTAAAAGTATGGCATAATTTGGTTTATTTCCATTTTCTCGGAAACTACTAGGCCTAGAATTAAGATTTTTGGTTTAAAATGTTCGTAATGAATGCCTCTACAAATCTTGTTATGGTCAAAACCACGCCAGACTTACCGTTTTTGAGAAAAAATATGTGCATCGCACAATAACATACATATTTTTAGCTAAAAGTATGGCATAATTTGGTTTATTTCCATTTTCTCGGAAACTACTAGGCCTAGAATTAAGATTTTTGGTTTAAAATGTTCGTAATGAATGCCTCTACAAATCTTGTTATGGTCAAAACCACGCCAGACTTACCGTTTTTGAGAAAAAATATGTGCATCGCACAATAACATACATATTTTTAGCTAAAAGTATGGCATAATTTGGTTTATTTCCATTTTCTCGGAAACTACTAGGCCTAGAATTAAGATTTTTGGTTTAAAATGTTCGTAATGAATGCCTCTACAAATCTTGTTATGGTCAAAACCACGCCAGACTTACCGTTTTTGAGAAAAAATATGTGCATCGCACAATAACATACATATTTTTAGCTAAAAGTATGGCATAATTTGGTTTATTTCCATTTTCTCGGAAACTACTAGGCCTAGAATTAAGATTTTTGGTTTAAAATGTTCGTAATGAATGCCTCTACAAATCTTGTTATGGTCAAAACCACGCCAGACTTACCGTTTTTGAGAAAAAATATGTGTATCGCACAATAACATACATATTTTTACATATTTTCAGCTAAAAGTATGGCATAATTTGGTTTATTTCCATTTTCTCGGAAACTACTAGGCCTAGAATTAAGATTTTTGGTTTAAAATGTTCGTAATGAATGCCTCTACAAATCTTGTTATGGTCAAAACCACGCCAGACTTACCGTTTTTGAGAAAAAATATGTGTATCGCACAATAACATACATATTTTTACATATTTTCAGCTAAAAGTATGGCATAATTTGGTTTATTTCCATTTTCTCGGAAACTACTAGGCCTAGAATTAAGATTTTTGGTTTAAAATGTTCGTAATGAATGCCTCTACAAATCTTGTTATGGTCAAAACCACGCCAGACTTACCGTTTTTGAGAAAAAATATGTGTATCGCACAATAACATACATATTTTTACATATTTTCAGCTAAAAGTATGGCATAATTTGGTTTATTTCCATTTTCTCGGAAACTACTAGGCCTAGAATTAAGATTTTTGGTTTAAAATGTTCGTAATGAATGCCTCTACAAATCTTGTTATGGTCAAAACCACGCCAGACTTACCGTTTTTGAGAAAAAATATGTGTATCGCACAATAACATACATATTTTTACATATTTTCAGCTAAAAGTATGGCATAATTTGGTTTATTTCCATTTTCTCGGAAACTACTAGGCCTAGAATTAAGATTTTTGGTTTAAAATGTTCGTAATGAATGCCTCTACAAATCTTGTTATGGTCAAAACCACGCCAGACTTACCGTTTTTGAGAAAAAATATGTGCATCGCACAATAACATACATATTTTTAGCTAAAAGTATGGCATAATTTGGTTTATTTTCATTTTCTCGGAAACTACTAGGCCTAGAATTAAGATTTTTGGTTTAAAATGTTCGTAATGAATGCCTCTACAAATCTTGTTATGGTCAAAACCACGCCAGACTTACCGTTTTTGAGAAAAAATATGTGCATCGCACAATAACATACATATTTTTAGCTAAAAGTATGGCATAATTTGGTTTATTTTCATTTTCTCGGAAACTACTAGGCCTAGAATTAAGATTTTTGGTTTAAAATGTTCGTAATGAATGCCTCTACAAATCTTGTTATGGTCAAAACCACGCCAGACTTACCGTTTTTGAGAAAAAATATGTGTATCGCACAATAACATACATATTTTTACATATTTTCAGCTAAAAGTATGGCATAATTTGGTTTATTTCCATTTTCTCGGAAACTACTAGGCCTAGAATTAAGATTTTTGGTTTAAAATGTTCGTAATGAATGCCTCTACAAATCTTGTTATGGTCAAAACCACGCCAGACTTACCGTTTTTGAGAAAAAATATGTGCATCGCACAATAACATACATATTTTTAGCTAAAAGTATGGCATAATTTGGTTTATTTCCATTTTCTCGGAAACTACTAGGCCTAGAATTAAGATTTTTGGTTTAAAATGTTCGTAATGAATGCCTCTACAAATCTTGTTATGGTCAAAACCACGCCAGACTTACCGTTTTTGAGAAAAAATATGTGCATCGCACAATAACATACATATTTTTAGCTAAAAGTATGGCATAATTTGGTTTATTTTCATTTTCTCGGAAACTACTAGGCCTAGAATTAAGATTTTTGGTTTAAAATGTTCGTAATGAATGCCTCTACAAATCTTGTTATGGTCAAAACCACGCCAGACTTACCGTTTTTGAGAAAAAATATGTGTATCGCACAATAACATACATATTTTTACATATTTTCAGCTAAAAGTATGGCATAATTTGGTTTATTTCCATTTTCTCGGAAACTACTAGGCCTAGAATTAAGATTTTTGGTTTAAAATGTTCGTAATGAATGCCTCTACAAATCTTGTTATGGTCAAAACCACGCCAGACTTACCGTTTTTGAGAAAAAATATGTGTATCGCACAATAACATACATATTTTTACATATTTTCAGCTAAAAGTATGGCATAATTTGGTTTATTTCCATTTTCTCGGAAACTACTAGGCCTAGAATTAAGATTTTTGGTTTAAAATGTTCGTAATGAATGCCTCTACAAATCTTGTTATGGTCAAAACCACGCCAGACTTACCGTTTTTGAGAAAAAATATGTGTATCGCACAATAACATACATATTTTTACATATTTTCAGCTAAAAGTATGGCATAATTTGGTTTATTTCCATTTTCTCGGAAACTACTAGGCCTAGAATTAAGATTTTTGGTTTAAAATGTTCGTAATGAATGCCTCTACAAATCTTGTTATGGTCAAAACCACGCCAGACTTACCGTTTTTGAGAAAAAATAGGTGCATCGCACAATAACATACATATTTTTAGCTAAAAGTATGGCATAATTTGGTTTATTTCCATTTTCTCGGAAACTACTAGGCCTAGAATTAAGATTTTTGGTTTAAAATGTTCGTAATGAATGCCTCTACAAATCTTGTTATGGTCAAAACCACGCCAGACTTACCGTTTTTGAGAAAAAATATGTGCATCGCACAATAACATACATATTTTTAGCTAAAAGTATGGCATAATTTGGTTTATTTTCATTTTCTCGGAAACTACTAGGCCTAGAATTAAGATTTTTGGTTTAAAATGTTCGTAATGAATGCCTCTACAAATCTTGTTATGGTCAAAACCACGCCAGACTTACCGTTTTTGAGAAAAAATATGTGTATCGCACAATAACATACATATTTTTACATATTTTCAGCTAAAAGTATGGCATAATTTGGTTTATTTCCATTTTCTCGGAAACTACTAGGCCTAGAATTAAGATTTTTGGTTTAAAATGTTCGTAATGAATGCCTCTACAAATCTTGTTATGGTCAAAACCACGCCAGACTTACCGTTTTTGAGAAAAAATATGTGCATCGCACAATAACATACATATTTTTAGCTAAAAGTATGGCATAATTTGGTTTATTTCCATTTTCTCGGAAACTACTAGGCCTAGAATTAAGATTTTTGGTTTAAAATGTTCGTAATGAATGCCTCTACAAATCTTGTTATGGTCAAAACCACGCCAGACTTACCGTTTTTGAGAAAAAATATGTGTATCGCACAATAACATACATATTTTTACATATTTTCAGCTAAAAGTATGGCATAATTTGGTTTATTTCCATTTTCTCGGAAACTACTAGGCCTAGAATTAAGATTTTTGGTTTAAAATGTTCGTAATGAATGCCTCTACAAATCTTGTTATGGTCAAAACCACGCCAGACTTACCGTTTTTGAGAAAAAATATGTGTATCGCACAATAACATACATATTTTTACATATTTTCAGCTAAAAGTATGGCATAATTTGGTTTATTTCCATTTTCTCGGAAACTACTAGGCCTAGAATTAAGATTTTTGGTTTAAAATGTTCGTAATGAATGCCTCTACAAATCTTGTTATGGTCAAAACCACGCCAGACTTACCGTTTTTGAGAAAAAATATGTGCATCGCACAATAACATACATATTTTTAGCTAAAAGTATGGCATAATTTGGTTTATTTCCATTTTCTCGGAAACTACTAGGCCTAGAATTAAGATTTTTGGTTTAAAATGTTCGTAATGAATGCCTCTACAAATCTTGTTATGGTCAAAACCACGCCAGACTTACCGTTTTTGAGAAAAAATATGTGTATCGCACAATAACATACATATTTTTACATATTTTCAGCTAAAAGTATGGCATAATTTGGTTTATTTCCATTTTCTCGGAAACTACTAGGCCTAGAATTAAGATTTTTGGTTTAAAATGTTCGTAATGAATGCCTCTACAAATCTTGTTATGGTCAAAACCACGCCAGACTTACCGTTTTTGAGAAAAAATATGTGTATCGCACAATAACATACATATTTTTACATATTTTCAGCTAAAAGTATGGCATAATTTGGTTTATTTCCATTTTCTCGGAAACTACTAGGCCTAGAATTAAGATTTTTGGTTTAAAATGTTCGTAATGAATGCCTCTACAAATCTTGTTATGGTCAAAACCACGCCAGACTTACCGTTTTTGAGAAAAAATATGTGCATCGCACAATAACATACATATTTTTAGCTAAAAGTATGGCATAATTTGGTTTATTTTCATTTTCTCGGAAACTACTAGGCCTAGAATTAAGATTTTTGGTTTAAAATGTTCGTAATGAATGCCTCTACAAATCTTGTTATGGTCAAAACCACGCCAGACTTACCGTTTTTGAGAAAAAATATGTGCATCGCACAATAACATACATATTTTTAGCTAAAAGTATGGCATAATTTGGTTTATTTTCATTTTCTCGGAAACTACTAGGCCTAGAATTAAGATTTTTGGTTTAAAATGTTCGTAATGAATGCCTCTACAAATCTTGTTATGGTCAAAACCACGCCAGACTTACCGTTTTTGAGAAAAAATATGTGTATCGCACAATAACATACATATTTTTACATATTTTCAGCTAAAAGTATGGCATAATTTGGTTTATTTCCATTTTCTCGGAAACTACTAGGCCTAGAATTAAGATTTTTGGTTTAAAATGTTCGTAATGAATGCCTCTACAAATCTTGTTATGGTCAAAACCACGCCAGACTTACCGTTTTTGAGAAAAAATATGTGTATCGCACAATAACATACATATTTTTACATATTTTCAGCTAAAAGTATGGCATAATTTGGTTTATTTCCATTTTCTCGGAAACTACTAGGCCTAGAATTAAGATTTTTGGTTTAAAATGTTCGTAATGAATGCCTCTACAAATCTTGTTATGGTCAAAACCACGCCAGACTTACCGTTTTTGAGAAAAAATATGTGCATCGCACAATAACATACATATTTTTAGCTAAAAGTATGGCATAATTTGGTTTATTTCCATTTTCTCGGAAACTACTAGGCCTAGAATTAAGATTTTTGGTTTAAAATGTTCGTAATGAATGCCTCTACAAATCTTGTTATGGTCAAAACCACGCCAGACTTACCGTTTTTGAGAAAAAATATGTGTATCGCACAATAACATACATATTTTTACATATTTTCAGCTAAAAGTATGGCATAATTTGGTTTATTTCCATTTTCTCGGAAACTACTAGGCCTAGAATTAAGATTTTTGGTTTAAAATGTTCGTAATGAATGCCTCTACAAATCTTGTTATGGTCAAAACCACGCCAGACTTACCGTTTTTGAGAAAAAATATGTGTATCGCACAATAACATACATATTTTTACATATTTTCAGCTAAAAGTATGGCATAATTTGGTTTATTTCCATTTTCTCGGAAACTACTAGGCCTAGAATTAAGATTTTTGGTTTAAAATGTTCGTAATGAATGCCTCTACAAATCTTGTTATGGTCAAAACCACGCCAGACTTACCGTTTTTGAGAAAAAATATGTGTATCGCACAATAACATACATATTTTTACATATTTTCAGCTAAAAGTATGGCATAATTTGGTTTATTTCCATTTTCTCGGAAACTACTAGGCCTAGAATTAAGATTTTTGGTTTAAAATGTTCGTAATGAATGCCTCTACAAATCTTGTTATGGTCAAAACCACGCCAGACTTACCGTTTTTGAGAAAAAATATGTGTATCGCACAATAACATACATATTTTTACATATTTTCAGCTAAAAGTATGGCATAATTTGGTTTATTTCCATTTTCTCGGAAACTACTAGGCCTAGAATTAAGATTTTTGGTTTAAAATGTTCGTAATGAATGCCTCTACAAATCTTGTTATGGTCAAAACCACGCCAGACTTACCGTTTTTGAGAAAAAATATGTGCATCGCACAATAACATACATATTTTTAGCTAAAAGTATGGCATAATTTGGTTTATTTCCATTTTCTCGGAAACTACTAGGCCTAGAATTAAGATTTTTGGTTTAAAATGTTCGTAATGAATGCCTCTACAAATCTTGTTATGGTCAAAACCACGCCAGACTTACCGTTTTTGAGAAAAAATATGTGCATCGCACAATAACATACATATTTTTAGCTAAAAGTATGGCATAATTTGGTTTATTTCCATTTTCTCGGAAACTACTAGGCCTAGAATTAAGATTTTTGGTTTAAAATGTTCGTAATGAATGCCTCTACAAATCTTGTTATGGTCAAAACCACGCCAGACTTACCGTTTTTGAGAAAAAATATGTGCATCGCACAATAACATACATATTTTTAGCTAAAAGTATGGCATAATTTGGTTTATTTCCATTTTCTCGGAAACTACTAGGCCTAGAATTAAGATTTTTGGTTTAAAATGTTCGTAATGAATGCCTCTACAAATCTTGTTATGGTCAAAACCACGCCAGACTTACCGTTTTTGAGAAAAAATATGTATTTTCATTTTCTCGGAAACTACTAGGCCTAGAATTAAGATTTTTGGTTTAAAATGTTCGTAATGAATGCCTCTACAAATCTTGTTATGGTCAAAACCACGCCAGACTTACCGTTTTTGAGAAAAAATATGTGCATCGCACAATAACATACATATTTTTAGCTAAAAGTATGGCATAATTTGGTTTATTTTCATTTTCTCGGAAACTACTAGGCCTAGAATTAAGATTTTTGGTTTAAAATGTTCGTAATGAATGCCTCTACAAATCTTGTTATGGTCAAAACCACGCCAGACTTACCGTTTTTGAGAAAAAATATGTGCATCGCACAATAACATACATATTTTTAGCTAAAAGTATGGCATAATTTGGTTTATTTTCATTTTCTCGGAAACTACTAGGCCTAGAATTAAGATTTTTGGTTTAAAATGTTCGTAATGAATGCCTCTACAAATCTTGTTATGGTCAAAACCACGCCAGACTTACCGTTTTTGAGAAAAAATATGTGTATCGCACAATAACATACATATTTTTACATATTTTCAGCTAAAAGTATGGCATAATTTGGTTTATTTCCATTTTCTCGGAAACTACTAGGCCTAGAATTAAGATTTTTGGTTTAAAATGTTCGTAATGAATGCCTCTACAAATCTTGTTATGGTCAAAACCACGCCAGACTTACCGTTTTTGAGAAAAAATATGTGTATCGCACAATAACATACATATTTTTACATATTTTCAGCTAAAAGTATGGCATAATTTGGTTTATTTCCATTTTCTCGGAAACTACTAGGCCTAGAATTAAGATTTTTGGTTTAAAATGTTCGTAATGAATGCCTCTACAAATCTTGTTATGGTCAAAACCACGCCAGACTTACCGTTTTTGAGAAAAAATATGTGTATCGCACAATAACATACATATTTTTACATATTTTCAGCTAAAAGTATGGCATAATTTGGTTTATTTCCATTTTCTCGGAAACTACTAGGCCTAGAATTAAGATTTTTAGTTTAAAATGTTCGTAATGAATGCCTCTACAAATCTTGTTATGGTCAAAACCACGCCAGACTTACCGTTTTTGAGAAAAAATATGTGCATCGCACAATAACATACATATTTTTAGCTAAAAGTATGGCATAATTTGGTTTATTTCCATTTTCTCGGAAACTACTAGGCCTAGAATTAAGATTTTTGGTTTAAAATGTTCGTAATGAATGCCTCTACAAATCTTGTTATGGTCAAAACCACGCCAGACTTACCGTTTTTGAGAAAAAATATGTGCATCGCACAATAACATACATATTTTTAGCTAAAAGAATGGCATAATTTGGTTTATTTT
Organism: Myathropa florea; assembly: GCA_930367185.1. Taxonomy (NCBI): domain Eukaryota; kingdom Metazoa; phylum Arthropoda; class Insecta; order Diptera; family Syrphidae; genus Myathropa; species Myathropa florea. Next base: position 37,308,520 of record OV884003.1, read on the forward strand.
CATTTTCTCGGAAACTACTAGGCCTAGAATTAAGATTTTTGGTTTAAAATGTTCGTAATGAATGCCTCTACAAATCTTGTTATGGTCAAAACCACGCCAGACTTACCGTTTTTGAGAAAAAATATGTGTATCGCACAATAACATACATATTTTTACATATTTTCAGCTAAAAGTATGGCATAATTTGGTTTATTTCCATTTTCTCGGAAACTACTAGGCCTAGAATTAAGATTTTTGGTTTAAAATGTTCGTAATGAATGCCTCTACAAATCTTGTTATGGTCAAAACCACGCCAGACTTACCGTTTTTGAGAAAAAATATGTGCATCGCACAATAACATACATATTTTTAGCTAAAAGTATGGCATAATTTGGTTTATTTCCATTTTCTCGGAAACTACTAGGCCTAGAATTAAGATTTTTAGTTTAAAATGTTCGTAATGAATGCCTCTACAAATCTTGTTATGGTCAAAACCACGCCAGACTTACCCTTTTTGAGAAAAAATATGTGCATCGCACAATAACATACATATTTTTAGCTAAAAGTATGGCATAATTTGGTTTATTTCCATTTTCTCGGAAACTACTAGGCCTAGAATTAAGATTTTTGGTTTAAAATGTTCGTAATGAATGCCTCTACAAATCTTGTTATGGTCAAAACCACGCCAGACTTACCGTTTTTGAGAAAAAATATGTGTATCGCACAATAACATACATATTTTTACATATTTTCAGCTAAAAGTATGGCATAATTTGGTTTAATTCCATTTTCTCGGAAACTACTAGGCCTAGAATTAAGATTTTTGGTTTAAAATGTTCGTAATGAATGCCTCTACAAATCTTGTTATGGTCAAAACCACGCCAGACTTACCGTTTTTGAGAAAAAATATGTGTATCGCACAATAACATACATATTTTTACATATTTTCAGCTAAAAGTATGGCATAATTTGGTTTATTTCCATTTTCTCGGAAACTACTAGGCCTAGAATTAAGATTTTTGGTTTAAAATGTTCGTAATGAATGCCTCTACAAATCTTGTTATGGTCAAAACCACGCCAGACTTACCGTTTTTGAGAAAAAATATGTGTATCGCACAATAACATACATATTTTTACATATTTTCAGCTTACAGTATGGCATAATTTGGTTTATTTCCATTTTCTCGGAAACTACTAGGCCTAGAATTAAGATTTTTGGTTTAAAATGTTCGTAATGAATGCCTCTACAAATCTTGTTATGGTCAAAACCACGCCAGACTTACCGTTTTTGAGAAAAAATATGTGTATCGCACAATAACATACATATTTTTACATATTTTCAGCTAAAAGTATGGCATAATTTGGTTTATTTCCATTTTCTCGGAAACTACTAGGCCTAGAATTAAGATTTTTGGTTTAAAATGTTCGTAATGAATGCCTCTACAAATCTTGTTATGGTCAAAACCACGCCAGACTTACCGTTTTTGAGAAAAAATATGTGTATCGCACAATAACATACATATTTTTACATATTTAGCTAAAAGTATGGCATAATTTGGTTTATTTCCATTTTCTCGGAAACTACTAGGCCTAGAATTAAGATTTTTGGTTTAAAATGTTCGTAATGAATGCCTCTACAAATCTTGTTATGGTCAAAACCACGCCAGACTTACCGTTTTTGAGAAAAAATATGTGTATCGCACAATAACATACATATTTTTACATATTTTCAGCTAAAAGTATGGCATAATTTGGTTTATTTCCATTTTCTCGGAAACTACTAGGCCTAGAATTAAGATTTTTGGTTTAAAATGTTCGTAATGAATGCCTCTACAAATCTTGTTATGGTCAAAAACCACGCCAGACTTACCGTTTTTGAGAAAAAATATGTGCATCGCACAATAACATACATATTTTTAGCTAAAAGTATGGCATAATTTGGTTTATTTTCATTTTCTCGGAAACTACTAGGCCTAGAATTAAGATTTTTGGTTTAAAATGTTCGTAATGAATGCCTCTACAAATCTTGTTATGGTCAAAACCACGCCAGACTTACCGTTTTTGAGAAAAAATATGTGTATCGCACAATAACATACATATTTTTACATATTTTCAGCTAAAAGTATGGCATAATTTGGTTTATTTCCATTTTCTCGGAAACTACTAGGCCTAGAATTAAGATTTTTGGTTTAAAATGTCGTAATGAATGCCTCTACAAATCTTGTTATGGTCAAAACCACGCCAGACTTACCGTTTTTGAGAAAAAATATGTGCATCGCACAATAACATACATATTTTTACATATTTTCAGCTAAAAGTATGGCATAATTTGTTTATTTCCATTTTCTCCGGAAACTACTAGGCCTAGAATTAAGATTTTTGGTTTAAAATGTTCGTAATGAATGCCTCTACAAATCTTGTTATGGTCAAAACCACGCCAGACTTACCGTTTTTGAGAAAAAATATGTGTATCGCACAATAACATACATATTTTTACATATTTTCAGCTAAAAGTATGGCATAATTTGGTTTATTTCCATTTTCTCGGAAACTACTAGGCCTAGAATTAAGATTTTTGGTTTAAAATGTTCGTAATGAATGCCTCTACAAATCTTGTTATGGTCAAAACCACGCCAGACTTACCGTTTTTGAGAAAAAATATGTGCATCGCACAATAACATACATATTTTTAGCTAAAAAGTATGGCATAATTTGGTTTATTTTCATTTTCTCGGAAACTACTAGGCCTAGAATTAAGATTTTTGGTTTAAAATGTTCGTAATGAATGCCTCTACAAATCTTGTTATGGTCAAAACCACGCCAGACTTACCGTTTTTGAGAAAAAATATGTGCATCGCACAATAACATACATATTTTTAGCTAAAAGTATGGCATAATTTGGTTTATTTTCATTTTCTCGGAAACTACTAGGCCTAGAATTAAGATTTTTGGTTTAAAATGTTCGTATGAATGCCTCTACAAATCTTGTTATGGTCAAAACCACGCCAGACTTACCGTTTTTGAGAAAAAATATGTGTATCGCACAATAACATACATATTTTTACATATTTTCAGCTAAAAGTATGGCATAATTTGGTTTATTTCCATTTTCTCGGAAACTACTAGGCCTAGAATTAAGATTTTTGGTTTAAAATGTTCGTAATGAATGCCTCTACAAATCTTGTTATGGTCAAAACCACGCCAGACTTACCGTTTTTGAGAAAAAAATATGTGTATCGCACAATAACATACATATTTTTACATATTTTCAGCTAAAAGTATGGCATAATTTGGTTTATTTCCATTTTCTCGGAAACTACTAGGCCTAGAATTAAGATTTTTGGTTTAAAATGTTCGTAATGAATGCCTCTACAAATCTTGTTATGGTCAAAACCACGCCAGACTTACCGTTTTTGAGAAAAAATATGTGCATCGCACAATAACATACATATTTTTAGCTAAAAGTATGGCATAATTTGGTTTATTTCCATTTTCTCGGAAACTACTAGGCCTAGAATTAAGATTTTTGGTTTAAAATGTTCGTAATGAATGCCTCTACAAATCTTGTTATGGTCAAAACCACGCCAGACTTACCGTTTTTGAGAAAAAATATGTGTATCGCACAATAACATACATATTTTTACATATTTTCAGCTAAAAGTATGGCATAATTTGGTTTATTTCCATTTTCTCGGAAACTACTAGGCCTAGAATTAAGATTTTTGGTTTAAAATGTTCGTAATGAATGCCTCTACAAATCTTGTTATGGTCAAAAACCACGCCAGACTTACCGTTTTTGAGAAAAAATATGTGTATCGCACAATAACATACATATTTTTACATATTTTCAGCTAAAAGTATGGCATAATTTGGTTTATTTCCATTTTCTCGGAAACTACTAGGCCTAGAATTAAGATTTTTGGTTTAAAATGTTCGTAATGAATGCCTCTACAAATCTTGTTATGGTCAAAACCACGCCAGACTTACCGTTTTTGAGAAAAAATATGTGTATCGCACAATAACATACATATTTTTACATATTTTCAGCTAAAAGTATGGCATAATTTGGTTTATTTCCATTTTCTCGGAAACTACTAGGCCTAGAATTAAGATTTTTGGTTTAAAATGTTCGTAATGAATGCCTCTACAAATCTTGTTATGGTCAAAACCACGCCAGACTTACCGTTTTTGAGAAAAAATATGTGTATCGCACAATAACATACATATTTTTACATATTTTCAGCTAAAAGTATGGCATAATTTGGTTTATTTCCATTTTCTCGGAAACTACTAGGCCTAGAATTAAGATTTTTGGTTTAAAATGTTCGTAATGAATGCCTCTACAAATCTTGTTATGGTCAAAACCACGCCAGACTTACCGTTTTTGAGAAAAAATATGTGCATCGCACAATAACATACATATTTTTAGCTAAAAGTATGCATAATTTGGTTTATTTTCATTTTCCTCGGAAACTACTAGGCCTAGAATTAAGATTTTTGGTTTAAAATGTTCGTAATGAATGCCTCTACAAATCTTGTTATGGTCAAAACCACGCCAGACTTACCGTTTTTGAGAAAAAATATGTGTATCGCACAATAACATACATATTTTTACATATTTTCAGCTAAAAGTATGGCATAATTTGGTTTATTTCCATTTTCTCGGAAACTACTAGGCCTAGAATTAAGATTTTTGGTTTAAAATGTTCGTAATGAATGCCTCTACAAATCTTGTTATGGTCAAAACCACGCCAGACTTACCGTTTTTGAGAAAAAATATGTGTATCGCACAATAACATACATATTTTTACATATTTTCAGCTAAAAGTATGGCATAATTTGGTTTATTTCCATTTTCTCGGAAACTACTAGGCCTAGAATTAAGATTTTTGGTTTAAAATGTTCGTAATGAATGCCTCTACAAATCTTGTTATGGTCAAAACCACGCCAGACTTACCGTTTTTGAGAAAAAATATGTGCATCGCACAATAACATACATATTTTTAGCTAAAAGTATGGCATAATTTGGTTTATTTCCATTTTCTCGGAAACTACTAGGCCTAGAATTAAGATTTTTGGTTTAAAATGTTCGTAATGAATGCCTCTACAAATCTTGTTATGGTCAAAACCACGCCAGACTTACCGTTTTTGAGAAAAAATATGTGCATCGCACAATAACATACATATTTTTAGCTAAAAGTATGGCATAATTTGGTTTATTTCCATTTTCTCGGAAACTACTAGGCCTAGAATTAAGATTTTTGGTTTTAAATGTTCGTAATGAATGCCTCTACAAATCTTGTTATGGTCAAAACCACGCCAGACTTACCGTTTTTGAGAAAAAATATGTGCATCGCACAATAACATACATATTTTTAGCTAAAAGTATGGCATAATTTGGTTTATTTTCATTTTCTCGGAAACTACTAGGCCTAGAATTAAGATTTTTGGTTTAAAATGTTCGTAATGAATGCCTCTACAAATCTTGTTGTGGTCAAAACCACGCCAGACTTATCGTTTTTGAGAAAAAAATATGTGTATCGCACAATAACATACATATTTTTACATATTTTCAGCTAAAAGTATGGCATAATTTGGTTTATTTTCATTTTCTCGGAAACTACTAGGCCTAGAATTAAGATTTTTGGTTTAAAATGTTCGTAATGAATGCCTCTACAAATCTTGTTATGGTCAAAACCACGCCAGACTTACCGTTTTTGAGAAAAAATATGTGCATCGCACAATAACATACATATTTTTAGCTAAAAGTATGGCATAATTTGGTTTATTTTCATTTTCTCGGAAACTACTAGGCCTAGAATTAAGATTTTTGGTTTAAAATGTTCGTAATGAATGCCTCTACAAATCTTGTTATGGTCAAAACCACGCCAGACTTACCGTTTTTGAGAAAAAATATGTGCATCGCACAATAACATACATATTTTTAGCTAAAAGTATGGCATAATTTGGTTTATTTCCATTTTCTCGGAAACTACTAGGCCTAGAATTAAGATTTTTGGTTTAAAATGTTCGTAATGAATGCCTCTACAAATCTTGTTATGGTCAAAACCACGCCAGACTTACCGTTTTTGAGAAAAAATATGTGCATCGCACAATAACATACATATTTTTAGCTAAAAGTATGGCATAATTTGGTTTATTTTCATTTTCTCGGAAACTACTAGGCCTAGAATTAAGATTTTTGGTTTAAAATGTTCGTAATGAATGCCTCTACAAATCTTGTTATGGTCAAAACCACGCCAGACTTACCGTTTTTGAGAAAAAATATGTGCATCGCACAATAACATACATATTTTTAGCTAAAAGTATGGCATAATTTGGTTTATTTTCATTTTCTCGGAAACTACTAGGCCTAGAATTAAGATTTTTGGTTTAAAATGTTCGTAATGAATGCCTCTACAAATCTTGTTATGGTCAAAACCACGCCAGACTTACCGTTTTTGAGAAAAAATATGTGCATCGCACAATAACATACATATTTTTAGCTAAAAGTATGGCATAATTTGGTTTATTTCCATTTTCTCGGAAACTACTAGGCCTAGAATTAAGATTTTTGGTTTAAAATGTTCGTAATGAATGCCTCTACAAATCTTGTTATGGTCAAAACCACGCCAGACTTACCGTTTTTGAGAAAAAATATGTGCATCGCACAATAACATACATATTTTTAGCTAAAAGTATGGCATAATTTGGTTTATTTCCATTTTCTCGGAAACTACTAGGCCTAGAATTAAGATTTTTGGTTTAAAATGTTCGTAATGAATGCCTCTACAAATCTTGTTATGGTCAAAACCACGCCAGACTTACCGTTTTTGAGAAAAAATATGTGCATCGCACAATAACATACATATTTTTAGCTAAAAGTATGGCATAATTTGGTTTATTTTCATTTTCTCGGAAACTACTAGGCCTAGAATTAAGATTTTTGGTTTAAAATGTTCGTAATGAATGCCTCTACAAATCTTGTTATGGTCAAAACCACGCCAGACTTACCGTTTTTGAGAAAAAATATGTGTATCGCACAATAACATACATATTTTTACATATTTTCAGCTAAAAGTATGGCATAATTTGGTTTATTTCCATTTTCTCGGAAACTACTAGGCCTAGAATTAAGATTTTTGGTTTTAAATGTTCGTAATGAATGCCTCTACAAATCTTGTTATGGTCAAAACCACGCCAGACTTACCGTTTTTGAGAAAAAATATGTGCATCGCACAATAACATACATATTTTTAGCTAAAAGTATGGCATAATTTGGTTTATTTCCATTTTCTCGGAAACTACTAGGCCTAGAATTAAGATTTTTGGTTTTAAATGTTCGTAATGAATGCCTCTACAAATCTTGTTATGGTCAAAACCACGCCAGACTTACCGTTTTTGAGAAAAAATATGTGCATCGCACAATAACATACATATTTTTAGCTAAAAGTATGGCATAATTTGGTTTATTTCCATTTTCTCGGAAACTACTAGGCCTAGAATTAAGATTTTTGGTTTAAAATGTTCGTAATGAATGCCTCTACAAATCTTGTTATGGTCAAAACCACGCCAGACTTACCGTTTTTGAGAAAAAATATGTGCATCGCACAATAACATACATATTTTTAGATAAAAGTATGGCATAATTTGGTTTATTTCCATTTTCTCGGAAACTACTAGGCCTAGAATTAAGATTTTTGGTTTAAAATGTTCGTAATGAATGCCTCTACAAATCTTGTTATGGTCAAAACCACGCCAGACTTACCGTTTTTGAGAAAAAATATGTGCATCGCACAATAACACATATTTTTAGCTAAAAGTATGGCATAATTTGGTTTATTTTCATTTTCTCGGAAACTACTAGGCCTAGAATTAAGATTTTTGGTTTAAAATGTTCGTAATGAATGCCTCTACAAATCTTGTTATGGTCAAAACCACGCCAGACTTACCGTTTTTGAGAAAAAATATGTGCATCGCACAATAACATACATATTTTTAGCTAAAAGTATGGCATAATTTGGTTTATTTTCATTTTCTCGGAAACTACTAGGCCTAGAATTAAGATTTTTGGTTTAAAATGTTCGTAATGAATGCCTCTACAAATCTTGTTATGGTCAAAACCACGCCAGACTTACCGTTTTTGAGAAAAAAATATGTGCATCGCACAATAACATACATATTTTTAGCTAAAAGTATGGCATAATTTGGTTTATTTTCATTTTCTCGGAAACTACTAGGCCTAGAATTAAGATTTTTGGTTTAAAATGTTCGTAATGAATGCCTCTACAAATCTTGTTATGGTCAAAACCACGCCAGACTTACCGTTTTTGAGAAAAAATATGTGCATCGCACAATAACATACATATTTTCAGCTAAAAGTATGGCATAATTTGGTTTATTTCCATTTTCTCGGAAACTACTAGGCCTAGAATTAAGATTTTTGGTTTAAAATGTTCGTAATGAATGCCTCTACAAATCTTGTTATGGTCAAAACCACGCCAGACTTACCGTTTTTGAGAAAAAATATGTGCATCGCACAATAACATACATATTTTTACATATTTTCAGCTAAAAGTATGGCATAATTTGGTTTATTTCCATTTTCTCGGAAACTACTAGGCCTAGAATTAAGATTTTTGGTTTAAAATGTTCGTAATGAATGCCTCTACAAATCTTGTTATGGTCAAAACCACGCCAGACTTACCGTTTTTGAGAAAAAATATGTGCATCGCACAATAACATACATATTTTTAGCTAAAAGTATGGCATAATTTGGTTTATTTCCATTTTCTCGGAAACTACTAGGCCTAGAATTAAGATTTTTGGTTTAAAATGTTCGTAATGAATGCCTCTACAAATCTTGTTATGGTCAAAACCACGCCAGACTTACCGTTTTTGAGAAAAAATATGTGTATCGCACAATAACATACATATTTTTACATATTTTCAGCTAAAAGTATGGCATAATTTGGTTTATTTTCATTTTCTCGGAAACTACTAGGCCTAGAATTAAGATTTTTGGTTTAAAATGTTCGTAATGAATGCCTCTACAAATCTTGTTATGGTCAAAACCACGCCAGACTTACCGTTTTTGAGAAAAAATATGTGCATCGCACAATAACATACATATTTTCAGCTAAAAGTATGGCATAATTTGGTTTATTTCCATTTTCTCGGAAACTACTAGGCCTAGAATTAAGATTTTTGGTTTAAAATGTTCGTAATGAATGCCTCTACAAATCTTGTTATGGTCAAAACCACGCCAGACTTACCGTTTTTGAGAAAAAATATGTGCATCGCACAATAACATACATATTTTTACATATTTTCAGCTAAAAGTATGGCATAATTTGGTTTATTTCCATTTTCTCGGAAACTACTAGGCCTAGAATTAAGATTTTTGGTTTAAAATGTTCGTAATGAATGCCTCTACAAATCTTGTTATGGTCAAAACCACGCCAGACTTACCGTTTTTGAGAAAAAATATGTGCATCGCACAATAACATACATATTTTTAGCTAAAAGTATGGCATAATTTGGTTTATTTCCATTTTCTCGGAAACTACTAGGCCTAGAATAAAGATTTTTGGTTTAAAATGTTCGTAATGAATGCCTCTACAAATCTTGTTATGGTCAAAACCACGCCAGACTTACCGTTTTTGAGAAAAAATATGTGTATCGCACAATAACATACATATTTTTACATATTTTCAGCTAAAAGTATGGCATAATTTGGTTTATTTCCATTTTCTCGGAAACTACTAGGCCTAGAATTAAGATTTTTGGTTTAAAATGTTCGTAATGAATGCCTCTACAAATCTTGTTATGGTCAAAACCACGCCAGACTTACCGTTTTTGAGAAAAAATATGTGCATCGCACAATAACATACATATTTTTAGCTAAAAGTATGGCATAATTTGGTTTATTTTCATTTTCTCGGAAACTACTAGGCCTAGAATTAAGATTTTTGGTTTAAAATGTTCGTAATGAATGCCTCTACAAATCTTGTTATGGTCAAAACCACGCCAGACTTACCGTTTTTGAGAAAAAATATGTGCATCGCACAATAACATACATATTTTCAGCTAAAAGTATGGCATAATTTGGTTTATTTCCATTTTCTCGGAAACTACTAGGCCTAGAATTAAGATTTTTGGTTTAAAATGTTCGTAATGAATGCCTCTACAAATCTTGTTATGGTCAAAACCACGCCAGACTTACCGTTTTTGAGAAAAAATATGTGCATCGCACAATAACATACATATTTTTAGCTAAAAGTATGGCATAATTTGGTTTATTTTCATTTTCTCGGAAACTACTAGGCCTAGAATTAAGATTTTTGGTTTAAAATGTTCGTAATGAATGCCTCTACAAATCTTGTTATGGTCAAAACCACGCCAGACTTACCGTTTTTGAGAAAAAATATGTGCATCGCACAATAACATACATATTTTCAGCTAAAAGTATGGCATAATTTGGTTTATTTCCATTTTCTCGGAAACTACTAGGCCTAGAATTAAGATTTTTGGTTTAAAATGTTCGTAATGAATGCCTCTACAAATCTTGTTATGGTCAAAACCACGCCAGACTTACCGTTTTTGAGAAAAAATATGTGCATCGCACAATAACATACATATTTTTACATATTTTCAGCTAAAAGTATGGCATAATTTGGTTTATTTCCATTTTCTCGGAAACTACTAGGCCTAGAATTAAGATTTTTGGTTTAAAATGTTCGTAATGAATGCCTCTACAAATCTTGTTATGGTCAAAACCACGCCAGACTTACCGTTTTTGAGAAAAAATATGTGCATCGCACAATAACATACATATTTTTAGCTAAAAGTATGGCATAATTTGGTTTATTTCCATTTTCTCGGAAACTACTAGGCCTAGAATTAAGATTTTTGGTTTAAAATGTTCGTAATGAATGCCTCTACAAATCTTGTTATGGTCAAAACCACGCCAGACTTACCGTTTTTGAGAAAAAATATGTGTATCGCACAATAACATACATATTTTTACATATTTTCAGCTAAAAGTATGGCATAATTTGGTTTATTTCCATTTTCTCGGAAACTACTAGGCCTAGAATTAAGATTTTTGGTTTAAAATGTTCGTAATGAATGCCTCTACAAATCTTGTTATGGTCAAAACCACGCCAGACTTACCGTTTTTGAGAAAAAATATGTGCATCGCACAATAACATACATATTTTTAGCTAAAAGTATGGCATAATTTGGTTTATTTTCATTTTCTCGGAAACTACTAGGCCTAGAATTAAGATTTTTGGTTTAAAATGTTCGTAATGAATGCCTCTACAAATCTTGTTATGGTCAAAACCACGCCAGACTTACCGTTTTTGAGAAAAAATATGTGCATCGCACAATAACATACATATTTTTAGCTAAAAGTATGGCATAATTTGGTTTATTTTCATTTTCTCGGAAACTACTAGGCCTAGAATTAAGATTTTTGGTTTAAAATGTTCGTAATGAATGCCTCTACAAATCTTGTTATGGTCAAAACCACGCCAGACTTACCGTTTTTGAGAAAAAATATGTGTATCGCACAATAACATACATATTTTTACATATTTTCAGCTAAAAGTATGGCATAATTTGGTTTATTTCCATTTTCTCGGAAACTACTAGGCCTAGAATTAAGATTTTTGGTTTAAAATGTTCGTAATGAATGCCTCTACAAATCTTGTTATGGTCAAAACCACGCCAGACTTACCGTTTTTGAGAAAAAATATGTGTATCGCACAATAACATACATATTTTTACATATTTTCAGCTAAAAGTATGGCATAATTTGGTTTATTTCCATTTTCTCGGAAACTACTAGGCCTAGAATTAAGATTTTTGGTTTAAAATGTTCGTAATGAATGCCTCTACAAATCTTGTTATGGTCAAAACCACGCCAGACTTACCGTTTTTGAGAAAAAATATGTGTATCGCACAATAACATACATATTTTTACATATTTTCAGCTAAAAGTATGGCATAATTTGGTTTATTTCCATTTTCTCGGAAACTACTAGGCCTAGAATTAAGATTTTTGGTTTAAAATGTTCGTAATGAATGCCTCTACAAATCTTGTTATGGTCAAAACCACGCCAGACTTACCGTTTTTGAGAAAAAATATGTGTATCGCACAATAACATACATATTTTTACATATTTTCAGCTAAAAGTATGGCATAATTTGGTTTATTTCCATTTTCTCGGAAACTACTAGGCCTAGAATTAAGATTTTTGGTTTAAAATGTTCGTAATGAATGCCTCTACAAATCTTGTTATGGTCAAAACCACGCCAGACTTACCGTTTTTGAGAAAAAATATGTGCATCGCACAATAACATACATATTTTTAGCTAAAAGTATGGCATAATTTGGTTTATTTTCATTTTCTCGGAAACTACTAGGCCTAGAATTAAGATTTTTGGTTTAAAATGTTCGTAATGAATGCCTCTACAAATCTTGTTATGGTCAAAACCACGCCAGACTTACCGTTTTTGAGAAAAAATATGTGCATCGCACAATAACATACATATTTTTAGCTAAAAGTATGGCATAATTTGGTTTATTTTCATTTTCTCGGAAACTACTAGGCCTAGAATTAAGATTTTTGGTTTAAAATGTTCGTAATGAATGCCTCTACAAATCTTGTTATGGTCAAAACCACGCCAGACTTACCGTTTTTGAGAAAAAATATGTGTATCGCACAATAACATACATATTTTTACATATTTTCAGCTAAAAGTATGGCATAATTTGGTTTATTTCCATTTTCTCGGAAACTACTAGGCCTAGAATTAAGATTTTTGGTTTAAAATGTTCGTAATGAATGCCTCTACAAATCTTGTTATGGTCAAAACCACGCCAGACTTACCGTTTTTGAGAAAAAATATGTGCATCGCACAATAACATACATATTTTTAGCTAAAAGTATGGCATAATTTGGTTTATTTTCATTTTCTCGGAAACTACTAGGCCTAGAATTAAGATTTTTGGTTTAAAATGTTCGTAATGAATGCCTCTACAAATCTTGTTATGGTCAAAACCACGCCAGACTTACCGTTTTTGAGAAAAAATATGTGTATCGCACAATAACATACATATTTTTACATATTTTCAGCTAAAAGTATGGCATAATTTGGTTTATTTCCATTTTCTCGGAAACTACTAGGCCTAGAATTAAGATTTTTGGTTTAAAATGTTCGTAATGAATGCCTCTACAAATCTTGTTATGGTCAAAACCACGCCAGACTTACCGTTTTTGAGAAAAAATATGTGTATCGCACAATAACATACATATTTTTACATATTTTCAGCTAAAAGTATGGCATAATTTGGTTTATTTCCATTTTCTCGGAAACTACTAGGCCTAGAATTAAGATTTTTGGTTTAAAATGTTCGTAATGAATGCCTCTACAAATCTTGTTATGGTCAAAACCACGCCAGACTTACCGTTTTTGAGAAAAAATATGTGTATCGCACAATAACATACATATTTTTACATATTTTCAGCTAAAAGTATGGCATAATTTGGTTTATTTCCATTTTCTCGGAAACTACTAGGCCTAGAATTAAGATTTTTGGTTTAAAATGTTCGTAATGAATGCCTCTACAAATCTTGTTATGGTCAAAACCACGCCAGACTTACCGTTTTTGAGAAAAAATATGTGTATCGCACAATAACATACATATTTTTACATATTTTCAGCTAAAAGTATGGCATAATTTGGTTTATTTCCATTTTCTCGGAAACTACTAGGCCTAGAATTAAGATTTTTGGTTTAAAATGTTCGTAATGAATGCCTCTACAAATCTTGTTATGGTCAAAACCACGCCAGACTTACCGTTTTTGAGAAAAAATATGTGCATCGCACAATAACATACATATTTTTAGCTAAAAGTATGGCATAATTTGGTTTATTTTCATTTTCTCGGAAACTACTAGGCCTAGAATTAAGATTTTTGGTTTAAAATGTTCGTAATGAATGCCTCTACAAATCTTGTTATGGTCAAAACCACGCCAGACTTACCGTTTTTGAGAAAAAATATGTGCATCGCACAATAACATACATATTTTTAGCTAAAAGTATGGCATAATTTGGTTTATTTTCATTTTCTCGGAAACTACTAGGCCTAGAATTAAGATTTTTGGTTTAAAATGTTCGTAATGAATGCCTCTACAAATCTTGTTATGGTCAAAACCACGCCAGACTTACCGTTTTTGAGAAAAAATATGTGTATCGCACAATAACATACATATTTTTACATATTTTCAGCTAAAAGTATGGCATAATTTGGTTTATTTCCATTTTCTCGGAAACTACTAGGCCTAGAATTAAGATTTTTGGTTTAAAATGTTCGTAATGAATGCCTCTACAAATCTTGTTATGGTCAAAACCACGCCAGACTTACCGTTTTTGAGAAAAAATATGTGTATCGCACAATAACATACATATTTTTACATATTTTCAGCTAAAAGTATGGCATAATTTGGTTTATTTCCATTTTCTCGGAAACTACTAGGCCTAGAATTAAGATTTTTGGTTTAAAATGTTCGTAATGAATGCCTCTACAAATCTTGTTATGGTCAAAACCACGCCAGACTTACCGTTTTTGAGAAAAAATATGTGTATCGCACAATAACATACATATTTTTACATATTTTCAGCTAAAAGTATGGCATAATTTGGTTTATTTCCATTTTCTCGGAAACTACTAGGCCTAGAATTAAGATTTTTGGTTTAAAATGTTCGTAATGAATGCCTCTACAAATCTTGTTATGGTCAAAACCACGCCAGACTTACCCTTTTTGAGAAAAAATATGTGCATCGCACAATAACATACATATTTTTACATATTTTTAGCTAAAAGTATGGCATAATTTGGTTTATTTCCATTTTCTCGGAAACTACTAGGCCTAGAATTAAGATTTTTGGTTTAAAATGTTCGTAATGAATGCCTCTACAAATCTTGTTATGGTCAAAACCACGCCAGACTTACCGTTTTTGAGAAAAAATATGTGCATCGCACAATAACATACATATTTTTAGCTAAAAGTATGGCATAATTTGGTTTATTTCCATTTTCTCGGAAACTACTAGGCCTAGAATTAAGATTTTTGGTTTAAAATGTTCGTAATGAATGCCTCTACAAATCTTGTTATGGTCAAAACCACGCCAGACTTACCGTTTTTGAGAAAAAATATGTGTATCGCACAATAACATACATATTTTTACATATTTTCAGCTAAAAGTATGGCATAATTTGGTTTATTTCCATTTTCTCGGAAACTACTAGGCCTAGAATTAAGATTTTTGGTTTAAAATGTTCGTAATGAATGCCTCTACAAATCTTGTTATGGTCAAAACCACGCCAGACTTACCGTTTTTGAGAAAAAATATGTGTATCGCACAATAACATACATATTTTTACATATTTTCAGCTAAAAGTATGGCATAATTTGGTTTATTTCCATTTTCTCGGAAACTACTAGGCCTAGAATTAAGATTTTTGGTTTAAAATGTTCGTAATGAATGCCTCTACAAATCTTGTTATGGTCAAAACCACGCCAGACTCACCGTTTTTGAGAAAAAATATGTGTATCGCACAATAACATACATATTTTTACATATTTTCAGCTAAAAGTATGGCATAATTTGGTTTATTTCCATTTTCTCGGAAACTACTAGGCCTAGAATTAAGATTTTTGGTTTAAAATGTTCGTAATGAATGCCTCTACAAATCTTGTTATGGTCAAAACAACGCCAGACTTACCGTTTTTGAGAAAAAATATGTGTATCGCACAATAACATACATATTTTTACATATTTTCAGCTAAAAGTATGGCATAATTTGGTTTATTTCCATTTTCTCGGAAACTACTAGGCCTAGAATTAAGATTTTTGGTTTAAAATGTTCGTAATGAATGCCTCTACAAATCTTGTTATGGTCAAAACCACGCCAGACTTACCGTTTTTGAGAAAAAATATGTGCATCGCACAATAACATACATATTTTTAGCTAAAAGTATGGCATAATTTGGTTTATTTTCATTTTCTCGGAAACTACTAGGCCTAGAATTAAGATTTTTGGTTTAAAATGTTCGTAATGAATGCCTCTACAAATCTTGTTATGGTCAAAACCACGCCAGACTTACCGTTTTTGAGAAAAAATATGTGCATCGCACAATAACATACATATTTTTAGCTAAAAGTATGGCATAATTTGGTTTATTTTCATTTTCTCGGAAACTACTAGGCCTAGAATTAAGATTTTTGGTTTAAAATGTTCGTAATGAATGCCTCTACAAATCTTGTTATGGTCAAAACCACGCCAGACTTACCGTTTTTGAGAAAAAATATGTGTATCGCACAATAACATACATATTTTTACATATTTTCAGCTAAAAGTATGGCATAATTTGGTTTATTTCCATTTTCTCGGAAACTACTAGGCCTAGAATTAAGATTTTTGGTTTAAAATGTTCGTAATGAATGCCTCTAAAAATCTTGTTATGGTCAAAACCACGCCAGACTTACCGTTTTTGAGAAAAAATATGTGCATCGCACAATAACATACATATTTTTAGCTAAAAGTATGGCATAATTTGGTTTATTTCCATTTTCTCGGAAACTACTAGGCCTAGAATTAAGATTTTTGGTTTAAAATGTTCGTAATGAATGCCTCTACAAATCTTGTTATGGTCAAAACCACGCCAGACTTACCGTTTTTGAGAAAAAATATGTGTATCGCACAATAACATACATATTTTTACATATTTTCAGTTAAAAGTATGGCATAATTTGGTTTATTTCCATTTTCTCGGAAACTACTAGGCCTAGAATTAAGATTTTTGGTTTAAAATGTTCGTAATGAATGCCTCTACAAATCTTGTTATGGTCAAAACCACGCCAGACTTACCGTTTTTGAGAAAAAATATGTGCATCGCACAATAACATACATATTTTTAGCTAAAAGTATGGCATAATTTGGTTTATTTTCATTTTCTCGGAAACTACTAGGCCTAGAATTAAGATTTTTGGTTTAAAATGTTCGTAATGAATGCCTCTACAAATCTTGTTATGGTCAAAACCACGCCAGACTTACCGTTTTTGAGAAAAAATATGTGCATCGCACAATAACATACATATTTTTAGCTAAAAGTATGGCATAATTTGGTTTATTTCCATTTTCTCGGAAACTACTAGGCCTTGAATTAAGATTTTTGGTTTAAAATGTTCGTAATGAATGCCTCTACAAATCTTGTTATGGTCAAAACCACGCCAGACTTACCGTTTTTGAGAAAAAATATGTGTATCGCACAATAACATACATATTTTTACATCTTTTCAGCTAAAAGTATGGCATAATTTGGTTTATTTCCATTTTCTCGGAAACTACTAGGCCTAGAATTAAGATTTTTGGTTTAAAATGTTCGTAATGAATGCCTCTACAAATCTTGTTATGGTCAAAACCACGCCAGACTTACCGTTTTAGAGAAAAAATATGTGTATCGCACAATAACATACATATTTTTAGCTAAAAGTATGGCATAATTTGGTTTATTTAAATTTTCTCGGAAACTACTAGGCCTAGAATTAAGATTTTTGGTTTAAAATGTTCGTAATGAATGCCTCTACAAATCTTGTTTATGGTCAAAACCACGCCAGACTTACCGTTTTTGAGAAAAAATATGTGCATCGCACAATAACATACATATTTTTAGCTAAAAGTATGGCATAATTTGGTTTATTTCCATTTTCTCGGAAACTACTAGGCCTAGAATTAAGATTTTTGGTTTAAAATGTTCGTAATGAATGCCTCTACAAATCTTGTTATGGTCAAAACCACGCCAGACTTACCGTTTTTGAGAAAAAATATGTGCATCGCACAATAACATACATATTTTTAGCTAAAAGTATGGCATAATTTGGTTTATTTTCATTTTCTCGGAAACTACTAGGCCTAGAATTAAGATTTTTGGTTTAAAATGTTCGTAATGAATGCCTCTACAAATCTTGTTATAGTCAAAACCACGCCAGACTTACCGTTTTTGAGAAAAAATATGTGTATCGCACAATAACATACATATTTTTACATATTTTCAGCTAAAAGTATGGCATAATTTGGTTTATTTCCATTTTCTCGGAAACTACTAGGCCTAGAATTAAGATTTTTGGTTTAAAATGTTCGTAATGAATGCCTCTACAAATCTTGTTATGGTCAAAACCACGCCAGACTTACCGTTTTTGAGAAAAAATATGTGTATCGCACAATAACATACATATTTTTACATATTTTCAGCTAAAAGTATGGCATAATTTGGTTTATTTCCATTTTCTCGGAAACTACTAGGCCTAGAATTAAGATTTTTGGTTTAAAATGTTCGTAATGAATGCCTCTACAAATCTTGTTATGGTCAAAACCACGCAAGACTTACCGTTTTTGAGAAAAAATATGTGCATCGCACAATAACATACATATTTTTACATATTTTCAGCTAAAAGTATGGCATAATTTGGTTTATTTCCATTTTCTCGGAAACTACTAGGCCTAGAATTAAGATTTTTGGTTTAAAATGTTCGTAATGAATGCCTCTACAAATCTTGTTATGGTCAAAACCACGCCAGACTTACCGTTTTTGAGAAAAAATATGTGTATCGCACAATAACATACATATTTTTACATATTTTCAGCTAAAAGTATGGCATAATTTGGTTTATTTCCATTTTCTCGGAAACTACTAAGCCTAGAATTAAGATTTTTGGTTTAAAATGTTCGTAATGAATGCCTCTACAAATCTTGTTACGGTCAAAACCACGCCAGACTTACCGTTTTTGAGAAAAAATATGTGTATCGCACAATAACATACATATTTTTACATATTTTCAGCTAAAAGTATGGCATAATTTGGTTTATTTCCATTTTCTCGGAAACTACTAGGCCTAGAATTAAGATTTTTGGTTTAAAATGTTCGTAATGAATGCCTCTACAAATCTTGTTATGGTCAAAACCACGCCAGACTTACCGTTTTTGAGAAAAAATATGTGCATCGCACAATAACATACATATTTTTACATATTTTCAGCTAAAAGTATGGCATAATTTGGTTTATTTCCATTTTCTCGGAAACTACTAGGCCTAGAATTAAGATTTTTGGTTTAAAATGTTCGTAATGAATGCCTCTACAAATCTTGTTATGGTCAAAACCACGCCAGACTTACCGTTTTTGAGAAAAAATATGTGTATCGCACAATAACATACATATTTTTACATATTTTCAGCTAAAAGTATGGCATAATTTGGTTTATTTCCATTTTCTCGGAAACTACTAGGCCTAGAATTAAGATTTTTGGTTTAAAATGTTCGTAATGAATGCCTCTACAAATCTTGTTATGGTCAAAACCACGCCAGACTTACCGTTTTTGAGAAAAAATATGTGCATCGCACAATAACATACATATTTTTAGCTAAAAGTATGGCATAATTTGGTTTATTTCCACTTTCTCGGAAACTACTAGGCCTAGAATTAAGATTTTTGGTTTAAAATGTTCGTAATGAATGCCTCTACAAATCTTGTTATGGTCAAAACCACGCCAGACTTACCGTTTTTGAGAAAAAATATGTGCATCGCACAATAACATACATATTTTTAGCTAAAAGTATGGCATAATTTGGTTTATTTTCATTTTCTCGGAAACTACTAGGCCTAGAATTAAGATTTTTGGTTTAAAATGTTCGTAATGAATGCCTCTACAAATCTTGTTATGGTCAAAACCACGCCAGACTTACCGTTTTTGAGAAAAAATATGTGCATCGCACAATAACATACATATTTTTAGCTAAAAGTATGGCATAATTTGGTTTATTTCCATTTTCTCGGAAACTACTAGGCCTAGAATTAAGATTTTTGGTTTAAAATGTTCGTAATGAATGCCTCTACAAATCTTGTTATGGTCAAAACCACGCCAGACTTACCGTTTTTGAGAAAAAATATGTGCATCGCACAATAACATACATATTTTTAGCTAAAAGTATGGCATAATTTGGTTTATTTTCATTTTCTCGGAAACTACTAGGCCTAGAATTAAGATTTTTGGTTTAAAATGTTCGTAATGAATGCCTCTACAAATCTTGTTATGGTCAAAACCACGCCAGACTTACCGTTTTTGAGAAAAAATATGTGCATCGCACAATAACATACATATTTTTAGCTAAAAGTATGGCATAATTTGGTTTATTTTCATTTTCTCGGAAACTACTAGGCCTAGAATTAAGATTTTTGGTTTAAAATGTTCGTAATGAATGCCTCTACAAATCTTGTTATGGTCAAAACCACGCCAGACTTACCGTTTTTGAGAAAAAATATGTGCATCGCACAATAACATACATATTTTTAGCTAAAAGTATGGCATAATTTGGTTTATTTTCATTTTCTCGGAAACTAGTAGGCCTAGAATTAAGATTTTTGGTTTAAAATGTTCGTAATGAATGCCTCTACAAATCTTGTTATGGTCAAAACCACGCCAGACTTACCGTTTTTGAGAAAAAATATGTGCATCGCACAATAACATACATATTTTTAGCTAAAAGTATGGCATAATTTGGTTTATTTTCATTTTCTCGGAAACTACTAGGCCTAGAATTAAGATTTTTGGTTTAAAATGTTCGTAATGAATGCCTCTACAAATCTTGTTATGGTCAAAACCACGCCAGACTTACCGTTTTTGAGAAAAAATATGTGCATCGCACAATAACATACATATTTTTAGCTAAAAGTATGGCATAATTTGGTTTATTTCCATTTTCTCGGAAACTACTAGGCCTAGAATTAAGATTTTTGGTTTAAAATGTTCGTAATGAATGCCTCTACAAATCTTGTTATGGTCAAAACCACGCCAGACTTACCGTTTTTGAGAAAAAATATGTGTATCGCACAATAACATACATATTTTTACATATTTTCAGCTAAAAGTATGGCATAATTTGGTTTATTTCCATTTTCTCGGAAACTACTAGACCTAGAATTAAGATTTTTGGTTTAAAATGTTCGTAATGAATGCCTCTACAAATCTTGTTATGGTCAAAACCACGCCAGACTTACCGTTTTTGAGAAAAAATATGTGCATCGCACAATAACATACATATTTTTAGCTAAAAGTATGGCATAATTTGGTTTATTTTCATTTTCTCGGAAACTAGTAGGCCTAGAATTAAGATTTTTGGTTTAAAATGTTCGTAATGAATGCCTCTACAAATCTTGTTATGGTCAAAACCACGCCAGACTTACCGTTTTTGAGAAAAAATATGTGCATCGCACAATAACATACATATTTTTAGCTAAAAGTATGGCATAATTTGGTTTATTTTCATTTTCTCGGAAACTACTAGGCCTAGAATTAAGATTTTTGGTTTAAAATGTTCGTAATGAATGCCTCTACAAATCTTGTTATGGTCAAAACCACGCCAGACTTACCGTTTTTGAGAAAAAATATGTGCATCGCACAATAACATACATATTTTTAGCTAAAAGTATGGCATAATTTGGTTTATTTCCATTTTCTCGGAAACTACTAGGCCTAGAATTAAGATTTTTGGTTTAAAATGTTCGTAATGAATGCCTCTACAAATCTTGTTATGGTCAAAACCACGCCAGACTTACCGTTTTTGAGAAAAAATATGTGTATCGCACAATAACATACATATTTTTACATATTTTCAGCTAAAAGTATGGCATAATTTGGTTTATTTCCATTTTCTCGGAAACTACTAGGCCTAGAATTAAGATTTTTGGTTTAAAATGTTCGTAATGAATGCCTCTACAAATCTTGTTATGGTCAAAACCACGCCAGACTTACCGTTTTTGAGAAAAAATATGTGTATCGCACAATAACATACATATTTTTACATATTTTCAGCTAAAAGTATGGCATAATTTGGTTTATTTCCATTTTCTCGGAAACTACTAGGCCTAGAATTAAGATTTTTGGTTTAAAATGTTCGTAATGAATGCCTCTACAAATCTTGTTATGGTCAAAACCACGCCAGACTTAACGTTTTTGAGAAAAAATATGTGTATCGCACAATAACATACATATTTTTACATATTTTCAGCTAAAAGTATGGCATAATTTGGTTTATTTCCATTTTCTCGGAAACTACTAGGCCTAGAATTAAGATTTTTGGTTTAAAATGTTCGTAATGAATGCCTCTACAAATCTTGTTATGGTCAAAACCACGCCAGACTTACCGTTTTTGAGAAAAAATATGTGTATCGCACAATAACATACATATTTTTACATATTTTCAGCTAAAAGTATGGCATAATTTGGTTTATTTCCATTTTCTCGGAAACTACTAGGCCTAGAATTAAGATTTTTGGTTTAAAATGTTCGTAATGAATGCCTCTACAAATCTTGTTATGGTCAAAACCACGCCAGACTTACCGTTTTTGAGAAAAAATATGTGCATCGCACAATAACATACATATTTTTAGCTAAAAGTATGGCATAATTTGGTTTATTTCCATTTTCTCGGAAACTACTAGGCCTAGAATTAAGATTTTTGGTTTAAAATGTTCGTAATGAATGCCTCTACAAATCTTGTTATGGTCAAAACCACGCCAGACTTACCGTTTTTGAGAAAAAATATGTGCATCGCACAATAACATACATATTTTTAGCTAAAAGTATGGCATAATTTGGTTTATTTTCATTTTCTCGGAAACTACTAGGCCTAGAATTAAGATTTTTGGTTTAAAATGTTCGTAATGAATGCCTCTACAAATCTTGTAATGGTCAAAACCACGCCAGACTTACCCTTTTTGAGAAAAAATATGTGTATCGCACAATAACATACATATTTTTACATATTTTCAGCTAAAAGTATGGCATAATTTGGTTTATTTCCATTTTCTCGGAAACTACTAGGCCTAGAATTAAGATTTTTGGTTTAAAATGTTCGTAATGAATGCCTCTACAAATCTTGTTATGGTCAAAACCACGCCAGACTTACCGTTTTTGAGAAAAAATATGTGCATCGCACAATAACATACATATTTTTAGCTAAAAGTATGGCATAATTTGGTTTATTTCCATTTTCTCGGAAACTACTAGGCCTAGAATTAAGATTTTTGGTTTAAAATGTTCGTAATGAATGCCTCTACAAATCTTGTTATGGTCAAAACCACGCCAGACTTACCGTTTTTTAGAAAAAATATGTGCATCGCACAATAACATACATATTTTTACATATTTTCAGCTAAAAGTATGGCATAATTTGGTTTATTTCCATTTTCTCGGAAACTACTAGGCCTAGAATTAAGATTTTTGGTTTAAAATGTTCGTAATGAATGCCTCTACAAATCTTGTTATGGTCAAAACCACGCCAGACTTACCGTTTTTGAGAAAAAATATGTGTATCGCACAATAACATACATATTTTTACATATTTTCAGCTAAAAGTATGGCATAATTTGGTTTATTTCCATTTTCTCGGAAACTACTAGGCCTAGAATTAAGATTTTTGGTTTAAAATGTTCGTAATGAATGCCTCTACAAATCTTGTTATGGTCAAAACCACGCCAGACTTACCGTTTTTGAGAAAAAATATGTGCATCGCACAATAACATACATATTTTTAGCTAAAAGTATGGCATAATTTGGTTTATTTTCATTTTCTCGGAAACTACTAGGCCTAGAATTAAGATTTTTGGTTTAAAATGTTCGTAATGAATGCCTCTACAAATCCTGTTATGGTCAAAACCACGCCAGACTTACCGCTTTTGAGAAAAAATATGTGCATCGCACAATAACATACATATTTTTAGCTAAAAGTATGGCATAATTTGGTTTATTTTCATTTTCTCGGAAACTACTAGGCCTAGAATTAAGATTTTTGGTTTAAAATGTTCGTAATGAATGCCTCTACAAATCTTGTTATGGTCAAAACCACGCCAGACTTACCGTTTTTGAGAAAAAATATGTGTATCGCACAATAACATACATATTTTTACATATTTTCAGCTAAAAGTATGGCATAATTTGGTTTATTTCCATTTTCTCGGAAACTACTAGGCCTAGAATTAAGATTTTTGGTTTAAAATGTTCGTAATGAATGCCTCTACAAATCTTGTTATGGTCAAAACCACGCCAGACTTACCGTTTTTGAGAAAAAATA
Organism: Myathropa florea; assembly: GCA_930367185.1. Classification (NCBI taxonomy): domain Eukaryota; kingdom Metazoa; phylum Arthropoda; class Insecta; order Diptera; family Syrphidae; genus Myathropa; species Myathropa florea. Next base: position 37,332,701 of record OV884003.1, read on the forward strand.
TGTGCATCGCACAATAACATACATATTTTTAGCTAAAAGTATGGCATAATTTGGTTTATTTCCATTTTCTCGGAAACTACTAGGCCTAGAATTAAGATTTTTGGTTTAAAATGTTCGTAATGAATGCCTCTACAAATCTTGTTATGGTCAAAACCACGCCAGACTTACCGTTTTTGAGAAAAAATATGTGCATCGCACAATAACATACATATTTTTAGCTAAAAGTATGGCATAATTTGGTTTATTTTCATTTTCTCGGAAACTACTAGGCCTAGAATTAAGATTTTTGGTTTAAAATGTTCGTAATGAATGCCTCTACAAATCTTGTTATGGTCAAAACCACGCCAGACTTACCGTTTTTGAGAAAAAATATGTGTATCGCACAATAACATACATATTTTTACATATTTTCAGCTAAAAGTATGGCATAATTTGGTTTATTTCCATTTTCTCGGAAACTACTAGGCCTAGAATTAAGATTTTTGGTTTAAAATGTTCGTAATGAATGCCTCTACAAATCTTGTTATGGTCAAAACCACGCCAGACTTACCGTTTTTGAGAAAAAATATGTGTATCGCACAATAACATACATATTTTTACATATTTTCAGCTAAAAGTATGGCATAATTTGGTTTATTTCCATTTTCTCGGAAACTACTAGGCCTAGAATTAAGATTTTTGGTTTAAAATGTTCGTAATGAATGCCTCTACAAATCTTGTTATGGTCAAAACCACGCCAGACTTACCGTTTTTGAGAAAAAATATGTGTATCGCACAATAACATACATATTTTTACATATTTTCAGCTAAAAGTATGGCATAATTTGGTTTATTTCCATTTTCTCGGAAACTACTAGGCCTAGAATTAAGATTTTTGGTTTAAAATGTTCGTAATGAATGCCTCTACAAATCTTGTTATGGTCAAAACCACGCCAGACTTACCGTTTTTGAGAAAAAATATGTGCATCGCACAATAACATACATATTTTTAGCTAAAAGTATGGCATAATTTGGTTTATTTCCATTTTCTCGGAAACTACTAGGCCTAGAATTAAGATTTTTGGTTTAAAATGTTCGTAATGAATGCCTCTACAAATCTTGTTATGGTCAAAACCACGCCAGACTTACCGTTTTTGAGAAAAAATATGTGCATCGCACAATAACATACATATTTTTAGCTAAAAGTATGGCATAATTTGGTTTATTTTCATTTTCTCGGAAACTACTAGGCCTAGAATTAAGATTTTTGGTTTAAAATGTTCGTAATGAATGCCTCTACAAATCTTGTTATGGTCAAAACCACGCCAGACTTACCGTTTTTGAGAAAAAATATGTGTATCGCACAATAACATACATATTTTTACATATTTTCAGCTAAAAGTATGGCATAATTTGGTTTATTTCCATTTTCTCGGAAACTACTAGGCCTAGAATTAAGATTTTTGGTTTAAAATGTTCGTAATGAATGCCTCTACAAATCTTGTTATGGTCAAAACCACGCCAGACTTACCGTTTTTGAGAAAAAATATGTGCATCGCACAATAACATACATATTTTTAGCTAAAAGTATGGCATAATTTGGTTTATTTTCATTTTCTCGGAAACTACTAGGCCTAGAATTAAGATTTTTGGTTTAAAATGTTCGTAATGAATGCCTCTACAAATCTTGTTATGGTCAAAACCACGCCAGACTTACCGTTTTTGAGAAAAAATATGTGCATCGCACAATAACATACATATTTTTAGCTAAAAGTATGGCATAATTTGGTTTATTTTCATTTTCTCGGAAACTACTAGGCCTAGAATTAAGATTTTTGGTTTAAAATGTTCGTAATGAATGCCTCTACAAATCTTGTTATGGTCAAAACCACGCCAGACTTACCGTTTTTGAGAAAAAATATGTGTATCGCACAATAACATACATATTTTTACATATTTTCAGCTAAAAGTATGGCATAATTTGGTTTATTTCCATTTTCTCGGAAACTACTAGGCCTAGAATTAAGATTTTTGGTTTAAAATGTTCGTAATGAATGCCTCTACAAATCTTGTTATGGTCAAAACCACGCCAGACTTACCGTTTTTGAGAAAAAATATGTGCATCGCACAATAACATACATATTTTTAGCTAAAAGTATGGCATAATTTGGTTTATTTCCATTTTCTCGGAAACTACTAGGCCTAGAATTAAGATTTTTGGTTTAAAATGTTCGTAATGAATGCCTCTACAAATCTTGTTATGGTCAAAACCACGCCAGACTTACCGTTTTTGAGAAAAAATATGTGCATCGCACAATAACATACATATTTTTAGCTAAAAGTATGGCATAATTTGGTTTATTTTCATTTTCTCGGAAACTACTAGGCCTAGAATTAAGATTTTTGGTTTAAAATGTTCGTAATGAATGCCTCTACAAATCTTGTTATGGTCAAAACCACGCCAGACTTACCGTTTTTGAGAAAAAATATGTGTATCGCACAATAACATACATATTTTTACATATTTTCAGCTAAAAGTATGGCATAATTTGGTTTATTTCCATTTTCTCGGAAACTACTAGGCCTAGAATTAAGATTTTTGGTTTAAAATGTTCGTAATGAATGCCTCTACAAATCTTGTTATGGTCAAAACCACGCCAGACTTACCGTTTTTGAGAAAAAATATGTGCATCGCACAATAACATACATATTTTTAGCTAAAAGTATGGCATAATTTGGTTTATTTCCATTTTCTCGGAAACTACTAGGCCTAGAATTAAGATTTTTGGTTTAAAATGTTCGTAATGAATGCCTCTACAAATCTTGTTATGGTCAAAACCACGCCAGACTTACCGTTTTTGAGAAAAAATATGTGCATCGCACAATAACATACATATTTTTAGCTAAAAGTATGGCATAATTTGGTTTATTTTCATTTTCTCGGAAACTACTAGGCCTAGAATTAAGATTTTTGGTTTAAAATGTTCGTAATGAATGCCTCTACAAATCTTGTTATGGTCAAAACCACGCCAGACTTACCGTTTTTGAGAAAAAATATGTGTATCGCACAATAACATACATATTTTTACATATTTTCAGCTAAAAGTATGGCATAATTTGGTTTATTTCCATTTTCTCGGAAACTACTAGGCCTAGAATTAAGATTTTTGGTTTAAAATGTTCGTAATGAATGCCTCTACAAATCTTGTTATGGTCAAAACCACGCCAGACTTACCGTTTTTGAGAAAAAATATGTGTATCGCACAATAACATACATATTTTTACATATTTTCAGCTAAAAGTATGGCATAATTTGGTTTATTTCCATTTTCTCGGAAACTACTAGGCCTAGAATTAAGATTTTTGGTTTAAAATGTTCGTAATGAATGCCTCTACAAATCTTGTTATGGTCAAAACCACGCCAGACTTACCGTTTTTGAGAAAAAATATGTGTATCGCACAATAACATACATATTTTTACATATTTTCAGCTAAAAGTATGGCATAATTTGGTTTATTTCCATTTTCTCGGAAACTACTAGGCCTAGAATTAAGATTTTTGGTTTAAAATGTTCGTAATGAATGCCTCTACAAATCTTGTTATGGTCAAAACCACGCCAGACTTACCGTTTTTGAGAAAAAATATGTGCATCGCACAATAACATACATATTTTTAGCTAAAAGTATGGCATAATTTGGTTTATTTTCATTTTCTCGGAAACTACTAGGCCTAGAATTAAGATTTTTGGTTTAAAATGTTCGTAATGAATGCCTCTACAAATCTTGTTATGGTCAAAACCACGCCAGACTTACCGTTTTTGAGAAAAAATATGTGTATCGCACAATAACATACATATTTTTACATATTTTCAGCTAAAAGTATGGCATAATTTGGTTTATTTCCATTTTCTCGGAAACTACTAGGCCTAGAATTAAGATTTTTGGTTTAAAATGTTCGTAATGAATGCCTCTACAAATCTTGTTATGGTCAAAACCACGCCAGACTTACCGTTTTTGAGAAAAAATATGTGCATCGCACAATAACATACATATTTTTAGCTAAAAGTATGGCATAATTTGGTTTATTTTCATTTTCTCGGAAACTACTAGGCCTAGAATTAAGATTTTTGGTTTAAAATGTTCGTAATGAATGCCTCTACAAATCTTGTTATGGTCAAAACCACGCCAGACTTACCGTTTTTGAGAAAAAATATGTGTATCGCACAATAACATACATATTTTTACATATTTTCAGCTAAAAGTATGGCATAATTTGGTTTATTTCCATTTTCTCGGAAACTACTAGGCCTAGAATTAAGATTTTTGGTTTAAAATGTTCGTAATGAATGCCTCTACAAATCTTGTTATGGTCAAAACCACGCCAGACTTACCGTTTTTGAGAAAAAATATGTGTATCGCACAATAACATACATATTTTTACATATTTTCAGCTAAAAGTATGGCATAATTTGGTTTATTTCCATTTTCTCGGAAACTACTAGGCCTAGAATTAAGATTTTTGGTTTAAAATGTTCGTAATGAATGCCTCTACAAATCTTGTTATGGTCAAAACCACGCCAGACTTACCGTTTTTGAGAAAAAATATGTGTATCGCACAATAACATACATATTTTTACATATTTTCAGCTAAAAGTATGGCATAATTTGGTTTATTTCCATTTTCTCGGAAACTACTAGGCCTAGAATTAAGATTTTTGGTTTAAAATGTTCGTAATGAATGCCTCTACAAATCTTGTTATGGTCAAAACCACGCCAGACTTACCGTTTTTGAGAAAAAATATGTGTATCGCACAATAACATACATATTTTTACATATTTTCAGCTAAAAGTATGGCATAATTTGGTTTATTTCCATTTTCTCGGAAACTACTAGGCCTAGAATTAAGATTTTTGGTTTAAAATGTTCGTAATGAATGCCTCTACAAATCTTGTTATGGTCAAAACCACGCCAGACTTACCGTTTTTGAGAAAAAATATGTGCATCGCACAATAACATACATATTTTTAGCTAAAAGTATGGCATAATTTGGTTTATTTTCATTTTCTCGGAAACTACTAGGCCTAGAATTAAGATTTTTGGTTTAAAATGTTCGTAATGAATGCCTCTACAAATCTTGTTATGGTCAAAACCACGCCAGACTTACCGTTTTTGAGAAAAAATATGTGTATCGCACAATAACATACATATTTTTACATATTTTCAGCTAAAAGTATGGCATAATTTGGTTTATTTCCATTTTCTCGGAAACTACTAGGCCTAGAATTAAGATTTTTGGTTTAAAATGTTCGTAATGAATGCCTCTACAAATCTTGTTATGGTCAAAACCACGCCAGACTTACCGTTTTTGAGAAAAAATATGTGCATCGCACAATAACATACATATTTTTAGCTAAAAGTATGGCATAATTTGGTTTATTTTCATTTTCTCGGAAACTACTAGGCCTAGAATTAAGATTTTTGGTTTAAAATGTTCGTAATGAATGCCTCTACAAATCTTGTTATGGTCAAAACCACGCCAGACTTACCGTTTTTGAGAAAAAATATGTGCATCGCACAATAACATACATATTTTTAGCTAAAAGTATGGCATAATTTGGTTTATTTTCATTTTCTCGGAAACTACTAGGCCTAGAATTAAGATTTTTGGTTTAAAATGTTCGTAATGAATGCCTCTACAAATCTTGTTATGGTCAAAACCACGCCAGACTTACCGTTTTTGAGAAAAAATATGTGTATCGCACAATAACATACATATTTTTACATATTTTCAGCTAAAAGTATGGCATAATTTGGTTTATTTCCATTTTCTCGGAAACTACTAGGCCTAGAATTAAGATTTTTGGTTTAAAATGTTCGTAATGAATGCCTCTACAAATCTTGTTATGGTCAAAACCACGCCAGACTTACCGTTTTTGAGAAAAAATATGTGTATCGCACAATAACATACATATTTTTACATATTTTCAGCTAAAAGTATGGCATAATTTGGTTTATTTCCATTTTCTCGGAAACTACTAGGCCTAGAATTAAGATTTTTGGTTTAAAATGTTCGTAATGAATGCCTCTACAAATCTTGTTATGGTCAAAACCACGCCAGACTTACCGTTTTTGAGAAAAAATATGTGTATCGCACAATAACATACATATTTTTACATATTTTCAGCTAAAAGTATGGCATAATTTGGTTTATTTCCATTTTCTCGGAAACTACTAGGCCTAGAATTAAGATTTTTGGTTTAAAATGTTCGTAATGAATGCCTCTACAAATCTTGTTATGGTCAAAACCACGCCAGACTTACCGTTTTTGAGAAAAAATATGTGCATCGCACAATAACATACATATTTTTAGCTAAAAGTATGGCATAATTTGGTTTATTTTCATTTTCTCGGAAACTACTAGGCCTAGAATTAAGATTTTTGGTTTAAAATGTTCGTAATGAATGCCTCTACAAATCTTGTTATGGTCAAAACCACGCCAGACTTACCGTTTTTGAGAAAAAATATGTGCATCGCACAATAACATACATATTTTTAGCTAAAAGTATGGCATAATTTGGTTTATTTCCATTTTCTCGGAAACTACTAGGCCTAGAATTAAGATTTTTGGTTTAAAATGTTCGTAATGAATGCCTCTACAAATCTTGTTATGGTCAAAACCACGCCAGACTTACCGTTTTTGAGAAAAAATATGTGTATCGCACAATAACATACATATTTTTACATATTTTCAGCTAAAAGTATGGCATAATTTGGTTTATTTCCATTTTCTCGGAAACTACTAGGCCTAGAATTAAGCTTTTTGGTTTAAAATGTTCGTAATGAATGCCTCTACAAATCTTGTTATGGTCAAAACCACGCCAGACTTACCGTTTTTGAGAAAAAATATGTGCATCGCACAATAACATACATATTTTTAGCTAAAAGTATGGCATAATTTGGTTTATTTTCATTTTCTCGGAAACTACTAGGCCTAGAATTAAGATTTTTGGTTTAAAATGTTCGTAATGAATGCCTCTACAAATCTTGTTATGGTCAAAACCACGCCAGACTTACCGTTTTTGAGAAAAAATATGTGTATCGCACAATAACATACATATTTTTACATATTTTCAGCTAAAAGTATGGCATAATTTGGTTTATTTCCATTTTCTCGGAAACTACTAGGCCTAGAATTAAGATTTTTGGTTTAAAATGTTCGTAATGAATGCCTCTACAAATCTTGTTATGGTCAAAACCACGCCAGACTTACCGTTTTTGAGAAAAAATATGTGTATCGCACAATAACATACATATTTTTACATATTTTCAGCTAAAAGTATGGCATAATTTGGTTTATTTCCATTTTCTCGGAAACTACTAGGCCTAGAATTAAGATTTTTGGTTTAAAATGTTCGTAATGAATGCCTCTACAAATCTTGTTATGGTCAAAACCACGCCAGACTTACCGTTTTTGAGAAAAAATATGTGCATCGCACAATAACATACATATTTTTAGCTAAAAGTATGGCATAATTTGGTTTATTTCCATTTTCTCGGAAACTACTAGGCCTAGAATTAAGATTTTTGGTTTAAAATGTTCGTAATGAATGCCTCTACAAATCTTGTTATGGTCAAAACCACGCCAGACTTACCGTTTTTGAGAAAAAATATGTGCATCGCACAATAACATACATATTTTTAGCTAAAAGTATGGCATAATTTGGTTTATTTTCATTTTCTCGGAAACTACTAGGCCTAGAATTAAGATTTTTGGTTTAAAATGTTCGTAATGAATGCCTCTACAAATCTTGTTATGGTCAAAACCACGCCAGACTTACCGTTTTTGAGAAAAAGTATGTGTATCGCACAATAACATACATATTTTTACATATTTTCAGCTAAAAGTATGGCATAATTTGGTTTATTTCCATTTTCTCGGAAACTACTAGGCCTAGAATTAAGATTTTTGGTTTAAAATGTTCGTAATGAATGCCTCTACAAATCTTGTTATGGTCAAAACCACGCCAGACTTACCGTTTTTGAGAAAAAATATGTGTATCGCACAATAACATACATATTTTTACATATTTTCAGCTAAAAGTATGGCATAATTTGGTTTATTTTCATTTTCTCGGAAACTACTAGGCCTAGAATTAAGATTTTTGGTTTAAAATGTTCGTAATGAATGCCTCTACAAATCTTGTTATGGTCAAAACCACGCAAGACTTACCGTTTTTGAGAAAAAATATGTGCATCGCACAATAACATACATATTTTTACATATTTTCATCTAAAAGTATGGCATAATTTGGTTTATTTCCATTTTCTCGGAAACTACTAGGCCTAGAATTAAGATTTTTGGTTTAAAATGTTCGTAATGAATGCCTCTACAAATCTTGTTATGGTCAAAACCACGCCAGACTTACCGTTTTTGAGAAAAAATATGTGCATCGCACAATAACATACATATTTTTAGCTAAAAGTATGGCATAATTTGGTTTATTTCCATTTTCTCGGAAACTACTAGGCCTAGAATTAAGATTTTTGGTTTAAAATGTTCGTAATGAATGCCTCTACAAATCTTGTTATGGTCAAAACCACGCCAGACTTACCGTTTTTGAGAAAAAATATGTGCATCGCACAATAACATACATATTTTTAGCTAAAAGTATGGCATAATTTGGTTTATTTCCATTTTCTCGGAAACTACTAGGCCTAGAATTAAGATTTTTGGTTTAAAATGTTCGTAATGAATGCCTCTACAAATCTTGTTATGGTCAAAACCACGCCAGACTTACCGTTTTTGAGAAAAAATATGTGCATCGCACAATAACACACATATTTTTAGCTAAAAGTATGGCATAATTTAGTTTATTTCCATTTTCTCGGAAACTACTAGGCCTAGAATTAAGATTTTTGGTTTAAAATGTTCGTAATGAATGCCTCTACAAATCTTGTTATGGTCAAAACCACGCCAGACTTACCGTTTTTGAGAAAAAATATGTGTATCGCACAATAACATACATATTTTTACATATTTTCAGCTAAAAGTATGGCATAATTTGGTTTATTTCCATTTTCTCGGAAACTACTAGGCCTAGAATTAAGATTTTTGGTTTAAAATGTTCGTAATGAATGCCTCTACAAATCTTGTTATGGTCAAAACCACGCCAGACTTACCGTTTTTGAGAAAAAATATGTGCATCGCACAATAACATACATATTTTTAGCTAAAAGTATGGCATAATTTGGTTTATTTCCATTTTCTCGGAAACTACTAGGCCTAGAATTAAGATTTTTGGTTTAAAATGTTCGTAATGAATGCCTCTACAAATCTTGTTATGGTCAAAACCACGCCAGACTTACCGTTTTTGAGAAAAAATATGTGTATCGCACAATAACATACATATTTTTACATATTTTCAGCTAAAAGTATGGCATAATTTGGTTTATTTCCATTTTCTCGGAAACTACTAGGCCTAGAATTAAGATTTTTGGTTTAAAATGTTCGTAATGAATGCCTCTACAAATCTTGTTATGGTCAAAACCACGCCAGACTTACCGTTTTTGAGAAAAAATATGTGCATCGCACAATAACATACATATTTTTAGCTAAAAGTATGGCATAATTTGGTTTATTTCCATTTTCTCGGAAACTACTAGGCCTAGAATTAAGATTTTTGGTTTAAAATGTTCGTAATGAATGCCTCTACAAATCTTGTTATGGTCAAAACCACGCCAGACTTACCGTTTTTGAGAAAAAATATGTGCATCGCACAATAACATACATATTTTTAGCTAAAAGTATGGCATAATTTGGTTTATTTTCATTTTCTCGGAAACTACTAGAATTAAGATTTTTGGTTTAAAATGTTCGTAATGAATGCCTCTACAAATCTTGTTATGGTCAAAACCACGCCAGACTTACCGTTTTTGAGAAAAAATATGTGTATCGCACAATAACATACATATTTTTACATATTTTCAGCTAAAAGTATGGCATAATTTGGTTTATTTCCATTTTCTCGGAAACTACTAGGCCTAGAATTAAGATTTTTGGTTTAAAATGTTCGTAATGAATGCCTCTACAAATCTTGTTATGGTCAAAACCACGCCAGACTTACCGTTTTTGAGAAAAAATATGTGTATCGCACAATAACATACATATTTTTACATATTTTCAGCTAAAAGTATGGCATAATTTGGTTTATTTCCATTTTCTCGGAAACTACTAGGCCTAGAATTAAGATTTTTGGTTTAAAATGTTCGTAATGAATGCCTCTACAAATCTTGTTATGGTCAAAACCACGCCAGACTTACCGTTTTTGAGAAAAAATATGTGTATCGCACAATAACATACATATTTTTACATATTTTCAGCTAAAAGTATGGCATAATTTGGTTTATTTCCATTTTCTCGGAAACTACTAGGCCTAGAATTAAGATTTTTGGTTTAAAATGTTCGTAATGAATGCCTCTACAAATCTTGTTATGGTCAAAACCACGCCAGACTTACCGTTTTTGAGAAAAAATATGTGCATCGCACAATAACATACATATTTTTAGCTAAAAGTATGGCATAATTTGGTTTATTTCCATTTTCTCGGAAACTACTAGGCCTAGAATTAAGATTTTTGGTTTAAAATGTTCGTAATGAATGCCTCTACAAATCTTGTTATGGTCAAAACCACGCCAGACTTACCGTTTTTGAGAAAAAATATGTGCATCGCACAATAACATACATATTTTTAGCTAAAAGTATGGCATAATTTAGTTTATTTCCATTTTCTCGGAAACTACTAGGCCTAGAATTAAGATTTTTGGTTTAAAATGTTCGTAATGAATGCCTCTACAAATCTTGTTATGGTCAAAACCACGCCAGACTTACCGTTTTTGAGAAAAAATATGTGTATCGCACAATAACATACATATTTTTACATATTTTCAGCTAAAAGTATGGCATAATTTGGTTTATTTCCATTTTCTCGGAAACTACTAGGCCTAGAATTAAGATTTTTGGTTTAAAATGTTCGTAATGAATGCCTCTACAAATCTTGTTATGGTCAAAACCACGCCAGACTTACCGTTTTTGAGAAAAAATATGTGCATCGCACAATAACATACATATTTTTAGCTAAAAGTATGGCATAATTTGGTTTATTTCCATTTTCTCGGAAACTACTAGGCCTAGAATTAAGATTTTTGGTTTAAAATGTTCGTAATGAATGCCTCTACAAATCTTGTTATGGTCAAAACCACGCCAGACTTACCGTTTTTGAGAAAAAATATGTGTATCGCACAATAACATACATATTTTTACATATTTTCAGCTAAAAGTATGGCATAATTTGGTTTATTTCCATTTTCTCGGAAACTACTAGGCCTAGAATTAAGATTTTTGGTTTAAAATGTTCGTAATGAATGCCTCTACAAATCTTGTTATGGTCAAAACCACGCCAGACTTACCGTTTTTGAGAAAAAATATGTGCATCGCACAATAACATACATATTTTTAGCTAAAAGTATGGCATAATTTGGTTTATTTCCATTTTCTCGGAAACTACTAGGCCTAGAATTAAGATTTTTGGTTTAAAATGTTCGTAATGAATGCCTCTACAAATCTTGTTATGGTCAAAACCACGCCAGACTTACCGTTTTTGAGAAAAAATATGTGTATCGCACAATAACATACATATTTTTACATATTTTCAGCTAAAAGTATGGCATAATTTGGTTTATTTCCATTTTCTCGGAAACTACTAGGCCTAGAATTAAGATTTTTGGTTTAAAATGTTCGTAATGAATGCCTCTACAAATCTTGTTATGGTCAAAACCACGCCAGACTTACCGTTTTTGAGAAAAAATATGTGCATCGCACAATAACATACATATTTTTAGCTAAAAGTATGGCATAATTTGGTTTATTTCCATTTTCTCGGAAACTACTAGGCCTAGAATTAAGATTTTTGGTTTAAAATGTTCGTAATGAATGCCTCTACAAATCTTGTTATGGTCAAAACCACGCCAGACTTACCGTTTTTGAGAAAAAATATGTGCATCGCACAATAACATACATATTTTTAGCTAAAAGTATGGCATAATTTGGTTTATTTTCATTTTCTCGGAAACTACTAGGCCTAGAATTAAGATTTTTGGTTTAAAATGTTCGTAATGAATGCCTCTACAAATCTTGTTATGGTCAAAACCACGCCAGACTTACCGTTTTTGAGAAAAAATATGTGCATCGCACAATAACATACATATTTTTAGCTAAAAGTATGGCATAATTTGGTTTATTTTCATTTTCTCGGAAACTACTAGGCCTAGAATTAAGATTTTTGGTTTAAAATGTTTGTAATGAATGCCTCTACAAATCTTGTTATGGTCAAAACCACGCCAGACTTACCGTTTTTGAGAAAAAATATGTGTATCGCACAATAACATACATATTTTTACATATTTTCAGCTAAAAGTATGGCATAATTTGGTTTATTTCCATTTTCTCGGAAACTACTAGGCCTAGAATTAAGATTTTTGGTTTAAAATGTTCGTAATGAATGCCTCTACAAATCTTGTTATGGTCAAAACCACGCCAGACTTACCGTTTTTGAGAAAAAATATGTGTATCGCACAATAACACATATTTTTACATATTTTCAGCTAAAAGTATGGCATAATTTGGTTTATTTCCATTTTCTCGGAAACTACTAGGCCTAGAATTAAGATTTTTGGTTTAAAATGTTCGTAATGAATGCCTCTACAAATCTTGTTATGGTCAAAACCACGCCAGACTTACCGTTTTTGAGAAAAAATATGTGCATCGCACAATAACATACATATTTTTAGCTAAAAGTATGGCATAATTTGGTTTATTTTCATTTTCTCGGAAACTACTAGGCCTAGAATTAAGATTTTTGGTTTAAAATGTTCGTAATGAATGCCTCTACAAATCTTGTTATGGTCAAAACCACGCCAGACTTACCGTTTTTGAGAAAAAATATGTGCATCGCACAATAACATACATATTTTTAGCTAAAAGTATGGCATAATTTGGTTTATTTTCATTTTCTCGGAAACTACTAGGCCTAGAATTAAGATTTTTGGTTTAAAATGTTCGTAATGAATGCCTCTACAAATCTTGTTATGGTCAAAACCACGCCAGACTTACCGTTTTTGAGAAAAAATATGTGTATCGCACAATAACATACATATTTTTACATATTTTCAGCTAAAAGTATGGCATAATTTGGTTTATTTCCATTTTCTCGGAAACTACTAGGCCTAGAATTAAGATTTTTGGTTTAAAATGTTCGTAATGAATGCCTCTACAAATCTTGTTATGGTCAAAACCACGCCAGACTTACCGTTTTTGAGAAAAAATATGTGCATCGCACAATAACATACATATTTTTAGCTAAAAGTATGGCATAATTTGGTTTATTTCCATTTTCTCGGAAACTACTAGGCCTAGAATTAAGATTTTTGGTTTAAAATGTTCGTAATGAATGCCTCTACAAATCTTGTTATGGTCAAAACCACGCCAGACTTACCGTTTTTGAGAAAAAATATGTGCATCGCACAATAACATACATATTTTTAGCTAAAAGTATGGCATAATTTGGTTTATTTTCATTTTCTCGGAAACTACTAGAATTAAGATTTTTGGTTTAAAATGTTCGTAATGAATGCCTCTACAAATCTTGTTATGGTCAAAACCACGCCAGACTTACCGTTTTTGAGAAAAAATATGTGTATCGCACAATAACATACATATTTTTACATATTTTCAGCTAAAAGTATGGCATAATTTGGTTTATTTCCATTTTCTCGGAAACTACTAGGCCTAGAATTAAGATTTTTGGTTTAAAATGTTCGTAATGAATGCCTCTACAAATCTTGTTATGGCCAAAACCACGCCAGACTTACCGTTTTTGAGAAAAAATATGTGTATCGCACAATAACATACATATTTTTACATATTTTCAGCTAAAAGTATGGCATAATTTGGTTTATTTCCATTTTCTCGGAAACTACTAGGCCTAGAATTAAGATTTTTGGTTTAAAATGTTCGTAATGAATGCCTCTACAAATCTTGTTATGGTCAAAACCACGCCAGACTTACCGTTTTTGAGAAAAAATATGTGTATCGCACAATAACATACATATTTTTACATATTTTCAGCTAAAAGTATGGCATAATTTGGTTTATTTCCATTTTCTCGGAAACTACTAGGCCTAGAATTAAGATTTTTGGTTTAAAATGTTCGTAATGAATGCCTCTACAAATCTTGTTATGGTCAAAACCACGCCAGACTTACCGTTTTTGAGAAAAATATGTGCATCGCACAATAACATACATATTTTTAGCTAAAAGTATGGCATAATTTGGTTTATTTCCATTTTCTCGGAAACTACTAGGCCTAGAATTAAGATTTTTGGTTTAAAATGTTCGTAATGAATGCCTCTACAAATCTTGTTATGGTCAAAACCACGCCAGACTTACCGTTTTTGAGAAAAAATATGTGCATCGCACAATAACATACATATTTTTAGCTAAAAGTATGGCATAATTTAGTTTATTTCCATTTTCTCGGAAACTACTAGGCCTAGAATTAAGATTTTTGGTTTAAAATGTTCGTAATGAATGCCTCTACAAATCTTGTTATGGTCAAAACCACGCCAGACTTACCGTTTTTGAGAAAAAATATGTGTATCGCACAATAACATACATATTTTTACATATTTTCAGCTAAAAGTATGGCATAATTTGGTTTATTTCCATTTTCTCGGAAACTACTAGGCCTAGAATTAAGATTTTTGGTTTAAAATGTTCGTAATGAATGCCTCTACAAATCTTGTTATGGTCAAAACCACGCCAGACTTACCGTTTTTGAGAAAAAATATGTGCATCGCACAATAACATACATATTTTTAGCTAAAAGTATGGCATAATTTGGTTTATTTCCATTTTCTCGGAAACTACTAGGCCTAGAATTAAGATTTTTGGTTTAAAATGTTCGTAATGAATGCCTCTACAAATCTTGTTATGGTCAAAACCACGCCAGACTTACCGTTTTTGAGAAAAAATATGTGTATCGCACAATAACATACATATTTTTACATATTTTCAGCTAAAAGTATGGCATAATTTGGTTTATTTCCATTTTCTCGGAAACTACTAGGCCTAGAATTAAGATTTTTGGTTTAAAATGTTCGTAATGAATGCCTCTACAAATCTTGTTATGGTCAAAACCACGCCAGACTTACCGTTTTTGAGAAAAAATATGTGTATCGCACAATAACATACATATTTTTACATATTTTCAGCTAAAAGTATGGCATAATTTGGTTTATTTCCATTTTCTCGGAAACTACTAGGCCTAGAATTAAGATTTTTGGTTTAAAATGTTCGTAATGAATGCCTCTACAAATCTTGTTATGGTCAAAACCACGCCAGACTTACCGTTTTTGAGAAAAAATATGTGCATCGCACAATAACATACATATTTTTAGCTAAAAGTATGGCATAATTTGGTTTATTTTCATTTTCTCGGAAACTACTAGGCCTAGAATTAAGATTTTTGGTTTAAAATGTTTGTAATGAATGCCTCTACAAATCTTGTTATGGTCAAAACCACGCCAGACTTACCGTTTTTGAGAAAAAATATGTGTATCGCACAATAACATACATATTTTTACATATTTTCAGCTAAAAGTATGGCATAATTTGGTTTATTTCCATTTTCTCGGAAACTACTAGGCCTAGAATTAAGATTTTTGGTTTAAAATGTTCGTAATGAATGCCTCTACAAATCTTGTTATGGTCAAAACCACGCCAGACTTACCGTTTTTGAGAAAAAATATGTGTATCGCACAATAACATACATATTTTTACATATTTTCAGCTAAAAGTATGGCATAATTTGGTTTATTTCCATTTTCTCGGAAACTACTAGGCCTAGAATTAAGATTTTTGGTTTAAAATGTTCGTAATGAATGCCTCTACAAATCTTGTTATGGTCAAAACCACGCCAGACTTACCGTTTTTGAGAAAAAATATGTGCATCGCACAATAACATACATATTTTTAGCTAAAAGTATGGCATAATTTGGTTTATTTCCATTTTCTCGGAAACTACTAGGCCTAGAATTAAGATTTTTGGTTTAAAATGTTCGTAATGAATGCCTCTACAAATCTTGTTATGGTCAAAACCACGCCAGACTTACCGTTTTTGAGAAAAAATATGTGCATCGCACAATAACATACATATTTTTAGCTAAAAGTATGGCATAATTTAGTTTATTTCCATTTTCTCGGAAACTACTAGGCCTAGAATTAAGATTTTTGGTTTAAAATGTTCGTAATGAATGCCTCTACAAATCTTGTTATGGTCAAAACCACGCCAGACTTACCGTTTTTGAGAAAAAATATGTGTATCGCACAATAACATACATATTTTTACATATTTTCAGCTAAAAGTATGGCATAATTTGGTTTATTTCCATTTTCTCGGAAACTACTAGGCCTAGAATTAAGATTTTTGGTTTAAAATGTTCGTAATGAATGCCTCTACAAATCTTGTTATGGTCAAAACCACGCCAGACTTACCGTTTTTGAGAAAAAATATGTGCATCGCACAATAACATACATATTTTTAGCTAAAAGTATGGCATAATTTGGTTTATTTCCATTTTCTCGGAAACTACTAGGCCTAGAATTAAGATTTTTGGTTTAAAATGTTCGTAATGAATGCCTCTACAAATCTTGTTATGGTCAAAACCACGCCAGACTTACCGTTTTTGAGAAAAAATATGTGTATCGCACAATAACATACATATTTTTACATATTTTCAGCTAAAAGTATGGCATAATTTGGTTTATTTCCATTTTCTCGGAAACTACTAGGCCTAGAATTAAGATTTTTGGTTTAAAATGTTCGTAATGAATGCCTCTACAAATCTTGTTATGGTCAAAACCACGCCAGACTTACCGTTTTTGAGAAAAAATATGTGCATCGCACAATAACATACATATTTTTAGCTAAAAGTATGGCATAATTTGGTTTATTTCCATTTTCTCGGAAACTACTAGGCCTAGAATTAAGATTTTTGGTTTAAAATGTTCGTAATGAATGCCTCTACAAATCTTGTTATGGTCAAAACCACGCCAGACTTACCGTTTTTGAGAAAAAATATGTGCATCGCACAATAACATACATATTTTTAGCTAAAAGTATGGCATAATTTGGTTTATTTTCATTTTCTCGGAAACTACTAGGCCTAGAATTAAGATTTTTGGTTTAAAATGTTCGTAATGAATGCCTCTACAAATCTTGTTATGGTCAAAACCACGCCAGACTTACCGTTTTTGAGAAAAAATATGTGCATCGCACAATAACATACATATTTTTAGCTAAAAGTATGGCATAATTTGGTTTATTTTCATTTTCTCGGAAACTACTAGGCCTAGAATTAAGATTTTTGGTTTAAAATGTTTGTAATGAATGCCTCTACAAATCTTGTTATGGTCAAAACCACGCCAGACTTACCGTTTTTGAGAAAAAATATGTGTATCGCACAATAACATACATATTTTTACATATTTTCAGCTAAAAGTATGGCATAATTTGGTTTATTTCCATTTTCTCGGAAACTACTAGGCCTAGAATTAAGATTTTTGGTTTAAAATGTTCGTAATGAATGCCTCTACAAATCTTGTTATGGTCAAAACCACGCCAGACTTACCGTTTTTGAGAAAAAATATGTGTATCGCACAATAACACATATTTTTACATATTTTCAGCTAAAAGTATGGCATAATTTGGTTTATTTCCATTTTCTCGGAAACTACTAGGCCTAGAATTAAGATTTTTGGTTTAAAATGTTCGTAATGAATGCCTCTACAAATCTTGTTATGGTCAAAACCACGCCAGACTTACCGTTTTTGAGAAAAAATATGTGCATCGCACAATAACATACATATTTTTAGCTAAAAGTATGGCATAATTTGGTTTATTTTCATTTTCTCGGAAACTACTAGGCCTAGAATTAAGATTTTTGGTTTAAAATGTTCGTAATGAATGCCTCTACAAATCTTGTTATGGTCAAAACCACGCCAGACTTACCGTTTTTGAGAAAAAATATGTGCATCGCACAATAACATACATATTTTTAGCTAAAAGTATGGCATAATTTGGTTTATTTTCATTTTCTCGGAAACTACTAGGCCTAGAATTAAGATTTTTGGTTTAAAATGTTCGTAATGAATGCCTCTACAAATCTTGTTATGGTCAAAACCACGCCAGACTTACCGTTTTTGAGAAAAAATATGTATATCGCACAATAACATACATATTTTTACATATTTTCAGCTAAAAGTATGGCATAATTTGGTTTATTTTCATTTTCTCGGAAACTACTAGGCCTAGAATTAAGATTTTTGGTTTAAAATGTTCGTAATGAATGCCTCTACAAATCTTGTTATGGTCAAAACCACGCCAGACTTACAGTTTTTGAGAAAAAATATGTGTATCGCACAATAACATACATATTTTTACATATTTTCAGCTAAAAGTATGGCATAATTTGGTTTATTTCCATTTTCTCGGAAACTACTAGGCCTAGAATTAAGATTTTTGGTTTAAAATGTTCGTAATGAATGCCTCTACAAATCTTGTTATGGTCAAAACCACGCCAGACTTACCGTTTTTGAGAAAAAATATGTGCATCGCACAATAACATACATATTTTTAGCTAAAAGTATGGCATAATTTGGTTTATTTTCATTTTCTCGGAAACTACTAGGCCTAGAATTAAGATTTTTGGTTTAAAATGTTCGTAATGAATGCCTCTACAAATCTTGTTATGGTCAAAACCACGCCAGACTTACAGTTTTTGAGAAAAAATATGTGTATCGCACAATAACATACATATTTTTACATATTTTCAGCTAAAAGTATGGCATAATTTGGTTTATTTCCATTTTCTCGGAAACTACTAGGCCTAGAATTAAGATTTTTGGTTTAAAATGTTCGTAATGAATGCCTCTACAAATCTTGTTATGGTCAAAACCACGCCAGACTTACCGTTTTTGAGAAAAAATATGTGCATCGCACAATAACATACATATTTTTAGCTAAAAGTATGGCATAATTTGGTTTATTTTCATTTTTTCGGAAACTACTAGGCCTAGAATTAAGATTTTTGGTTTAAAATGTTCGTAATGAATGCCTCTACAAATCTTGTTATGGTCAAAACCACGCCAGACTTACCGTTTTTGAGAAAAAATATGTGCATCGCACAATAACATACATATTTTTAGCTAAAAGTATGGCATAATTTGGTTTATTTCCATTTTCTCGGAAACTACTAGGCCTAGAATTAAGATTTTTGGTTTAAAATGTTCGTAATGAATGCCTCTACAAATCTTGTTATGGTCAAAACCACGCCAGACTTACCCTTTTTGAGAAAAAATATGTGCATCGCACAATAACATACATATTTTTAGCTAAAAGTATGGCATAATTTGGTTTATTTCCATTTTCTCGGAAACTACTAGGCCTAGAATTAAGATTTTTGGTTTAAAATGTTCGTAATGAATGCCTCTAAAAATCTTATTATGGTCAAAACCACGCCAGACTTTCCGTTTTTGAGAAAAAATATGTGTATCGCACAATAACATACATATTTTTACATATTTTCAGCTAAAAGTATGGCATAATTTGGTTTATTTCCATTTTCTCGGAAACTACTAGGCCTAGAATTAAGATTTTTGGTTTAAAATGTTCGTAATGAATGCCTCTACAAATCTTGTTATGGTCAAAACCACGCCAGACTTACCGTTTTTGAGAAAAAATATGTGTATCGCACAATAACATACATATTTTTACATATTTTCAGCTAAAAGTATGGCATAATTTGGTTTATTTCCATTTTCTCGGAAACTACTAGGCCTAGAATTAAGATTTTTGGTTTAAAATGTTCGTAATGAATGCCTCTACAAATCTTGTTATGGTCAAAACCACGCCAGACTTACCGTTTTTGAGAAAAAATATGTGCATCGCACAATAACATACATATTTTTAGCTAAAAGTATGGCATAATTTGGTTTATTTTCATTTTCTCGGAAACTACTAGGCCTAGAATTAAGATTTTTGGTTTAAAATGTTCGTAATGAATGCCTCTACAAATCTTGTTATGGTCAAAACCACGCCAGACTTACCGTTTTTGAGAAAAAATATGTGCATCGCACAATAACATACATATTTTTAGCTAAAAGTATGGCATAATTTGGTTTATTTTCATTTTCTCGGAAACTACTAGGCCTAGAATTAAGATTTTTGGTTTAAAATGTTCGTAATGAATGCCTCTACAAATCTTGTTATGGTCAAAACCACGCCAGACTTACCGTTTTTGAGAAAAAATATGTGCATCGCACAATAACATACATATTTTTAGCTAAAAGTATGGCATAATTTGGTTTATTTTCATTTTCTCGGAA
This sequence comes from Myathropa florea, assembly GCA_930367185.1. NCBI lineage: Eukaryota > Metazoa > Arthropoda > Insecta > Diptera > Syrphidae > Myathropa > Myathropa florea. Next base: position 37,353,181 of record OV884003.1, read on the forward strand.
ACTACTAGGCCTAGAATTAAGATTTTTGGTTTAAAATGTTCGTAATGAATGCCTCTACAAATCTTGTTATGGTCAAAACTACGCCAGACTTACAGTTTTTGAGAAAAAATATGTGTATCGCACAATAACATACATATTTTTACATATTTTCAGCTAAAAGTATGGCATAATTTGGTTTATTTCCATTTTCTCGGAAACTACTAGGCCTAGAATTAAGATTTTTGGTTTAAAATGTTCGTAATGAATGCCTCTACAAATCTTGTTATGGTCAAAACCACGCCAGACTTACCGTTTTTGAGAAAAAATATGTGCATCGCACAATAACATACATATTTTTAGCTAAAAGTATGGCATAATTTGGTTTATTTTCATTTTCTCGGAAACTACTAGGCCTAGAATTAAGATTTTTGGTTTAAAATGTTCGTAATGAATGCCTCTACAAATCTTGTTATGGTCAAAACCACGCCAGACTTACCGTTTTTGAGAAAAAATATGTGCATCGCACAATAACATACATATTTTTAGCTAAAAGTATGGCATAATTTGGTTTATTTCCATTTTCTCGGAAACTACTAGGCCTAGAATTAAGATTTTTGGTTTAAAATGTTCGTAATGAATGCCTCTACAAATCTTGTTATGGTCAAAACCACGCCAGACTTACCCTTTTTGAGAAAAAATATGTGCATCGCACAATAACATACATATTTTTAGCTAAAAGTATGGCATAATTTGGTTTATTTCCATTTTCTCGGAAACTACTAGGCCTAGAATTAAGATTTTTGGTTTAAAATGTTCGTAATGAATGCCTCTACAAATCTTATTATGGTCAAAACCACGCCAGACTTTCCGTTTTTGAGAAAAAATATGTGTATCGCACAATAACATACATATTTTTACATATTTTCAGCTAAAAGTATGGCATAATTTGGTTTATTTCCATTTTCTCGGAAACTACTAGGCCTAGAATTAAGATTTTTGGTTTAAAATGTTCGTAATGAATGCCTCTACAAATCTTGTTATGGTCAAAACCACGCCAGACTTACCGTTTTTGAGAAAAAATATGTGCATCGCACAATAACATACATATTTTTAGCTAAAAGTATGGCATAATTTGGTTTATTTTCATTTTCTCGGAAACTACTAGGCCTAGAATTAAGATTTTTGGTTTAAAATGTTCGTAATGAATGCCTCTACAAATCTTGTTATGGTCAAAACCACGCCAGACTTACCGTTTTTGAGAAAAAATATGTGCATCGCACAATAACATACATATTTTTAGCTAAAAGTATGGCATAATTTGGTTTATTTTCATTTTCTCGGAAACTACTAGGCCTAGAATTAAGATTTTTGGTTTAAAATGTTCGTAATGAATGCCTCTACAAATCTTGTTATGGTCAAAACCACGCCAGACTTACCGTTTTTGAGAAAAAATATGTGTATCGCACAATAACATACATATTTTTACATATTTTCAGCTAAAAGTATGGCATAATTTGGTTTATTTTCATTTTCTCGGAAACTACTAGGCCTAGAATTAAGATTTTTGGTTTAAAATGTTCGTAATGAATGCCTCTACAAATCTTGTTATGGTCAAAACCACGCCAGACTTACCGTTTTTGAGAAAAAATATGTGTATCGCACAATAACATACATATTTTTACATATTTTCAGCTAAAAGTATGGCATAATTTGGTTTATTTCCATTTTCTCGGAAACTACTAGGCCTAGAATTAAGATTTTTGGTTTAAAATGTTCGTAATGAATGCCTCTACAAATCTTGTTATGGTCAAAACCACGCCAGACTTACCGTTTTTGAGAAAAAATATGTGCATCGCACAATAACATACATATTTTTAGCTAAAAGTATGGCATAATTTGGTTTATTTTCATTTTCTCGGAAACTACTAGGCCTAGAATTAAGATTTTTGGTTTAAAATGTTCGTAATGAATGCCTCTACAAATCTTGTTATGGTCAAAACCACGCCAGACTTACAGTTTTTGAGAAAAAATATGTGTATCGCACAATAACATACATATTTTTACATATTTTCAGCTAAAAGTATGGCATAATTTGGTTTATTTCCATTTTCTCGGAAACTACTAGGCCTAGAATTAAGATTTTTGGTTTAAAATGTTCGTAATGAATGCCTCTACAAATCTTGTTATGGTCAAAACCACGCCAGACTTACCGTTTTTGAGAAAAAATATGTGCATCGCACAATAACATACATATTTTTAGCTAAAAGTATGGCATAATTTGGTTTATTTTCATTTTCTCGGAAACTACTAGGCCTAGAATTAAGATTTTTGGTTTAAAATGTTCGTAATGAATGCCTCTACAAATCTTGTTATGGTCAAAACCACGCCAGACTTACCGTTTTTGAGAAAAAATATGTGCATCGCACAATAACATACATATTTTTAGCTAAAAGTATGGCATAATTTGGTTTATTTCCATTTTCTCGGAAACTACTAGGCCTAGAATTAAGATTTTTGGTTTAAAATGTTCGTAATGAATGCCTCTACAAATCTTGTTATGGTCAAAACCACGCCAGACTTACCCTTTTTGAGAAAAAATATGTGCATCGCACAATAACATACATATTTTTAGCTAAAAGTATGGCATAATTTGGTTTATTTCCATTTTCTCGGAAACTACTAGGCCTAGAATTAAGATTTTTGGTTTAAAATGTTCGTAATGAATGCCTCTACAAATCTTATTATGGTCAAAACCACGCCATACTTTCCGTTTTTGAGAAAAAATATGTGTATCGCACAATAACATACATATTTTTACATATTTTCAGCTAAAAGTATGGCATAATTTGGTTTATTTCCATTTTCTCGGAAACTACTAGGCCTAGAATTAAGATTTTTGGTTTAAAATGTTCGTAATGAATGCCTCTACAAATCTTGTTATGGTCAAAACCACGCCAGACTTACCGTTTTTGAGAAAAAATATGTGTATCGCACAATAACATACATATTTTTACATATTTTCAGCTAAAAGTATGGCATAATTTGGTTTATTTCCATTTTCTCGGAAACTACTAGGCCTAGAATTAAGATTTTTGGTTTAAAATGTTCGTAATGAATGCCTCTACAAATCTTGTTATGGTCAAAACCACGCCAGACTTACCGTTTTTGAGAAAAAATATGTGCATCGCACAATAACATACATATTTTTAGCTAAAAGTATGGCATAATTTGGTTTATTTTCATTTTCTCGGAAACTACTAGGCCTAGAATTAAGATTTTTGGTTTAAAATGTTCGTAATGAATGCCTCTACAAATCTTGTTATGGTCAAAACCACGCCAGACTTACCGTTTTTGAGAAAAAATATGTGCATCGCACAATAACATACATATTTTTAGCTAAAAGTATGGCATAATTTGGTTTATTTTCATTTTCTCGGAAACTACTAGGCCTAGAATTAAGATTTTTGGTTTAAAATGTTCGTAATGAATGCCTCTACAAATCTTGTTATGGTCAAAACCACGCCAGACTTACCGTTTTTGAGAAAAAATATGTGTATCGCACAATAACATACATATTTTTACATATTTTCAGCTAAAAGTATGGCATAATTTGGTTTATTTCCATTTTCTCGGAAACTACTAGGCCTAGAATTAAGATTTTTGGTTTAAAATGTTCGTAATGAATGCCTCTACAAATCTTGTTATGGTCAAAACCACGGCAGACTTACCGTTTTTGAGAAAAAATATGTGCATCGCACAATAACATACATATTTTTAGCTAAAAGTATGGCATAATTTGGTTTATTTTCATTTTCTCGGAAACTACTAGGCCTAGAATTAAGATTTTTGGTTTAAAATGTTCGTAATGAATGCCTCTACAAATCTTGTTATGGTCAAAACCACGCCAGACTTACCGTTTTTGAGAAAAAATATGTGCATCGCACAATAACATACATATTTTTAGCTAAAAGTATGGCATAATTTGGTTTATTTCCATTTTCTCGGAAACTACTAGGCCTAGAATTAAGATTTTTGGTTTAAAATGTTCGTAATGAATGCCTCTACAAATCTTGTTATGGTCAAAACCACGCCAGACTTACCCTTTTTGAGAAAAAATATGTGCATCGCACAATAACATACATATTTTTAGCTAAAAGTATGGCATAATTTGGTTTATTTCCATTTTCTCGGAAACTACTAGGCCTAGAATTAAGATTTTTGGTTTAAAATGTTCGTAATGAATGCCTCTACAAATCTTATTATGGTCAAAACCACGCCAGACTTACCGTTTTTGAGAAAAAATATGTGTATCGCACAATAACATACATATTTTTACATATTTTCAGCTAAAAGTATGGCATAATTTGGTTTATTTCCATTTTCTCGGAAACTACTAGGCCTAGAATTAAGATTTTTGGTTTAAAATGTTCGTAATGAATGCCTCTACAAATCTTGTTATGGTCAAAACCACGCCAGACTTACCGTTTTTGAGAAAAAATATGTGTATCGCACAATAACATACATATTTTTACATATTTTCAGCTAAAAGTATGGCATAATTTGGTTTATTTCCATTTTCTCGGAAACTACTAGGCCTAGAATTAAGATTTTTGGTTTAAAATGTTCGTAATGAATGCCTCTACAAATCTTGTTATGGTCAAAACCACGCCAGACTTACCGTTTTTGAGAAAAAATATGTGCATCGCACAATAACATACATATTTTTAGCTAAAAGTATGGCATAATTTGGTTTATTTTCATTTTCTCGGAAACTACTAGGCCTAGAATTAAGATTTTTGGTTTAAAATGTTCGTAATGAATGCCTCTACAAATCTTGTTATGGTCAAAACCACGCCAGACTTACCGTTTTTGAGAAAAAATATGTGCATCGCACAATAACATACATATTTTTAGCTAAAAGTATGGCATAATTTGGTTTATTTTCATTTTCTCGGAAACTACTAGGCCTAGAATTAAGATTTTTGGTTTAAAATGTTCGTAATGAATGCCTCTACAAATCTTGTTATGGTCAAAACCACGCCAGACTTACCGTTTTTGAGAAAAAATATGTGTATCGCACAATAACATACATATTTTTACATATTTTCAGCTAAAAGTATGGCATAATTTGGTTTATTTTCATTTTCTCGGAAACTACTAGGCCTAGAATTAAGATTTTTGATTTAAAATGTTCGTAATGAATGCCTCTACAAATCTTGTTATGGTCAAAACCACGCCAGACTTACCGTTTTTGAGAAAAAATATGTGTATCGCACAATAACATACATATTTTTACATATTTTCAGCTAAAAGTATGGCATAATTTGGTTTATTTCCATTTTCTCGGAAACTACTAGGCCTAGAATTAAGATTTTTGGTTTAAAATGTTCGTAATGAATGCCTCTACAAATCTTGTTATGGTCAAAACCACGCCAGACTTACCGTTTTTGAGAAAAAATATGTCTATCGCACAATAACATACATATTTTTACATATTTTCAGCTAAAAGTATGGCATAATTTGGTTTATTTCCATTTTCTCGGAAACTACTAGGCCTAGAATTAAGATTTTTGGTTTAAAATGTTCGTAATGAATGCCTCTACAAATCTTGTTATGGTCAAAACCACGCCAGACTTACCGTTTTTGAGAAAAAATATGTGCATCGCACAATAACATACATATTTTTAGCTAAAAGTATGGCATAATTTGGTTTAAAACCACGCCAGACTTACCGTTTTTGAGAAAAAATATGTGTATCGCACAATAACATACATATTTTTACATATTTTCAGCTAAAAGTATGGCATAATTTGGTTTATTTCCATTTTCTCGGAAACTACTAGGCCTAGAATTAAGATTTTTGGTTTAAAATGTTCGTAATGAATGCCTCTACAAATCTTGTTATGGTCAAAACCACGCCAGACTTACCGTTTTTGAGAAAAAATATGTGCATCGCACAATAACATACATATTTTTAGCTAAAAGTATGGCATAATTTGGTTTATTTCCATTTTCTCGGAAACTACTAGGCCTAGAATTAAGATTTTTGGTTTAAAATGTTCGTAATGAATGCCTCTACAAATCTTGTTATGGTCAAAACCACGCCAGACTTACCGTTTTTGAGAAAAAATATGTGCATCGCACAATAACATACATATTTTTAGCTAAAAGTATGGCATAATTTGGTTTATTTTCATTTTCTCGGAAACTACTAGGCCTAGAATTAAGATTTTTGGTTTAAAATGTTCGTAATGAATGCCTCTACAAATCTTGTTATGGTCAAAACCACGCCAGACTTACCGTTTTTGAGAAAAAATATGTGTATCGCACAATAACATACATATTTTTACATATTTTCAGCTAAAAGTATGGCATAATTTGGTTTATTTCCATTTTCTCGGAAACTACTAGGCCTAGAATTAAGATTTTTGGTTTAAAATGTTCGTAATGAATGCCTCTACAAATCTTGCTATGGTCAAAACCACGCCAGACTTACCGTTTTTGAGAAAAAATATGTGCATCGCACAATAACATACATATTTTTAGCTAAAAGTATGGCATAATTTGGTTTATTTTCATTTTCTCGGAAACTACTAGGCCTAGAATTAAGATTTTTGGTTTAAAATGTTCGTAATGAATGCCTCTACAAATCTTGTTATGGTCAAAACCACGCCAGACTTACCGTTTTTGAGAAAAAATATGTCTATCGCACAATAACATACATATTTTTACATATTTTCAGCTAAAAGTATGGCATAATTTGGTTTATTTCCATTTTCTCGGAAACTACTAGGCCTAGAATTAAGATTTTTGGTTTAAAATGTTCGTAATGAATGCCTCTACAAATCTTGTTATGGTCAAAACCACGCCAGACTTACCGTTTTTGAGAAAAAATATGTGCATCGCACAATAACATACATATTTTTAGCTAAAAGTATGGCATAATTTGGTTTATTTTCATTTTCTCGAAAACTACTAGGCCTAGAATTAAGATTTTTGGTTTAAAATGTTCGTAATGAATGCCTCTACAAATCTTGTTATGGTCAAAACCACGCCAGACTTACCGTTTTTGAGAAAAAATATGTGTATCGCACAATAACATACATATTTTTACATATTTTCAGCTAAAAGTATGGCATAATTTGGTTTATTTCCATTTTCTCGGAAACTACTAGGCCTAGAATTAAGATTTTTGGTTTAAAATGTTCGTAATGAATGCCTCTACAAATCTTGTTATGGTCAAAACCACGCCAGACTTACCGTTTTTGAGAAAAAATATGTGCATCGCACAATAACATACATATTTTTAGCTAAAAGTATGGCATAATTTGGTTTATTTTCATTTTCTCGGAAACTACTAGGCCTAGAATTAAGATTTTTGGTTTAAAATGTTCGTAATGAATGCCTCTACAAATCTTGTTACGGTCAAAACCACGCCAGACTTACCGTTTTTGAGAAAAAATATGTGTATCGCACAATAACATACATATTTTTACATATTTTCAGCTAAAAGTATGGCATAATTTGGTTTATTTCCATTTTCTCGGAAACTACTAGGCCTAGAATTAAGATTTTTGGTTTAAAATGTTCGTAATGAATGCCTCTACAAATCTTGTTATGGTCAAAACCACGCCAGACTTACCGTTTTTGAGAAAAAATATGTGCATCGCACAATAACATACATATTTTTAGCTAAAAGTATGGCATAATTTGGTTTATTTTCATTTTCTCGGAAACTACTAGGCCTAGAATTAAGATTTTTGGTTTAAAATGTTCGTAATGAATGCCTCTACAAATCTTGTTATGGTCAAAACCACGCCAGACTTACCGTTTTTGAGAAAAAATATGTGCATCGCACAATAACATACATATTTTTAGCTAAAAGTATGGCATAATTTGGTTTATTTTCATTTTCTCGGAAACTACTAGGCCTAGAATTAAGATTTTTGGTTTAAAATGTTCGTAATGAATGCCTCTACAAATCTTGTTATGGTCAAAACCACGCCAGACTTACCGTTTTTGAGAAAAAATATGTGTATCGCACAATAACATACATATTTTTACATATTTTCAGCTAAAAGTATGGCATAATTTGGTTTATTTCCATTTTCTCGGAAACTACTAGGCCTAGAATTAAGATTTTTGGTTTAAAATGTTCGTAATGAATGCCTCTACAAATCTTGTTATGGTCAAAACCACGGCAGACTTACCGTTTTTGAGAAAAAATATGTGCATCGCACAATAACATACATATTTTTAGCTAAAAGTATGGCATAATTTGGTTTATTTTCATTTTCTCGGAAACTACTAGGCCTAGAATTAAGATTTTTGGTTTAAAATGTTCGTAATGAATGCCTCTACAAATCTTGTTATGGTCAAAACCACGCCAGACTTACCGTTTTTGAGAAAAAATATGTGTATCGCACAATAACATACATATTTTTACATATTTTCAGCTAAAAGTATGGCATAATTTGGTTTATTTCCATTTTCTCGGAAACTACTAGGCCTAGAATTAAGATTTTTGGTTTAAAATGTTCGTAATGAATGCCTCTACAAATCTTGTTATGGTCAAAACCACGCCAGACTTAGCGTTTTTGAGAAAAAATATGTGCATCGCACAATAACATACATATTTTTAGCTAAAAGTATGGCATAATTTGGTTTATTTCCATTTTCTCGGAAACTACTAGGCCTAGAATTAAGATTTTTGGTTTAAAATGTTCGTAATGAATGCCTCTACAAATCTTGTTATGGTCAAAACCACGCCAGACTTACCGTTTTTGAGAAAAAATATGTGCATCGCACAATAACATACATATTTTTAGCTAAAAGTATGGCATAATTTGGTTTATTTTCATTTTCTCGGAAACTACTAGGCCTAGAATTAAGATTTTTGGTTTAAAATGTTCGTAATGAATGCCTCTACAAATCTTGTTACGGTCAAAACCACGCCAGACTTACCGTTTTTGAGAAAAAATATGTGTATCGCACAATAACATACATATTTTTACATATTTTCAGCTAAAAGTATGGCATAATTTGGTTTATTTCCATTTTCTCGGAAACTACTAGGCCTAGAATTAAGATTTTTGGTTTAAAATGTTCGTAATGAATGCCTCTACAAATCTTGTTATGGTCAAAACCACGCCAGACTTACCGTTTTTGAGAAAAAATATGTGCATCGCACAATAACATACATATTTTTAGCTAAAAGTATGGCATAATTTGGTTTATTTTCATTTTCTCGGAAACTACTAGGCCTAGAATTAAGATTTTTGGTTTAAAATGTTCGTAATGAATGCCTCTACAAATCTTGTTATGGTCAAAACCACGCCAGACTTACCGTTTTTGAGAAAAAATATGTGCATCGCACAATAACATACATATTTTTAGCTAAAAGTATGGCATAATTTGGTTTATTTTCATTTTCTCGGAAACTACTAGGCCTAGAATTAAGATTTTTGGTTTAAAATGTTCGTAATGAATGCCTCTACAAATCTTGTTATGGTCAAAACCACGCCAGACTTACCGTTTTTGAGAAAAAATATGTGTATCGCACAATAACATACATATTTTTACATATTTTCAGCTAAAAGTATGGCATAATTTGGTTTATTTCCATTTTCTCGGAAACTACTAGGCCTAGAATTAAGATTTTTGGTTTAAAATGTTCGTAATGAATGCCTCTACAAATCTTGTTATGGTCAAAACCACGGCAGACTTACCGTTTTTTGAGAAAAAATATGTGCATCGCACAATAACATACATATTTTTAGCTAAAAGTATGGCATAATTTGGTTTATTTTCATTTTCTCGGAAACTACTAGGCCTAGAATTAAGATTTTTGGTTTAAAATGTTCGTAATGAATGCCTCTACAAATCTTGTTATGGTCAAAACCACGCCAGACTTACCGTTTTTGAGAAAAAATATGTGTATCGCACAATAACATACATATTTTTACATATTTTCAGCTAAAAGTATGGCATAATTTGGTTTATTTCCATTTTCTCGGAAACTACTAGGCCTAGAATTAATATTTTTGGTTTAAAATGTTCGTAATGAATGCCTCTACAAATCTTGTTATGGTCAAAACCACGCCAGACTTAGCGTTTTTGAGAAAAAATATGTGCATCGCACAATAACATACATATTTTTAGCTAAAAGTATGGCATAATTTGGTTTATTTCCATTTTCTCGGAAACTACTAGGCCTAGAATTAAGATTTTTGGTTTAAAATGTTCGTAATGAATGCCTCTACAAATCTTGTTATGGTCAAAACCACGCCAGACTTACCGTTTTTGAGAAAAAATATGTGCATCGCACAATAACATACATATTTTTAGCTAAAAGTATGGCATAATTTGGTTTATTTCCATTTTCTCGGAAACTACTAGGCCTAGAATTAAGATTTTTGGTTTAAAATGTTCGTAATGAATGCCTCTACAAATCTTGTTATGGTCAAAACCACGCCAGACTTACCCTTTTTGAGAAAAAATATGTGCATCGCACAATAACATACATATTTTTAGCTAAAAGTATGGCATAATTTGGTTTATTTCCATTTTCTCGGAAACTACTAGGCCTAGAATTAAGATTTTTGGTTTAAAATGTTCGTAATGAATGCCTCTACAAATCTTATTATGGTCAAAACCACGCCAGACTTACCGTTTTTGAGAAAAAATATGTGTATCGCACAATAACATACATATTTTTACATATTTTCAGCTAAAAGTATGGCATAATTTGGTTTATTTCCATTTTCTCGGAAACTACTAGGCCTAGAATTAAGATTTTTGGTTTAAAATGTTCGTAATGAATGCCTCTACAAATCTTGTTATGGTCAAAACCACGCCAGACTTACCGTTTTTGAGAAAAAATATGTGTATCGCACAATAACATACATATTTTTACATATTTTCAGCTAAAAGTATGGCATAATTTGGTTTATTTCCATTTTCTCGGAAACTACTAGGCCTAGAATTAAGATTTTTGGTTTAAAATGTTCGTAATGAATGCCTCTACAAATCTTGTTATGGTCAAAACCACGCCAGACTTACCGTTTTTGAGAAAAAATATGTGCATCGCACAATAACATACATATTTTTAGCTAAAAGTATGGCATAATTTGGTTTATTTTCATTTTCTCGGAAACTACTAGGCCTAGAATTAAGATTTTTGGTTTAAAATGTTCGTAATGAATGCCTCTACAAATCTTGTTATGGTCAAAACCACGCCAGACTTACCGTTTTTGAGAAAAAATATGTGCATCGCACAATAACATACATATTTTTAGCTAAAAGTATGGCATAATTTGGTTTATTTTCATTTTCTCGGAAACTACTAGGCCTAGAATTAAGATTTTTGGTTTAAAATGTTCGTAATGAATGCCTCTACAAATCTTGTTATGGTCAAAACCACGCCAGACTTACCGTTTTTGAGAAAAAATATGTGTATCGCACAATAACATACATATTTTTACATATTTTCAGCTAAAAGTATGGCATAATTTGGTTTATTTTCATTTTCTCGGAAACTACTAGGCCTAGAATTAAGATTTTTGATTTAAAATGTTCGTAATGAATGCCTCTACAAATCTTGTTATGGTCAAAACCACGCCAGACTTACCGTTTTTGAGAAAAAATATGTGTATCGCACAATAACATACATATTTTTACATATTTTCAGCTAAAAGTATGGCATAATTTGGTTTATTTCCATTTTCTCGGAAACTACTAGGCCTAGAATTAAGATTTTTGGTTTAAAATGTTCGTAATGAATGCCTCTACAAATCTTGTTATGGTCAAAACCACGCCAGACTTACCGTTTTTGAGAAAAAATATGTCTATCGCACAATAACATACATATTTTTACATATTTTCAGCTAAAAGTATGGCATAATTTGGTTTATTTCCATTTTCTCGGAAACTACTAGGCCTAGAATTAAGATTTTTGGTTTAAAATGTTCGTAATGAATGCCTCTACAAATCTTGTTATGGTCAAAACCACGCCAGACTTACCGTTTTTGAGAAAAAATATGTGCATCGCACAATAACATACATATTTTTAGCTAAAAGTATGGCATAATTTGGTTTATTTTCATTTTCTCGGAAACTACTAGGCCTAGAATTAAGATTTTTGGTTTAAAATGTTCGTAATGAATGCCTCTACAAATCTTGTTATGGTCAAAACCACGCCAGACTTACCGTTTTTGAGAAAAAATATGTGCATCGCACAATAACATACATATTTTTAGCTAAAAGTATGGCATAATTTGGTTTATTTTCATTTTCTCGGAAACTACTAGGCCTAGAATTAAGATTTTTGGTTTAAAATGTTCGTAATGAATGCCTCTACAAATCTTGTTATGGTCAAAACCACGCCAGACTTACCGTTTTTGAGAAAAAATATGTGTATCGCACAATAACATACATATTTTTACATATTTTTAGCTAAAAGTATGGCATAATTTGGTTTATTTTCATTTTCTCGGAAACTAGTAGGCCTAGAATTAAGATTTTTGGTTTAAAGTGTTCGTAATGAATGCCTCTACAAATCTTGTTATGGTCAAAACCACGCCAGACTTACCGTTTTTGAGAAAAAATATGTGCTTCGCACAATAACATACATATTTTTAGCTAAAAGTATGGCATAATTTGGTTTATTTTCATTTTCTCGGAAACTACTAGGCCTAGAATTAAGATTTTTGGTTTAAAATGTTCGTAATGAATGCCTCTACAAATCTTGTTATGGTCAAAACCACGCCAGACTTACCGTTTTTGAGAAAAAATATGTGCATCGCACAATAACATACATATTTTTAGCTAAAAGTATGGCATAATTTGGTTTATTTTCATTTTCTCGGAAACTACTAGGCCTAGAATTAAGATTTTTGGTTTAAAATGTTCGTAATGAATGCCTCTACAAATCTTGTTATGGTCAAAACCACGCCAGATTTACCGTTTTTGAGAAAAAATATGTGTATCGCACAATAACATACATATTTTTACATATTTTCAGCTAAAAGTATGGCATAATTTGGTTTATTTCCATTTTCTCGGAAATTACTAGGCCTAGAATTAAGATTTTTGGTTTAAAATGTTCGTAATGAATGCCTCTACAAATCTTGTTATGGTCAAAACCACGCCAGACTTACCGTTTTTGAGAAAAAATATGTGTATCGCACAATAACATACATATTTTTACATATTTTCAGCTAAAAGTATGGCATAATTTGGTTTATTTCCATTTTCTCGGAAACTACTAGGCCTAGAATTAAGATTTTTGGTTTAAAATGTTCGTAATGAATGCCTCTACAAATCTTGTTATGGTCAAAACCACGCCAGACTTACCGTTTTTGAGAAAAAATATGTGTATCGCACAATAACATACATATTTTTACATATTTTCAGCTAAAAGTATGGCATAATTTGGTTTATTTCCATTTTCTCGGAAACTACTAGGCCTAGAATTAAGATTTTTGGTTTAAAATGTTCGTAATGAATGCCTCTACAAATCTTGTTATGGTCAAAACCACGCCAGACTTACCGTTTTTGAGAAAAAATATGTGCATCGCACAATAACATACATATTTTTAGCTAAAAGTATGGCATAATTTGGTTTATTTCCATTTTCTCGGAAACTAATAGGCCTAGAATTAAGATTTTTGGTTTAAAATGTTCGTAATGAATGCCTCTACAAATCTTGTTATGGTCAAAACCACGCCAGACTTACCGTTTTTGAGAAAAAATATGTGCATCGCACAATAACATACATATTTTTAGCTAAAAGTATGGCATAATTTGGTTTATTTTCATTTTCTCGGAAACTACTAGGCCTAGAATTAAGATTTTTGGTTTAAAATGTTCGTAATGAATGCCTCTACAAATCTTGTTATGGTCAAAACCACGCCAGACTTACCGTTTTTGAGAAAAAATATGTGTATCGCACAATAACATACATATTTTTACATATTTTCAGCTAAAAGTATGGCATAATTTGGTTTATTTTCATTTTCTCGGAAACTAGTAGGCCTAGAATTAAGATTTTTGGTTTAAAGTGTTCGTAATGAATGCCTCTACAAATCTTGTTATGGTCAAAACCACGCCAGACTTACCGTTTTTGAGAAAAAATATGTGCTTCGCACAATAACATACATATTTTTACATATTTTCAGCTAAAAGTATGGCATAATTTGGTTTATTTCCATTTTCTCGGAAACTACTAGGCCTAGAATTAAGATTTTTGGTTTAAAATGTTCGTAATGAATGCCTCTACAAATCTTGTTATGGTCAAAACCACGCCAGACTTACCGTTTTTGAGAAAAAATATGTGCATCGCACAATAACATACATATTTTTAGCTAAAAGTATGGCATAATTTGGTTTATTTCCATTTTCTCGGAAACTACTAGGCCTAGAATTAAGATTTTTGGTTTAAAATGTTCGTAATGAATGCCTCTACAAATCTTGTTATGGTCAAAACCACGCCAGACTTACCGTTTTTGAGAAAAAATATGTGCATCGCACAATAACATACATATTTTTAGCTAAAAGTATGGCATAATTTGGTTTATTTTCATTTTCTCGGAAACTACTAGGCCTAGAATTAAGATTTTTGGTTTAAAATGTTCGTAATGAATGCCTCTACAAATCTTGTTATGGTCAAAACCACGCCAGACTTACCGTTTTTGAGAAAAAATATGTGTATCGCACAATAACATACATATTTTTACATATTTTCAGCTAAAAGTATGGCATAATTTGGTTTATTTCCATTTTCTCGGAAACTACTAGGCCTAGAATTAAGATTTTTGGTTTAAAATGTTCGTAATGAATGCCTCTACAAATCTTGCTATGGTCAAAACCACGCCAGACTTACCGTTTTTGAGAAAAAATATGTGCATCGCACAATAACATACATATTTTTAGCTAAAAGTATGGCATAATTTGGTTTATTTTCATTTTCTCGGAAACTACTAGGCCTAGAATTAAGATTTTTGGTTTAAAATGTTCGTAATGAATGCCTCTACAAATCTTGTTATGGTCAAAACCACGCCAGACTTACCGTTTTTGAGAAAAAATATGTGTATCGCACAATAACATACATATTTTTACATATTTTCAGCTAAAAGTATGGCATAATTTGGTTTATTTCCATTTTCTCGGAAACTACTAGGCCTAGAATTAAGATTTTTGGTTTAAAATGTTCGTAATGAATGCCTCTACAAATCTTGTTATGGTCAAAACCACGCCAGACTTACCGTTTTTGAGAAAAAATATGTGCATCGCACAATAACATACATATTTTTAGCTAAAAGTATGGCATAATTTGGTTTATTTTCATTTTCTCGGAAACTACTAGGCCTAGAATTAAGATTTTTGGTTTAAAATGTTCGTAATGAATGCCTCTACAAATCTTGTTATGGTCAAAACCACGCCAGACTTACCGTTTTTGAGAAAAAATATGTGTATCGCACAATAACATACATATTTTTACATATTTTCAGCTAAAAGTATGGCATAATTTGGTTTATTTTCATTTTCTCGGAAACTACTAGGCCTAGAATTAAGATTTTTGGTTTAAAATGTTCGTAATGAATGCCTCTACAAATCTTGTTATGGTCAAAACCACGCCAGACTTACCGTTTTTGAGAAAAAATATGTGCATCGCACAATAACATACATATTTTTAGCTAAAAGTATGGCATAATTTGGTTTATTTTCATTTTCTCGGAAACTACTAGGCCTAGAATTAAGATTTTTGGTTTAAAATGTTCGTAATGAATGCCTCTACAAATCTTGTTACGGTCAAAACCACGCCAGACTTACCGTTTTTGAGAAAAAATATGTGTATCGCACAATAACATACATATTTTTACATATTTTCAGCTAAAAGTATGGCATAATTTGGTTTATTTCCATTTTCTCGGAAACTACTAGGCCTAGAATTAAGATTTTTGGTTTAAAATGTTCGTAATGAATGCCTCTACAAATCTTGTTATGGTCAAAACCACGCCAGACTTACCGTTTTTGAGAAAAAATATGTGCATCGCACAATAACATACATATTTTTAGCTAAAAGTATGGCATAATTTGGTTTATTTTCATTTTCTCGGAAACTACTAGGCCTAGAATTAAGATTTTTGGTTTAAAATGTTCGTAATGAATGCCTCTACAAATCTTGTTATGGTCAAAACCACGCCAGACTTACCGTTTTTGAGAAAAAATATGTGCATCGCACAATAACATACATATTTTTAGCTAAAAGTATGGCATAATTTGGTTTATTTTCATTTTCTCGGAAACTACTAGGCCTAGAATTAAGATTTTTGGTTTAAAATGTTCGTAATGAATGCCTCTACAAATCTTGTTATGGTCAAAACCACGCCAGACTTACCGTTTTTGAGAAAAAATATGTGCATCGCACAATAACATACATATTTTTAGCTAAAAGTATGGCATAATTTGGTTTATTTTCATTTTCTCGGAAACTACTAGGCCTAGAATTAAGATTTTTGGTTTAAAATGTTCGTAATGAATGCCTCTACAAATCTTGTTATGGTCAAAACCACGCCAGACTTACCGTTTTTGAGAAAAAATATGTGTATCGCACAATAACATACATATTTTTACATATTTTCAGCTAAAAGTATGGCATAATTTGGTTTATTTCCATTTTCTCGGAAACTACTAGGCCTAGAATTAAGATTTTTGGTTTAAAATGTTCGTAATGAATGCCTCTACAAATCTTGTTATGGTCAAAACCACGCCAGACTTACCGTTTTTGAGAAAAAATATGTGCATCGCACAATAACATACATATTTTTAGCTAAAAGTATGGCATAATTTGGTTTATTTTCATTTTCTCGGAAACTACTAGGCCTAGAATTAAGATTTTTGGTTTAAAATGTTCGTAATGAATGCCTCTACAAATCTTGTTATGGTCAAAACCACGCCAGACTTACCGTTTTTGAGAAAAAATATGTGTATCGCACAATAACATACATATTTTTACATATTTTCAGCTAAAAGTATGGCATAATTTGGTTTATTTCCATTTTCTCGGAAACTACTAGGCCTAGAATTAAGATTTTGGTTTAAAATGTTCGTAATGAATGCCTCTACAAATCTTGTTATGGTCAAAACCACGCCAGACTTACCGTTTTTGAGAAAAAATATGTGCATCGCACAATAACATACATATTTTTAGCTAAAAGTATGGCATAATTTGGTTTATTTCCATTTTCTCGGAAACTACTAGGCCTAGAATTAAGATTTTTGGTTTAAAATGTTCGTAATGAATGCCTCTACAAATCTTGTTATGGTCAAAACCACGCCAGACTTACCGTTTTTGAGAAAAAATATGTGCATCGCACAATAACATACATATTTTTACATATTTTCAGCTAAAAGTATGGCATAATTTGGTTTATTTCCATTTTCTCGGAAACTACTAGGCCTAGAATTAAGATTTTTGGTTTAAAATGTTCGTAATGAATGCCTCTACAAATCTTGTTATGGTCAAAACCACGCCAGACTTACCGTTTTTGAGAAAAAATATGTGTATCGCACAATAACATACATATTTTTACATATTTTCAGCTAAAAGTATGGCATAATTTGGTTTATTTCCATTTTCTCGGAAACTACTAGGCCTAGAATTAAGATTTTTGGTTTAAAATGTTCGTAATGAATGCCTCTACAAATCTTGTTATGGTCAAAACCACGCCAGACTTACCGTTTTTGAGAAAAAATATGTGTATCGCACAATAACATACATATTTTTACATATTTTCAGCTAAAAGTATGGCATAATTTGGTTTATTTCCATTTTCTCGGAAACTACTAGGCCTAGAATTAAGATTTTTGGTTTAAAATGTTCGTAATGAATGCCTCTACAAATCTTGTTATGGTCAAAACCACGCCAGACATACCGTTTTTGAGAAAAAATATGTGTATCGCACAATAACATACATATTTTTACATATTTTCAGCTAAAAGTATGGCATAATTTGGTTTATTTCCATTTTCTCGGAAACTACTAGGCCTAGAATTAAGATTTTTGGTTTAAAATGTTCGTAATGAATGCCTCTACAAATCTTGTTAGGTAGGTAGGTAGGTATGTGGGTAGACGGGCTTAAGCCACGTCTCACTTAGGTCCTTAGGGACCCATTGTGATGCCCAATTGGAGGATAGTGTCCCCTTCTTTACCCTTGTCGCACTCATGGTCCTTCGTTGCGCCGGAGCCATCCCGATTTCCTTATAAACCTGTAAATAGATCTAAGAGGTATACTTGAGATTTCATGTAAGTCTTGGAAGAAGAATTCTCCCAGTGTTCTATGACGCAACTGACAAAGACTAGGGCAGTGACAGAGGTAGTGAGGAGTATCCTCACGTTCCTCCTCGTCACCACAACCTCTACAAATGTTGTCGTTGGAGAGTCCCATTTTCATGGTATGGTTTCTAAGATGATTATGGCCAGTGAGAGCTCCAACCACCATCGTTAGCAACTCTTTGTCGCACTGAAGGATCTTGTCGGTTTTTGCTCGGTCGTATCTGGGCCATAATGCTTTAGTAGTCCCACATGTAGACAGACTGCGCCATCTACAGTTTGCCATTTCAATGATCATAGTATCCACCTTTTTCCTCAGCTCTGAGAGTGGCGGTTTAATACCCTGAATTGCTTGTGACGCGTCGGTCACTGACCCTGTTCTGGCAAGTTCATCAGCTATCTCATTGCCGGCTATGTCCCTATGTCCTGGGACCCAGCACAGATTAATCGAGTGCTGTGAGCCAAGAGCCTTTAGATCTTCGCGACAGCTTGCGACTAGCTTGGACTTGACTTCTATTGCGGATATAGCTTTCATGGCCGCCTGACTGTCAATGAAAATGGTAATATCAGCTGGTGATATCGCCATCATTAATATCTTTTTGGCCGCTTCTTTGACCGCCAGGACCTCCGCTTGAAACACACTGCCATAATCAGGTAGTCTGATTGAGCAGTGCAAGTTTAGCTCGTTGGAGAAAATGCCCGCGCCTGTGCCTGCTTCCATCTTTGACCCGTCGGTATAAACCTTTATTGACGAGTTGTTGATGGGTTCATTGGACGCCCACTCCTCTCTGGTGGGGTATTGGCATTTGAAGGGTCTCTCGAAGTCGAGGAATGGGAGCCTGTAGTCGCTCTCGACTTCTGATACTGCAAGTTTGTTGAGAATACTTGCATGTCCAGTGGTACCTGAGCGCCAGTTGCAAGATTGACTGATTCTCAGAGCACTTTTAGCGGCGATTGCCTGCATATGAAGGTCAAGCGGTAGCATGTGTAGGATCGTTTCCAGTCCAGCTGTTGGGGTAGAGCTGATTGCGCCAGTAACTCCCATACACGCAAGTCTTTGTATTTTCGTCAATGCCTTAAGATTAATGGCTTTCAATGCTGCCTGCCACCAGACTACGCTGCCATACGTAAGGATGGGTCTGACAATAGCGGTATACATCCATAGGATGGTCTTGGGGCTTGGTCCCCATTTTTTACCGACAATTTTTGCGCAGATATAAAAAGCGCATGTTGCCTTTTTGACCCTTTCAGAGACATTAAGCTTCCAATTTAGTTTCCTGTCAAGAATGATACCTAGGTATCTAGCACTGTCGGATAGCGTCAGTGTGGATCTCTCGATAGATGGTAGCCTAAATTGCGGTATGACTCTTTTGTTGGAGAAGAGAACCAATTCGGTCTTACCTGGGTTGACACCCAGTCCGCAGTTTTTAGCCCATCTAGCTAGTGTGCTTATAGCGCTCTCAAGTACTTCACTTATGGTTGGGAGGAATTTGCCTCTAGCTATCAACACTACGTCGTCTGCATAAGCAACTACTGTCACCCCCGAGTATTTGAGCTTCTCTAAGACTTCGTCGATGACAAGAACCCAGAGCAGGGGTGAAATTACCCCTCCCTGCGGTGTGCCTCTAGAGGCAATGGCTTTTACAAGCCTGTCACCCATGTTCGCGTAGATTGTTCTCTTACTGAGCAGGCTAACAACGGTTGATGTTATTGATTGCTCAATATTGGCCCTCTCGAGGGCTGACTTAATCGCTCTCGTTTCCACATTATTGAAAGCGCCTTCAATATCCAGAAAGGCTGCGAGTGCGTATTCTTTGGCTTTGAGAGAGCTTTCAATTACATTGACCACGCTGTGAAGTGCGGTCTCCACACCTCTGCCTTTAATGTAGGCATGTTGTGCTGTGGACATTGTGTTGGTAGAAAGCTTTCTGCGAATATAAGCATTGATTACCTTCTCAAAGGTTTTGAGAACAAAGGAAGTCAAGCTTATAGGTCGGAAATCTTTTGCAGCTGTGTGGCTAGCTTTACCGGCTTTAGGGATGAAGACAACCTTTACTTCTCTCCAAGTCGACGGTATGTAGCCGTTTATTAAGCTGCATCTATATATCCTACTCAGGACAGGGATTATCATATTCTTAGTCTTTTGCAGCATAATTGGATATATGCCGTCTAAGCCAGGAGACTTATATGGGGCAAATGAGTCAATGGCCCATCCAATTCTATCTTCGTCGACAACGGTTTCCGGAACGTAAAGTTCATTCACCGCGTCGTCGGCTGGCGCCGAGATGTCGCTGCCAAATGTGCAACCCGGGAAGTGAGTGGACACCAGAAGATTGAGTGTTTCCTCTGCAGACTGTGTCCAAACACCGCCGTTGTCCTTGAGATACCCTGGGACAGCAGGTTCTTTGGAGAGAAGTTTCCTTAGCCTAGCTGTTTCAGTGGTACTCATTATTTCACTGCAATAGGTACGCCATGTGCATCGCTTAGCAATGGCTACTGCTTTTTTGAAGTCCCTTTGACTAGCCTTGAAAGCTTCCCAGTCTTCGGGTGACCTTGACGCCTTGGCTACATTAAAAAGGGTTCTGGTTCTTTTCCTGATAACCCCAAGGTCTTTATTCCACCATGGGGGGGATTTTTTATTCCTGAAGGTCCGAAGAGGACATGCTTTTATGAAAGCTTTCTCATAGATGTTCTTAATGTCTAAAGCAGTCTGCTCAATGTCGCTTATGGAGACCATTGGTCTGACCATTAGATGCCTTGAGCAACTGCTGATTTCTCTGTAGAAGCGACCCCAATTTGTATTTTTGGGGTTCCTGAACCTGTCCTCCTTTACCATCCTACTGTTGACCGTGAAGGTTATTAGCTTGTGGTCCGAGAAGGACGGCGAATCTAACACTCTCCAATTGCTGACCTCCATGGTGGCGGAGTCATTATAGAGAGTTATGTCTAGAACTTCTTCTCTATTTCTGGTGACGAATGTAGGTTCATCACCCAAATTAGCTATTCTTAGATTATATAATAAAATAAAATTAAAAAGTTCTTCACCTCTTACGTTGGAATCCGAGCTTCCCCATAGTGTGTGGTGGGAGTTGGCGTCGCACCCCATGACGAGGTCCCAGTTGTTCTTGCTTGCCGCGTCCACCAGGATCTTCGTACTTTCCTCTGGTGGGCCGAGCACCGCGTCGTAAGGCATGTAGACTGACGCAAGTAGAAGCGGAGGTCTATCTTGCCTTTCGACCTTCACAACCGTCTGATCGCAATCACTGTATTTAGATAGGAGGAAGATATTAGAATTTTTCCTAGCTACTATACAGGATCTATATTTACTTACACCAGAAGTTGCGTGATATGTCACCAACTCCTTATTGTTCAGCCCCAGTATCCTGCCTCGGCAGAGCCAAGGTTCTTGCACCAGGGCGATGTCTACACTCCCTGTTGTAAGGAGGTATACCAGATTTGCGCTGGCCGCTTTACTGTGGTGAAGGTTTATTTGCACCACTTTCATTACGACCAGCGGAATCTGTAGTCCTTTTTCTGCCATTGGCCGCCAGGAGTCTGAGCTTGCAGCGGGTTGTACCCACACGAACTTTGAACTCCTGTTTGCGCAGCAGTGGCAGCGACCTATGGCTTAAGAGAACATCGACCTCCATACCATTGTCAGAATGTTCCCCTACCTTCACCACCTTCCACTCCCGACTGTTCAGCTCCGGATTGAGGTGTTGAAGGTATCGCTCTATCCTTTCCTTCGGGAGGTATGGTCCCTGGATGAGGATGCGGCCTTTAGGCCTGGTAAGCTCTAGAATTTCTTGTTATGGTCAAAACCACGCCAGACTTACCGTTTTTGAGAAAAAATATGTGTATCGCACAATAACATACATATTTTTACATATTTTCAGCTAAAAGTATGGCATAATTTGGTTTATTTCCATTTTCTCGGAAACTACTAGGCCTAGAATTAAGATTTTTGGTTTAAAATGTTCGTAATGAATGCCTCTACAAATCTTGTTATGGTCAAAACCACGCCAGACTTACCGTTTTTGAGAAAAAATATGTGCATCGCACAATAACATACATATTTTTAGCTAAAAGTATGGCATAATTTGGTTTATTTTCATTTTCTCGGAAACTACTAGGCCTAGAATTAAGATTTTTGGTTTAAAATGTTCGTAATGAATGCCTCTACAAATCTTGTTATGGTCAAAACCACGCCAGACTTACCGTTTTTGAGAAAAAATATGTGCATCGCACAATAACATACATATTTTTAGCTAAAAGTATGGCATAATTTGGTTTATTTCCATTTTCTCGGAAACTACTAGGCCTAGAATTAAGATTTTTGGTTTAAAATGTTCGTAATGAATGCCTCTACAAATCTTGTTATGGTCAAAACCACGCCAGACTTACCGTTTTTGAGAAAAAATATGTGCATCGCACAAAAACATACATATTTTTAGCTAAAAGTATGGCATAATTTGGTTTATTTTCATTTTCTCGGAAACTACTAGGCCTAGAATTAAGATTTTTGGTTTAAAATGTTCGTAATGAATGCCTCTACAAATCTTGTTATGGTCAAAACCACGCCAGACTTACCGTTTTTGAGAAAAAATATGTGCATCGCACAATAACATACATATTTTTAGCTAAAAGTATGGCATAATTTGGTTTATTTTCATTTTCTCGGAAACTACTAGGCCTAGAATTAAGATTTTTGGTTTAAAATGTTCGTAATGAATGCCTCTACAAATCTTGTTATGGTCAAAACCACGCCAGACTTACCGTTTTTGAGAAAAAATATGTGCATCGCACAATAACATACATATTTTTAGCTAAAAGTATGGCATAATTTGGTTTATTTTCATTTTCTCGGAAACTACTAGGCCTAGAATTAAGATTTTTGGTTTAAAATGTTCGTAATGAATGCCTCTACAAATCTTGTTATGGTCAAAACCACGCCAGACTTACCGTTTTTGAGAAAAAATATGTGTATCGCACAATAACATACATATTTTTACATATTTT
Source organism: Myathropa florea (assembly GCA_930367185.1). Taxonomy (NCBI): domain Eukaryota; kingdom Metazoa; phylum Arthropoda; class Insecta; order Diptera; family Syrphidae; genus Myathropa; species Myathropa florea. The sequence continues at coordinate 37,376,513 of OV884003.1, forward strand.
CAGCTAAAAGTATGGCATAATTTGGTTTATTTCCATTTTCTCGGAAACTACTAGGCCTAGAATTAAGATTTTTGGTTTAAAATGTTCGTAATGAATGCCTCTACAAATCTTGTTATGGTCAAAACCACGCCAGACTTACCGTTTTTGAGAAAAAATATGTGTATCGCACAATAACATACATATTTTTACATATTTTCAGCTAAAAGTATGGCATAATTTGGTTTATTTCCATTTTCTCGGAAACTACTAGGCCTAGAATTAAGATTTTTGGTTTAAAATGTTCGTAATGAATGCCTCTACAAATCTTGTTATGGTCAAAACCACGCCAGACTTACCGTTTTTGAGAAAAAATATGTGCATCGCACAATAACATACATATTTTTAGCTAAAAGTATGGCATAATTTGGTTTATTTCCATTTTCTCGGAAACTACTAGGCCTAGAATTAAGATTTTTGGTTTAAAATGTTCGTAATGAATGCCTCTACAAATCTTGTTATGGTCAAAACCACGCCAGACTTACCGTTTTTGAGAAAAAATATGTGCATCGCACAATAACATACATATTTTTAGCTAAAAGTATGGCATAATTTGGTTTATTTTCATTTTCTCGGAAACTACTAGGCCTAGAATTAAGATTTTTGGTTTAAAATGTTCGTAATGAATGCCTCTACAAATCTTGTTATGGTCAAAACCACGCCAGACTTACCGTTTTTGAGAAAAAATATGTGCATCGCACAATAACATACATATTTTTAGCTAAAAGTATGGCATAATTTGGTTTATTTTCATTTTCTCGGAAACTACTAGGCCTAGAATTAAGATTTTTGGTTTAAAATGTTCGTAATGAATGCCTCTACAAATCTTGTTATGGTCAAAACCACGCCAGACTTACCGTTTTTGAGAAAAAATATGTGTATCGCACAATAACATACATATTTTTACATATTTTCAGCTAAAAGTATGGCATAATTTGGTTTATTTCCATTTTCTCGGAAACTACTAGGCCTAGAATTAAGATTTTTGGTTTAAAATGTTCGTAATGAATGCCTCTACAAATCTTGTTATGGTCAAAACCACGCCAGACTTACCGTTTTTGAGAAAAAATATGTGCATCGCACAATAACATACATATTTTTAGCTAAAAGTATGGCATAATTTGGTTTATTTTCATTTTCTCGGAAACTACTAGGCCTAGAATTAAGATTTTTGGTTTAAAATGTTCGTAATGAATGCCTCTACAAATCTTGTTATGGTCAAAACCACGCCAGACTTACCGTTTTTGAGAAAAAATATGTGTATCGCACAATAACATACATATTTTTACATATTTTCAGCTAAAAGTATGGCATAATTTGGTTTATTTCCATTTTCTCGGAAACTACTAGGCCTAGAATTAAGATTTTTGGTTTAAAATGTTCGTAATGAATGCCTCTACAAATCTTGTTATGGTCAAAACCACGCCAGACTTACCGTTTTTGAGAAAAAATATGTGCATCGCACAATAACATACATATTTTTAGCTAAAAGTATGGCATAATTTGGTTTATTTCCATTTTCTCGGAAACTACTAGGCCTAGAATTAAGATTTTTGGTTTAAAATGTTCGTAATGAATGCCTCTACAAATCTTGTTATGGTCAAAACCACGCCAGACTTACCGTTTTTGAGAAAAAATATGTGTATCGCACAATAACATACATATTTTTACATATTTTCAGCTAAAAGTATGGCATAATTTGGTTTATTTCCATTTTCTCGGAAACTACTAGGCCTAGAATTAAGATTTTGGTTTAAAATGTTCGTAATGAATGCCTCTACAAATCTTGTTATGGTCAAAACCACGCCAGACTTACCGTTTTTGAGAAAAAATATGTGCATCGCACAATAACATACATATTTTTAGCTAAAAGTATGGCATAATTTGGTTTATTTCCATTTTCTCGGAAACTACTAGGCCTAGAATTAAGATTTTTGGTTTAAAATGTTCGTAATGAATGCCTCTACAAATCTTGTTATGGTCAAAACCACGCCAGACTTACCGTTTTTGAGAAAAAATATGTGTATCGCACAATAACATACATATTTTTACATATTTTCAGCTAAAAGTATGGCATAATTTGGTTTATTTCCATTTTCTCGGAAACTACTAGGCCTAGAATTAAGATTTTTGGTTTAAAATGTTCGTAATGAATGCCTCTACAAATCTTGTTATGGTCAAAACCACGCCAGACTTACCGTTTTTGAGAAAAAATATGTGTATCGCACAATAACATACATATTTTTACATATTTTCAGCTAAAAGTATGGCATAATTTGGTTTATTTCCATTTTCTCGGAAACTACTAGGCCTAGAATTAAGATTTTTGGTTTAAAATGTTCGTAATGAATGCCTCTACAAATCTTGTTATGGTCAAAACCACGCCAGACTTACCGTTTTTGAGAAAAAATATGTGTATCGCACAATAACATACATATTTTTACATATTTTCAGCTAAAAGTATGGCATAATTTGGTTTATTTCCATTTTCTCGGAAACTACTAGGCCTAGAATTAAGATTTTTGGTTTAAAATGTTCGTAATGAATGCCTCTACAAATCTTGTTATGGTCAAAACCACGCCAGACATACCGTTTTTGAGAAAAAATATGTGTATCGCACAATAACATACATATTTTTACATATTTTCAGCTAAAAGTATGGCATAATTTGGTTTATTTCCATTTTCTCGGAAACTACTAGGCCTAGAATTAAGATTTTTGGTTTAAAATGTTCGTAATGAATGCCTCTACAAATCTTGTTATGGTCAAAACCACGCCAGACTTACCGTTTTTGAGAAAAAATATGTGTATCGCACAATAACATACATATTTTTACATATTTTCAGCTAAAAGTATGGCATAATTTGGTTTATTTCCATTTTCTCGGAAACTACTAGGCCTAGAATTAAGATTTTTGGTTTAAAATGTTCGTAATGAATGCCTCTACAAATCTTGTTATGGTCAAAACCACGCCAGACTTACCGTTTTTGAGAAAAAATATGTGCATCGCACAATAACATACATATTTTTAGCTAAAAGTATGGCATAATTTGGTTTATTTTCATTTTCTCGGAAACTACTAGGCCTAGAATTAAGATTTTTGGTTTAAAATGTTCGTAATGAATGCCTCTACAAATCTTGTTATGGTCAAAACCACGCCAGACTTACCGTTTTTGAGAAAAAATATGTGCATCGCACAATAACATACATATTTTTAGCTAAAAGTATGGCATAATTTGGTTTATTTTCATTTTCTCGGAAACTACTAGGCCTAGAATTAAGATTTTTGGTTTAAAATGTTCGTAATGAATGCCTCTACAAATCTTGTTATGGTCAAAACCACGCCAGACTTACCGTTTTTGAGAAAAAATATGTGCATCGCACAAAAACATACATATTTTTAGCTAAAAGTATGGCATAATTTGGTTTATTTTCATTTTCTCGGAAACTACTAGGCCTAGAATTAAGATTTTTGGTTTAAAATGTTCGTAATGAATGCCTCTACAAATCTTGTTATGGTCAAAACCACGCCAGACTTACCGTTTTTGAGAAAAAATATGTGCATCGCACAATAACATACATATTTTTAGCTAAAAGTATGGCATAATTTGGTTTATTTTCATTTTCTCGGAAACTACTAGGCCTAGAATTAAGATTTTTGGTTTAAAATGTTCGTAATGAATGCCTCTACAAATCTTGTTATGGTCAAAACCACGCCAGACTTACCGTTTTTGAGAAAAAATATGTGCATCGCACAATAACATACATATTTTTAGCTAAAAGTATGGCATAATTTGGTTTATTTTCATTTTCTCGGAAACTACTAGGCCTAGAATTAAGATTTTTGGTTTAAAATGTTCGTAATGAATGCCTCTACAAATCTTGTTATGGTCAAAACCACGCCAGACTTACCGTTTTTGAGAAAAAATATGTGTATCGCACAATAACATACATATTTTTACATATTTTCAGCTAAAAGTATGGCATAATTTGGTTTATTTCCATTTTCTCGGAAACTACTAGGCCTAGAATTAAGATTTTTGGTTTAAAATGTTCGTAATGAATGCCTCTACAAATCTTGTTATGGTCAAAACCACGCCAGACTTACCGTTTTTGAGAAAAAATATGTGTATCGCACAATAACATACATATTTTTACATATTTTCAGCTAAAAGTATGGCATAATTTGGTTTATTTCCATTTTCTCGGAAACTACTAGGCCTAGAATTAAGATTTTTGGTTTAAAATGTTCGTAATGAATGCCTCTACAAATCTTGTTATGGTCAAAACCACGCCAGACTTACCGTTTTTGAGAAAAAATATGTGCATCGCACAATAACATACATATTTTTAGCTAAAAGTATGGCATAATTTGGTTTATTTCCATTTTCTCGGAAACTACTAGGCCTAGAATTAAGATTTTTGGTTTAAAATGTTCGTAATGAATGCCTCTACAAATCTTGTTATGGTCAAAACCACGCCAGACTTACAGTTTTTGAGAAAAAATATGTGCATCGCACAATAACATACATATTTTTAGCTAAAAGTATGGCATAATTTGGTTTATTTTCATTTTCTCGGAAACTACTAGGCCTAGAATTAAGATTTTTGGTTTAAAATGTTCGTAATGAATGCCTCTACAAATCTTGTTATGGTCAAAACCACGCCAGACTTACCGTTTTTGAGAAAAAATATGTGCATCGCACAATAACATACATATTTTTAGCTAAAAGTATGGCATAATTTGGTTTATTTTCATTTTCTCGGAAACTACTAGGCCTAGAATTAAGATTTTTGGTTTAAAATGTTCGTAATGAATGCCTCTACAAATCTTGTTATGGTCAAAACCACGCCAGACTTACCGTTTTTGAGAAAAAATATGTGTATCGCACAATAACATACATATTTTTACATATTTTCAGCTAAAAGTATGGCATAATTTGGTTTATTTCCATTTTCTCGGAAACTACTAGGCCTAGAATTAAGATTTTTGGTTTAAAATGTTCGTAATGAATGCCTCTACAAATCTTGTTATGGTCAAAACCACGCCAGACTTACCGTTTTTGAGAAAAAATATGTGCATCGCACAATAACATACATATTTTTAGCTAAAAGTATGGCATAATTTGGTTTATTTTCATTTTCTCGGAAACTACTAGGCCTAGAATTAAGATTTTTGGTTTAAAATGTTCGTAATGAATGCCTCTACAAATCTTGTTATGGTCAAAACCACGCCAGACTTACCGTTTTTGAGAAAAAATATGTGTATCGCACAATAACATACATATTTTTACATATTTTCAGCTAAAAGTATGGCATAATTTGGTTTATTTCCATTTTCTCGGAAACTACTAGGCCTAGAATTAAGATTTTTGGTTTAAAATGTTCGTAATGAATGCCTCTACAAATCTTGTTATGGTCAAAACCACGCCAGACTTACCGTTTTTGAGAAAAAATATGTGCATCGCACAATAACATACATATTTTTAGCTAAAAGTATGGCATAATTTGGTTTATTTCCATTTTCTCGGAAACTACTAGGCCTAGAATTAAGATTTTTGGTTTAAAATGTTCGTAATGAATGCCTCTACAAATCTTGTTATGGTCAAAACCACGCCAGACTTACCGTTTTTGAGAAAAAATATGTGTATCGCACAATAACATACATATTTTTACATATTTTCAGCTTAAAGTATGGCATAATTTGGTTTATTTCCATTTTCTCGGAAACTACTAGGCCTAGAATTAAGATTTTTGGTTTAAAATGTTCGTAATGAATGCCTCTACAAATCTTGTTATGGTCAAAACCACGCCAGACTTACCGTTTTTGAGAAAAAATATGTGTATCGCACAATAACATACATATTTTTACATATTTTCAGCTAAAAGTATGGCATAATTTGGTTTATTTCCATTTTCTCGGAAACTACTAGGCCTAGAATTAAGATTTTTGGTTTAAAATGTTCGTAATGAATGCCTCTACAAATCTTGTTATGGTCAAAACCACGCCAGACTTACCGTTTTTGAGAAAAAATATGTGCATCGCACAATAACATACATATTTTTAGCTAAAAGTATGGCATAATTTGGTTTATTTTCATTTTCTCGGAAACTACTAGGCCTAGAATTAAGATTTTTGGTTTAAAATGTTCGTAATGAATGCCTCTACAAATCTTGTTATGGTCAAAACCACGCCAGACTTACCGTTTTTGAGAAAAAATATGTGCATCGCACAATAACATACATATTTTTAGCTAAAAGTATGGCATAATTTGGTTTATTTTCATTTTCTCGGAAACTACTAGGCCTAGAATTAAGATTTTTGGTTTAAAATGTTCGTAATGAATGCCTCTACAAATCTTGTTATGGTCAAAACCACGCCAGACTTACCGTTTTTGAGAAAAAATATGTGTATCGCACAATAACATACATATTTTTACATATTTTCAGCTAAAAGTATGGCATAATTTGGTTTATTTCCATTTTCTCGGAAACTACTAGGCCTAGAATTAAGATTTTTGGTTTAAAATGTTCGTAATGAATGCCTCTACAAATCTTGTTATGGTCAAAACCACGCCAGACTTACCGTTTTTGAGAAAAAATATGTGCATCGCACAATAACATACATATTTTTAGCTAAAAGTATGGCATAATTTGGTTTATTTCCATTTTCTCGGAAACTACTAGGCCTAGAATTAAGATTTTTGGTTTAAAATGTTCGTAATGAATGCCTCTACAAATCTTGTTATGGTCAAAACCACGCCAGACTTACCGTTTTTGAGAAAAAATATGTGTATCGCACAATAACATACATATTTTTACATATTTTCAGCTAAAAGTATGGCATAATTTGGTTTATTTCCATTTTCTCGGAAACTACTAGGCCTAGAATTGAGATTTTTGGTTTAAAATGTTCGTAATGAATGCCTCTACAAATCTTGTTATGGTCAAAACCACGCCAGACTTACCGTTTTTGAGAAAAAATATGTGTATCGCACAATAACATACATATTTTTACATATTTTCAGCTAAAAGTATGGCATAATTTGGTTTATTTCCATTTTCTCGGAAACTACTAGGCCTAGAATTAAGATTTTTGGTTTAAAATGTTCGTAATGAATGCCTCTACAAATCTTGTTATGGTCAAAACCACGCCAGACTTACCGTTTTTGAGAAAAAATATGTGCATCGCACAATAACATACATATTTTTAGCTAAAAGTATGGCATAATTTGGTTTATTTTCATTTTCTCGGAAACTACTAGGCCTAGAATTAAGATTTTTGGTTTAAAATGTTCGTAATGAATGCCTCTACAAATCTTGTTATGGTCAAAACCACGCCAGACTTACCGTTTTTGAGAAAAAATATGTGTATCGCACAATAACATACATATTTTTACATATTTTCAGCTAAAAGTATGGCATAATTTGGTTTATTTCCATTTTCTCGGAAACTACTAGGCCTAGAATTAAGATTTTTGGTTTAAAATGTTCGTAATGAATGCCTCTACAAATCTTGTTATGGTCAAAACCACGCCAGACTTACCGTTTTTGAGAAAAAATATGTGCATCGCACAATAACATACATATTTTTAGCTAAAAGTATGGCATAATTTGGTTTATTTCCATTTTCTCGGAAACTACTAGGCCTAGAATTAAGATTTTTGGTTTAAAATGTTCGTAATGAATGCCTCTACAAATCTTGTTATGGTCAAAACCACGCCAGACTTACCGTTTTTGAGAAAAAATATGTGTATCGCACAATAACATACATATTTTTACATATTTTCAGCTAAAAGTATGGCATAATTTGGTTTATTTCCATTTTCTCGGAAACTACTAGGCCTAGAATTAAGATTTTTGGTTTAAAATGTTCGTAATGAATGCCTCTACAAATCTTGTTATGGTCAAAACCACGCCAGACTTACCGTTTTTGAGAAAAAATATGTGTATCGCACAATAACATACATATTTTTACATATTTTCAGCTAAAAGTATGGCATAATTTGGTTTATTTCCATTTTCTCGGAAACTACTAGGCCTAGAATTAAGATTTTTGGTTTAAAATGTTCGTAATGAATGCCTCTACAAATCTTGTTATGGTCAAAACCACGCCAGACTTACCGTTTTTGAGAAAAAATATGTGCATCGCACAATAACATACATATTTTTAGCTAAAAGTATGGCATAATTTGGTTTATTTTCATTTTCTCGGAAACTACTAGGCCTAGAATTAAGATTTTTGGTTTAAAATGTTCGTAATGAATGCCTCTACAAATCTTGTTATGGTCAAAACCACGACAGACTTACCGTTTTTGAGAAAAAATATGTGCATCGCACAATAACATACATATTTTTACATATTTTCAGCTAAAAGTATGGCATAATTTGGTTTATTTCCATTTTCTCGGAAACTACTAGGCCTAGAATTAAGATTTTTGGTTTAAAATGTTCGTAATGAATGCCTCTACAAATCTTGTTATGGTCAAAACCACGCCAGACTTACCGTTTTTGAGAAAAAATATGTGTATCGCACAATAACATACATATTTTTACATATTTTCAGCTAAAAGTATGGCATAATTTGGTTTATTTCCATTTTCTCGGAAACTACTAGGCCTAGAATTAAGATTTTTGGTTTAAAATGTTCGTAATGAATGCCTCTACAAATCTTGTTATGGTCAAAACCACGCCAGACTTACCGTTTTTGAGAAAAAATATGTGTATCGCACAATAACATACATATTTTTACATATTTTCAGCTTAAAGTATGGCATAATTTGGTTTATTTCCATTTTCTCGGAAACTACTAGGCCTAGAATTAAGATTTTTGGTTTAAAATGTTCGTAATGAATGCCTCTACAAATCTTGTTATGGTCAAAACCACGCCAGACTTACCGTTTTTGAGAAAAAATATGTGTATCGCACAATAACATACATATTTTTACATATTTTCAGCTAAAAGTATGGCATAATTTGGTTTATTTCCATTTTCTCGGAAACTACTAGGCCTAGAATTAAGATTTTTGGTTTAAAATGTTCGTAATGAATGCCTCTACAAATCTTGTTATGGTCAAAACCACGCCAGACTTACCCTTTTTGAGAAAAAATATGTGCATCGCACAATAACATACATATTTTTAGCTAAAAGTATGGCATAATTTGGTTTATTTTCATTTTCTCGGAAACTACTAGGCCTTGAATTAAGATTTTTGGTTTAAAATGTTCGTAATGAATGCCTCTACAAATCTTGTTATGGTCAAAACCACGCCAGACTTACCGTTTTTGAGAAAAAATATGTGTATCGCACAATAACATACATATTTTTACATATTTTCAGCTAAAAGTATGGCATAATTTGGTTTATTTCCATTTTCTCGGAAACTACTAGGCCTAGAATTAAGATTTTTGGTTTAAAATGTTCGTAATGAATGCCTCTACAAATCTTGTTATGGTCAAAACCACGCCAGACTTACCGTTTTTGAGAAAAAATATGTGCATCGCACAATAACATACATATTTTTAGCTAAAAGTATGGCATAATTTGGTTTATTTTCATTTTCTCGGAAACTACTAGGCCTAGAATTAAGATTTTTGGTTTAAAATGTTCGTAATGAATGCCTCTACAAATCTTGTTATGGTCAAAACCACGCCAGACTTACCGTTTTTGAGAAAAAATATGTGCATCGCACAATAACATACATATTTTTAGCTAAAAGTATGGCATAATTTGGTTTATTTTCATTTTCTCGGAAACTACTAGGCCTAGAATTAAGATTTTTGGTTTAAAATGTTCGTAATGAATGCCTCTACAAATCTTGTTATGGTCAAAACCACGCCAGACTTACCGTTTTTGAGAAAAAATATGTGCATCGCACAATAACATACATATTTTTAGCTAAAAGTATGGCATAATTTGGTTTATTTCCATTTTCTCGGAAACTACTAGGCCTAGAATTAAGATTTTTGGTTTAAAATGTTCGTAATGAATGCCTCTACAAATCTTGTTATGGTCAAAACCACGCCAGACTTACCGTTTTTGAGAAAAAATATGTGCATCGCACAATAACATACATATTTTTAGCTAAAAGTATGGCATAATTTGGTTTATTTCCATTTTCTCGGAAACTACTAGGCCTAGAATTAAGATTTTTGGTTTAAAATGTTCGTAATGAATGCCTCTACAAATCTTGTTATGGTCAAAACCACGCCAGACTTACCGTTTTTGAGAAAAAATATGTGTATCGCACAATAACATACATATTTTTACATATTTTCAGCTAAAAGTATGGCATAATTTGGTTTATTTCCATTTTCTCGGAAACTACTAGGCCTAGAATTAAGATTTTTGGTTTAAAATGTTCGTAATGAATGCCTCTACAAATCTTGTTATGGTCAAAACCACGCCAGACTTACCGTTTTTGAGAAAAAATATGTGCATCGCACAATAACATACATATTTTTAGCTAAAAGTATGGCATAATTTGGTTTATTTTCATTTTCTCGGAAACTACTAGGCCTAGAATTAAGATTTTTGGTTTAAAATGTTCGTAATGAATGCCTCTACAAATCTTGGTATGGTCAAAACCACGCCAGACTTACCGTTTTTGAGAAAAAATATGTGCATCGCACAATAACATACATATTTTTACATATTTTCAGCTAAAAGTATGGCATAATTTGGTTTATTTCCATTTTCTCGGAAACTACTAGGCCTAGAATTAAGATTTTTGGTTTAAAATGTTCGTAATGAATGCCTCTACAAATCTTGTTATGGTCAAAACCACGCCAGACTTACCGTTTTTGAGAAAAAATATGTGTATCGCACAATAACATACATATTTTTACATATTTTCAGCTAAAAGTATGGCATAATTTGGTTTATTTCCATTTTCTCGGAAACTACTAGGCCTAGAATTAAGATTTTTGGTTTAAAATGTTCGTAATGAATGCCTCTACAAATCTTGTTATGGTCAAAACCACGCCAGACTTACCGTTTTTGAGAAAAAATATGTGTATCGCACAATAACATACATATTTTTACATATTTTCAGCTAAAAGTATGGCATAATTTGGTTTATTTCCATTTTCTCGGAAACTACTAGGCCTAGAATTAAGATTTTTGGTTTAAAATGTTCGTAATGAATGCCTCTACAAATCTTGTTATGGTCAAAACCACGCCAGACTTACCGTTTTTGAGAAAAAATATGTGTATCGCACAATAACATACATATTTTTACATATTTTCAGCTAAAAGTATGGCATAATTTGGTTTATTTCCATTTTCTCGGAAACTACTAGGCCTAGAATTAAGATTTTTGGTTTAAAATGTTCGTAATGAATGCCTCTACAAATCTTGTTATGGTCAAAACCACGCCAGACTTACCGTTTTTGAGAAAAAATATGTGCATCGCACAATAACATACATATTTTTAGCTAAAAGTATGGCATAATTTGGTTTATTTCCATTTTCTCGGAAACTACTAGGCCTAGAATTAAGATTTTTGGTTTAAAATGTTCGTAATGAATGCCTCTACAAATCTTGTTATGGTCAAAACCACGCCAGACTTACCGTTTTTGAGAAAAAATATGTGTATCGCACAATAACATACATATTTTTACATATTTTCAGCTAAAAGTATGGCATAATTTGGTTTATTTCCATTTTCTCGGAAACTACTAGGCCTAGAATTAAGATTTTTGGTTTAAAATGTTCGTAATGAATGCCTCTACAAATCTTGTTATGGTCAAAACCACGCCAGACTTACCGTTTTTGAGAAAAAATATGTGCATCGCACAATAACATACATATTTTTAGCTAGAAGTATGGCATAATTTGGTTTATTTTCATTTTCTCGGAAACTACTAGGCCTAGAATTAAGATTTTTGGTTTAAAATGTTCGTAATGAATGCCTCTACAAATCTTGTTATGGTCAAAACCACGCCAGACTTACCGTTTTTGAGAAAAAATATGTGCATCGCACAATAACATACATATTTTTAGCTAAAAGTATGGCATAATTTGGTTTATTTTCATTTTCTCGGAAACTACTAGGCCTAGAATTAAGATTTTTGGTTTAAAATGTTTGTAATGAATGCCTCTACAAATCTTGTTACGGTCAAAACCACGCCAGACTTACCGTTTTTGAGAAAAAATATGTGTATCGCACAATAACATACATATTTTTACATATTTTCAGCTAAAAGTATGGCATAATTTGGTTTATTTCCATTTTCTCGGAAACTACTAGGCCTAGAATTAAGATTTTTGGTTTAAAATGTTCGTAATGAATGCCTCTACAAATCTTGTTATGGTCAAAACCACGCCAGACTTACCGTTTTTGAGAAAAAATATGTGCATCGCACAATAACATACATATTTTTAGCTAAAAGTATGGCATAATTTGGTTTATTTTCATTTTCTCGGAAACTACTAGGCCTAGAATTAAGATTTTTGGTTTAAAATGTTCGTAATGAATGCCTCTACAAATCTTGTTATGGTCAAAACCACGCCAGACTTACCGTTTTTGAGAAAAAATATGTGCATCGCACAATAACATACATATTTTTAGCTAAAAGTATGGCATAATTTGGTTTATTTCCATTTTCTCGGAAACTACTAGGCCTAGAATTAAGATTTTTGGTTTAAAATGTTCGTAATGAATGCCTCTACAAATCTTGTTATGGTCAAAACCACGCCAGACTTACCGTTTTTGAGAAAAAATATGTGTATCGCACAATAACATACATATTTTTACATATTTTCAGCTAAAAGTATGGCATAATTTGGTTTATTTCCATTTTCTCGGAAACTACTAGGCCTAGAATTAAGATTTTTGGTTTAAAATGTTCGTAATGAATGCCTCTACAAATCTTGTTATGGTCAAAACCACGCCAGACTTACCGTTTTTGAGAAAAAATATGTGTATCGCACAATAACATACATATTTTTACATATTTTCAGCTAAAAGTATGGCATAATTTGGTTTATTTCCATTTTCTCGGAAACTACTAGGCCTAGAATTAAGATTTTTGGTTTAAAATGTTCGTAATGAATGCCTCTACAAATCTTGTTATGGTCAAAACCACGCCAGACTTACCGTTTTTGAGAAAAAATATGTGTATCGCACAATAACATACATATTTTTACATATTTTCAGCTAAAAGTATGGCATAATTTGGTTTATTTCCATTTTCTCGGAAACTACTAGGCCTAGAATTAAGATTTTTGGTTTAAAATGTTCGTAATGAATGCCTCTACAAATCTTGTTATGGTCAAAACCACGCCAGACTTACCGTTTTTGAGAAAAAATATGTGTATCGCACAATAACATACATATTTTTACATATTTTCAGCTAAAAGTATGGCATAATTTGGTTTATTTCCATTTTCTCGGAAACTACTAGGCCTAGAATTAAGATTTTTGGTTTAAAATGTTCGTAATGAATGCCTCTACAAATCTTGTTATGGTCAAAACCACGCCAGACTTACCGTTTTTGAGAAAAAATATGTGCATCGCACAATAACATACATATTTTTAGCTAAAAGTATGGCATAATTTGGTTTATTTCCATTTTCTCGGAAACTACTAGGCCTAGAATTAAGATTTTTGGTTTAAAATGTTCGTAATGAATGCCTCTACAAATCTTGTTATGGTCAAAACCACGCCAGACTTACCGTTTTTGAGAAAAAATATGTGCATCGCACAATAACATACATATTTTTAGCTAAAAGTATGGCATAATTTGGTTTATTTCCATTTTCTCGGAAACTACTAGGCCTAGAATTAAGATTTTTGGTTTAAAATGTTCGTAATGAATGCCTCTACAAATCTTGTTATGGTCAAAACCACGCCAGACTTACCCGTTTTTGAGAAAAAATATGTGCATCGCACAATAACATACATATTTTTAGCTAAAAGTATGGCATAATTTGGTTTATTTCCATTTTCCTCGGAAACTACTAGGCTAGAATTAAGATTTTTGGTTTAAAATGTTCGTAATGAATGCCTCTACAAATCTTGTTATGGTCAAAACCACGCCAGACTTACCGTTTTTGAGAAAAATATGTGCTATCGCACAATAACATACATATTTTCATATTTTCAGCTAAAAGTATGGCATAATTTGGGTTTATTTCCATTTTCTCGGAAACTACTAGGCCTAGAATTAAGATTTTTGGTTTAAAATGTTCGTAATGAATGCCTCTACAAATCTTGTTATGGTCAAAACCACGCCAGACTTACCGTTTTTGAGAAAAAATATGTGCATCGCACAATAACATTACATATTTTTCAGCTAAAAGTATGGCATAATTTGGTTTATTTCATTTTCTCGGAAACTACTAGGCCTAGAATTAAGATTTTTGTTTAAAATGTTCGTAATGAATGCCTCTACAAATCTTGTTATGGTCAAAACCACGCCAGACTTACCGTTTTGAGAAAAAATATGTGTATCGCACAATAACATACATATTTTACATATTTTCAGCTAAAAGTATGGCATAATTTGGTTTATTTCCATTTTCTCGGAAACTACTAGGCCTAGAATTAAGATTTTGGTTTAAAATGTTCGTAATGAATGCCTCTACAAATCTTGTTATGGTCAAAACCACGCCAGACTTACCGTTTTGAGAAAAAATATGTGTATCGCACAATAACATACATATTTTTACATATTTTCAGCTAAAAGTATGGCATAATTTGGTTTATTTCCATTTTCTCGGAAACTACTAGGCCTAGAATTAAGATTTTTGGTTTAAAATGTTCGTAATGAATGCCTCTACAAATCTTGTTATGGTCAAAACCACGCCAGACCTTACCGTTTTTGAGAAAAAATATGTGTATCGCACAATAACATACATATTTTTACATATTTTCAGCTAAAAGTATGGCATAATTTGGTTTATTTCCATTTTCTCGGAAACTACTAGGCCTAGAATTAAGATTTTTGGTTTAAAATGTTCGTAATGAATGCCTCTACAAATCTTGTTATGGTCAAAACCACGCCAGACTTACCGTTTTGAGAAAAAATAGTGTATCGCACAATAACATACATATTTTTACATATTTTCAGCTAAAAGTATGGCATAATTTGGTTTATTTCCATTTTCTCGGAAACTACTAGGCCTAGAATTAAGATTTTTGGTTTAAAATGTTCGTAATGAATGCCTCTACAAATCTTGTTATGGTCAAAACCACGCCAGACTTACCGTTTTTGAGAAAAAATATGTGTATCGCACAATAACATACTTACATATTTCAGCTAAAAGTATGGCATAATTTGGTTTATTTCCATTTTCTCGGAAACTACTAGGCCTAGAATTAAGATTTTTGGTTTAAAATGTTCGTAATGAATGCCTCTACAATCTTGTTATGGTCAAAACCACGCCAGACTTACCGTTTTTGAGAAAAAATATGTGCATCGCACAATAACATACATATTTTTCAGCTAAAAGTATGGCATAATTTGGTTTATTTCCATTTTCTCGGAAACTACTAGGCCTAGAATTAAGATTTTTGGTTTAAAATGTTCGTAATGATGCCTCTACAAATCTTGTTATGGTCAAAACCACGCCAGACTTACCGTTTTTGAGAAAAATATGTGTATCGCACAATAACATACATATTTTTACATATTTTCAGCTAAAGTATGGCATAATTTGGTTTATTTCCATTTTCTCGGAACTACTAGGCCTAGAATTAAGATTTTTGGTTTAAAATGTTCGTAATGAATGCCTCTACAAATCTTGTTATGGTCAAAACCACGCCAGACTTACCGTTTTTGAGAAAAAATATGTGTATCGCACAATAACATACATATTTTTACATATTTTCAGCTAAAAGTATGGCATAATTTGGTTTATTTCCATTTTCTCGGAAACTACTAGGCCTAGAATTAAGATTTTTGGTTTAAAATGTCGTAATGAATGCCTCTACAAATCTTGTTATGGTCAAAACCACGCCAGACTTACCGTTTTTGAGAAAAATATGTGCATCGCACAATAACATACTTATTATTTTCAGCTAAAAGTATGGCATAATTTGGTTTATTTCCATTTTCTCGGAAACTACTAGGCCTAGAATTAAGATTTTTGGTTTAAAAATGTTCGTAATGAATGCCTCTACAAATCTTGTTATGGTCAAAACCACGCCAGACTTACCGTTTTTGAGAAAAATATGTGCATCGCACAATAACATACATATTTTACATATTTTCAGCTAAAAGTATGGCATAATTTGGTTTATTTCCATTTTCTCGGAAACTACTAGGCCTAGAATTAAGATTTTTGGTTTAAAATGTTCGTAATGAATGCCTCTACAAATCTTGTTATGGTCAAAACCACGCCAGACTTACCGTTTTTGAGAAAAAATATGTGCATCGCACAATAACATACATATTTTTACATATTTTCAGCTAAAAGTATGGCATAATTTGGGTTTATTTCCATTTTCTCGGAAACTACTAGGCCTAGAATTAAGATTTTTGGTTTAAAATGTTCGTAATGAATGCCTCTACAAATCTTGTTATGGTCAAAACCACGCCAGACTTACCGTTTTTGAGAAAAAATATGTGCATCGCACAATAACATACATATTTTTACATATTTTCAGCTAAAAGTATGGCATAATTTGGTTTATTTCCATTTTCTCGGAAACTACTAGGCCTAGAATTAAGATTTTTGGTTTAAAATGTTCGTAATGAATGCCTCTACAAATCTTGTTATGGTCAAAACCACGCCAGACCTTACCGTTTTTGAGAAAAAATATGTGTATCGCACAATAACATACATATTTTTACATATTTTCAGCTAAAAGTATGGCATAATTTGGTTTATTTCCATTTTCTCGGAAACTACTAGGCCTAGAATTAAGATTTTTGGTTTAAAATGTTCGTAATGAATGCCTCTACAAATCTTGTTATGGTCAAAACCACGCCAGACTTACCGTTTTTGAGAAAAAATATGTGTATCGCACAATAACATACATATTTTTACATATTTTCAGCTAAAAGTATGGCATATTTGGTTTATTTCCATTTTCTCGGAAACTACTAGGCCTAGAATTAAGATTTTTGGTTTAAAATGTTCGTAATGAATGCCTCTACAAATCTTGTTATGGTCAAAACCACGCCAGACTTACCGTTTTTGAGAAAAAATATGTGTATCGCACAATAACATACATATTTTTACATATTTTCAGCTAAAAGTATGGCATAATTTGGTTTATTTCCATTTTCTCCGGAAACTACTAGGCCTAGAATTAAGATTTTTGGTTTAAAAATGTTCGTAATGAATGCCTCTACAAATCTTGTTATGGTCAAAACCACGCCAGACTTACCGTTTTTGAGAAAAAATAGTGTATCGCACAATAACATACATATTTTTACATATTTTCAGCTAAAAGTATGGCATAATTTGGTTTATTTTCATTTTCTCGGAAACTACTAGGCCTAGAATTAAGATTTTTGGTTTAAAATGTTCGTAATGAATGCCTCTACAAATCTTGTTATGGTCAAAACCACGCCAGACTTACCGTTTTTGAGAAAAAATATGTGTATCGCACAATAACATACATATTTTTACATATTTTCAGCTAAAAGTATGGCATAATTTGGTTTATTTCCATTTTCTCGGAAACTACTAGGCCTAGAATTAAGATTTTTGGTTTAAAATGTTCGTAATGAATGCCTCTACAAATCTTGTTATGGTCAAAAACCACGCCAGACTTACCGTTTTTGAGAAAAATAGTG